>MU224423.1:125435-141940 GCA_018584345.1 Thuja plicata
ATACTCCAAGGACTGAAGACTTTGGGCTTCAGTATTGGAAATTAGATAAATAGAGTACTTATTTGGGGTGAGGACAAGAGACTTTGAGCTCTTGTATCATTCCATCTTTAGATAAATTCATCGTTGTTTTGGTCAATTGTTCTAAAGTCAATTACCGTGCCACCGATATTACTGTTGCAAGGTGAATTGTATGTGCTACAGTTCAGTTCTACTTGAAGCCACCTGCGGTAAGAAGGGAGCCTCCCCTATTGCTGAGAGGAGAGAGTAATCTCACACACTGCTGCCTAAAATATGCATTTTGCAAATTGTAGTCTTAGTGACTTGCAAAATATTTAGCCAACAAGCTTTCAGTCAACTATATGAGCTCTTATATTCGTTGTGGCACTGACTACCACACCAAAGAAAACTCTCACCTTCAAATAGTTGCTCAATCATTATAACATATTGCTAAACAAGTGATGCTTAGTCAAACTTGACTGAACTATCTATACTTGGGCCTAGCAACAACCATTTTGTATGGATTTTTAATATAAGTAGAAAAATATTGAAAAGACAACTGTTTGGTATATTCTTAGAAAAATAAAACAAAACAGAAAAGAAAACAATGATAAAAATACAACCATATAATATGGGATCAGAAGGTAAGCGCGAGGCACCAATTCTAATTGAAGGTGTTTTTGAAGCCATTGAACACCAAATTAACTATTAAATTGTTTATTGGTAACTACCTGCAGCAGATTTTGAAAAAAGAAAAGTTGTGCATACCAAAATGATTCATTGATATAAATGATTCTATTCATGAACAAAACAGGTGTACAGCACAGATATAATGGAGGGCGACATTGTTATCCTGGGATCAGATGGGCTTTTCGATAATGTTTTTGACCTTGAAATAGAGAGTGTGGTTAGTAGCTATCAAGGTTCTGAGTCAGAATTTGTTAAAAAGGCAGGTAAGGCTGCATATCCTGCTTCTCTTTTATTCCTAGCTTTTATAACAAATTTATTAAATCTTCTATCTCTTTTCAAAATTTGTTTTTGTTGTCTTGCAGCACATGCATTAGCAGATATCGCAAGCACACATGCAAGGGATAGAACATTTGAGTCACCTTACTGTTTGGAGGCTAGAATCCAGGCATGACTGGCAGTTTCTTAGAGTTCATGCTTTGAATGACCACTAGGAAAAATAGTATTTATTAACAAATAGAGTTCATAACTAAATCAAGTTGTTCTGAAACTGAGCCTAAAATTGAAGTATATTACTTTTCTACCACTGACTTCAAATCTTAAGTACAGGGACATGACATTCCAATGTGGAAGAAGCTACTCGGAATGAAATTTACAGGCACGGCAAGCATTCTGTTCGAATCCTGTTTCATTTGTTGTACATGTCGTCTATGTGTGGCAAAGTTAATTCATTTAATTATTGTTTTTGAATATTATGCAGTCTTCTTTTGCAGGAGGAAAGCTGGATGATATTACTGTAATAGTGGGGATGGTGGTTAATGCACGAGTGTTATCAGAACCAAATAGCCATCTTGATATAGTCAAAGATATTCCAAATACATTTTCTGAGATCGGTGAAGCAGAATCATCACTAGATGACAAGAACATAATGAAGGAAGGTCAACCAAAGATTGGAAAGTCAATTTCAAATATCTGTTAACAGTCAGCCCTCTGCAGCAATATTCATAAAGAAACAAAGCATGATTTATAATAGCATTTATTATCATCCAAATGTAAGTTTCTTGCAGCAATTTGGGTAAAAAGAACGTAAGTGTTCTAACTTCTGGGCCATGCAAGATGCTCACAAATAGCAAGTCAATGAGTGATTTTCATCTAGTATCCATACTTATTTGAACTACCAGGCTATGAAAGAGGCACCATACAAGAGGATGATGGCACTTTGCAACTTATGTAAGTGATTTGACTGTACAATGTTCAATGAAATGACAATTCATGTTCTTTGCAAATGGTAGATTCATGAAGATCTTATGATATCTCATCAGTTTTCTTATTATGCAGATGGAAAACATTGCCAATCCTTCTGAAGAGCTTCGGATCCAGTTAATCTGTAAGAAAACTATGCTTAAGCAATCTTGTTTGCAAGTAATAGAATTTGCATACTGAAGTTCATAACTTGTAATTGTTTATTCATTTGAGGGTGTTGAGAATATGGAGAACTTCTCTTGAGCATCCAATATTTCATTGTGCCCTCGCACATCAATTGATTTCCAACATTATTTGCAGCATGAGAATGACTAGCATGACAAAATAAATCAGATCTTCCATGTTTTGGCTCTTTAGCTCTCATTTTTATCTTATAAAAATGATGCACATGGAACAAATTTGAAAATTTGACTCACACAAGACCACAAAGCAAGAAAGTCTTGATTAAATAGCAACAATTTTGTTACCAAACATATTCATGATTTCCAGACATTTTCCTTAGGTGTTCTATCAAGTGATTTAGATGCCAATTGTATGCTTGTCATTTTCTCTAATAATTTGTGTTCCAGCAGAATATTCAATTGAATGGGACTATTTTCTTCTTGGCACATAGAATGATTTATTTTCCTGTTCTACTTGTACGTTGGATCTATGAGGCCACATTCCAATCAAAATAAATAAATATCATAGCACCGCCATAGGATGAATCTAACCCAAATGATTGGCAGCTCAATGTGACCTGATAAGATTCTGCTAAGATTGGTTTTACATAACCCCATGCCTCTCTAAAGTCAATTTAGGTAGCATTCATGCTGAAAAAGGCAAAAAGAGGCTCCAACATTCCCTCCAATAGAAAATTTTGATAGATTAAGCAATGTGGAAATTTTTTTGTTCCTTTGTATTCCTTGCCTTTCATCCATTTGTGTTACATGTGAAGGCAATCATCTCCGCACCTTTATGAAATCATCATGATCCTTGAATCTTGCATCTCACATAGTAGCCCTAGGACCATAATAGGTACCTTTTTTCACTTCATATCTACCATGGTGTGGGAAGTGTCTCTTAGCATTTCTAAGGGTAAAAGTGGTTTTATCTTGCTGTAAAAATTTCCCCTTAGAAGTAGGTAGGAGAATCCTCATTGATATGATCATTCCCAATATTGGTACAAACACCCAAGTCTCACTCAATTGAAGTCTCAAGTGATATTTTATCTCCATGATTAACCATATTTTTCCACAAGAAGTCTTTGTGTGCACAACAATACTATATCATTCAGAATGCAGATTGTATGCACCTACGTGAGTGTGCATTGGGTTTCCATCATGCCAATCATTGTCGTGCAGCTAGGACACTTCTACCTCAGCAAGTTCTCGTCTTCGGCATGTTCCTGCACTCGTTTGCACTCAGGTTATCATCAATAGAGGGGTCCATTAAACCATAGCCAAAACACATTTCATCATCATTTCAAGTTCAATTTCGAGTTTGTTTTCAATTTCATGCATCCAAAAACACATTTATCCATAATTAAATAATCGATAGATAATCAACTATAGTCTGAACCATTTTATTAATGCAAGCAAAAGACCAGATGTGACAGGCTGGCAGTTATTCTCACCATGGTATTTCCGTTGAGGGTTCCCACGTACATCTGGAGTTCTTAACTTCACTAATGATAAAGAAAGTTCCGATAATCGTTCTAATGATTTGGATGTGAGATTGGTTGTGACGCTTAAAGAAGTTATTAATGGTAATTAATGTTCGATCTAGTTGAACTTGGCATATATTAATTCACCCCCTCTCTTAGTATATTTGCATCCTTAATAAGGTATTCTTGACCGAAACGAAAGAAGGAAAAAAAAGTCGCAAAGAAAGAAAGAAAATAGTGAAAGCCTAATTTTAAATGCAAGATTAAACACACAAGGTGATGATGGAAGAAGGAAAAAATGACTTTGAGTACCAATGGCTATAATAAAAATATTTCCTTATTTTTAGCATTTGTAAAGGTGTCAATGTAACATGTGACAATGATATCCCACCACATGGAAAACTTCGCATAATTAATTTTATGGATTTTGTCACTGATGAGTGGATGAAGATGATCTAGTGGATGGTGATTATGATGATCTTATTATATTGTCATCTCTCATTTAGCATATTCCATTATATTTATGCTTTTACTCTTATTTTTTATTCGTTCAAAATTTATGATCCTCTCTCAAATTAGTTAGTGGGAGGATGACACAAAAACATCTTTAGTGGTGCATGCTAACACAAGTGGCCATGAAAATTTATTTTTTGTTCATTTCCCTTTCTTCTTATTTATGTTTCTCTTTTATGCATGTCCTTGTGGATTTAAAATGGTGTAACCTGTCATTAAGTACCTTTAAAATAGTCTCATCACATTATGATGATAGAAAAAAATAATTGTTTTTCATTTTGCTTTTATTCTTGGTCCTTTTCTATGGACCCAATATTAGTTTGCTTCTCTTTATATTGAATATATTAACCTTTTTGTTTGAACATTAAATTTTGTGCTCTTCCTTGTTGCATGATATACTTTGACTCTTTTTTTTGCTTCTATATTATCATCTTCACATTTCACTTTTGTAATTTTCCCTTAAAAGTTGAGACAAATGTTATTTCTCCCTTGCTTCCGGGGAATTACATCATGATACTTCCATTCTTCTCTTTTTTCAAATACATCGATTTTACAGTGCTTTCATGCTCATATTTAACACATTTCTCTTTGCCAATGCTTTCACAAGATTCTCATAGATGGAGCTATTGAATTATATCATGAAACCTTGCACCATTATATTTATGTCATGATAATATTCTTATATGGTATTTGAAATTTCTCTATGTTAGTATGAATGAGGTTATTTCCTATCTACTTATAAGTGGGAAATTATCCACGTGTTAACTTAGGATCATGTTAGTTGTCCTTATATCTAATGTGGTGAAATATCTCCTCTAGAAATTTGCTTCAGATTTTACTAAATATTCCATGGAAATTTAAACAAATTTTTTACAACAAAACTAATTTTAATTCATCCAACAAATTATATTGAAAAACCATATAATATCATATTGAAATTGAAGTCTCAAATGAATATTGCCATCAACTAGATAAATCATTACAATCTTATTTACCAATCAGATATGAAATACCTTTATTTTTACAAGTTTATCTTCAGATGAAATCTTCACAACTTTGCTTAGCTGTGCACTTCGTCCTGAATCCACCTCCAAAGATGAATTGGGTATATGTCTAATCCACCAAGAAATCCTGAAGGTTTTTGTCCTCAGGTTTTCAAACTGGAAGCTTGTTACAAGTAGTGGTTGTCGTTGCACCAAAAGATTGACCTATTAATGCTCCATACAACTACTAGACTTATAGAATCCACAAGAGGCTATTAAACCATGTCATGAATCCCGCAAGAGACGCTGGCCCATTGCCAACAATCCCCTTCCTAGCGTCACTTGTTGTGGCCTGTGTGATTCGAGCCTGTGACCAAGCTCTGATACCACTTGTTACAAGTAACTTGGTTGTCGTTGCATCAAAAGATTGCCATGTTAATGCTCGATACAACCACTAGACTTATAGAATCCACTGGAGGCTATTAAATCATGTCGTGAATCCCGCGAGGGACGTTGTCCCACTGCCAACAAAGCCAAAGCTCCTAGAATTATCCAAGAGAAAAAAATAATCAAACATAAACCAAGCATAATCAAAATGAGCCTCTCAATGTTCTTTAATAGTACATCCATGTGACTTCATTTTCTCTCTCCCTGCCTCTTCGTATTCTTTTTCTTTGTCTCTTTATTATCCCATCTTTGATTTGAAATGACTTTATTAATTTTTCATTAAGCTCCATTAAAGTCATTTTAATACTTCATTAAATAATTAAATTAAGTTGTCGTTAAATCTGATATAATATGACAACTTAAAACTTAATTATTTAATTGACTTTTAATGTCCCAAAAAGGGGACATTACAATCTTCCCTTCCTGGAGATTGCTTGCCCTCAAGTAATCTGCACCCGCATGCTTAAACCTAATGTCTTGATCTCACATAAACCACAGGAATGTTGCTTCGCTAATCCCATGCGCTATTGTGTTATAAATATCGCCATGCACAAAATTGTGAAGCCACTCATCAAAATTCCATTGAAGTAATGTACCAATCATACCACTGTCAGGATCCCAAATCATCACGTTGTCATAAATGTCAAATATAAAGAGATAATAGCATCTCAAGGAGCTATTAACGTCGAACAACTCTCGAACTCCAAATGATCTCCCATGGAAGTGCATCACACACATCATAGGCACACAAAAATCATATCAACCCATCTTAAGTAGTTGTTGTAAAATAGAACAACTCCCATAGGTCTAAAAACTCTAAGAGAGCTGAGAGCAATGTCATGTAATATATCTAGAGCAATGCCATGTAATATATCCTACCAAGGTAACTCAAGAGAGACAACCTCAGCAAACTCCCTTCCAACCACGATGCAAGTATTACCCCTATGGTCAACCACTAAAAGCACCTATGTTGATGTTATGAAGTGATCGTAGTGACCCAAATTCTCCCAAATGGAAGTGAAGAATAATTGAGTTGTGCTCAAAAGATGTCCCACAACTAGTTGCACTGAAGCTTGCAAGTGCACATGATCAAACTGTCCCATGACTAAGGTCAACACCAATGTTGTGGAGGAGCTAGTACAATACTAAACAATCTGAAATACCATTTAAAGCATAGGAGTCACGAGTATGGAAGTAGTTAAAAAAACATATCTTCTTATCAATTCATACCTACCATCCAACCTCAACCAGGAGCTACTCATTTTTCAGCCAAAGAATACATCCAACTCATCTGTAGATTAGAATCTAAACCCATGTGTAAGCTGAATGGAAAGTGGGAGACTGTGCTAACTTTAGAAATTGATCCATTGCTCTAATCCTGTGACCAAGTCTCATCACTAGGAATTGCACCTGGGTCCCAAATCTTGCAATCAATTCCATTCGCATCACCGAAATCAAGAAAAACTTCCTCATCCAACTCAAAGAGTGGATTATCAAATTTCCGATTAGCATCTACCTCAAACAAAGAATTGTCAATCAACTGATGATTGTCCTTTACTCCAAACTCGTACCAAGGTTCTGGTTGGTCCAAAATTTTATTACTTGTTCTTTTGGGACAACTGTCCAAGTCATAAGTTTGTTGTACATTGTCAAGTTCCTTGATCACCTCCTTGATAAATTCATTCCTTCATTTGTTCTCCTACTCCATGAAATGATTGGTGGCAATAATATGATTTTTTGCTTCTTGGAGAGTCATCTGTGTATTCTCCAATATCTCTTGTGTATCGTTAAGCTCCATGATGAGCTTATCAATCTCATCCTCCTTTTCCTTCAATTTATTATCATACACTTTAGCAACCTTCAAGATATGATTCCTATTTGAAAGTAAATGGAAATATTTAAATTTCATTGATTCAAGAGCTACTTTGACCACCTACAAGTCTGCAAAATAAGAATCACCTTCTGTACCCTTGTGTCTCCTTTCAATCTGAACTTTCTTGTAGATATCTTCAATGATCTTGTGAGTGTCATCATAATATACTAAAGATGCAACAACCATATCATCATTGGTCTTCATCTGATCCTTCAAAGTATGTGTATCAACACCATCATCTTGAAATGCATTTTCTGATTGGTCTTCCAAATTAACTCTTTGAGTGTCAATTTCTTGGTAATTTTTAGACTCACAAGTTAGAACAACCCTTTGGTCAATAGGCAATTCACCACCTGTTGCAACAATTTCAGACTTATTAGATAAATCTTCCTCCATCTCTGAATGCATGGCCACAACTGTTGTTACATCATCTTCAAATGATTCATCATCATTTGAAGATTCATTTTCTTCCTTGGAAACATCTTGATATTCCAACATGCTCTCTCCTTGAGTAAAACCATATTGTTATATCCCTTACCTATAACCACATTTGGATCCATTTCCTCGCAAGCATTTATGTCATTTTGTTGCAGCCAAATTGTGGAATTTCTATCTTCTTCAATGTTGGTCCAAACTTCTTTGGCTGACTTATCTTCCTTACTGTCCTTATAAATGTGATTAGGTGTCAAGTCTCCAAGCATGTAAAACAAATCTGCTCTCTTCTCATTTGGTTCTTACTTTTTTTGGAAGACCTTGCAACTTGTAAGTCCATTGAGATAAGTTCATTTTTCAGTCATCTGTTTCTTGAACTTTTCAATCTTTTGCTCAATCAACCTTGTTGAGAACTCATAAGCCATAGGTGAGATGTTATGCTCCTTTCTCCAGATGGCCAACAAGTCTGATTGCAACCGCTTCCAGATATCACCATCTTCATTAAAGATTATGAACATAATTATTTTGCATACAAGCCCTCACATTATCTGGATGATGTTTCTTGATTTATATTAAGAAGCATTGAAACATTTGAAGAATAAATCATTACATTCAAGATCAATCATAATGACAAATGATTTAACTCTTGACATAATTTCTAAAATCTTAGCCATCTTAACAAAGGTAGGGCCTTTGACATCATGTAACCCATGAAAGCTCTTCACAATCAGTTGTAGAACCTTCCTCAGCACATCACCATTAAAGGGTGATACATGAGTTGTTATTCATGTAATCTCACTGAGAAAGGAAGCAACTGCAAGTCTAACATATTTATGTGGATGTTCTGTAAACTTGTGTTGGACCAAAGTGAGCATTGAGGGTTGCAAATCTCAATTCAGAAGCCTCCAATCTGACTAGTCGACTTTGGACAAATATGTTTCTAATTCTTCAAACTTGGAGAGAATGCCATTAGGAAATTTCATGGGCTTCAATTGTAAACCAAGTACATAGAGCTAATTCCCTAATTCCTTTTGTTTCTGCAAATCTCTTAACTAGTCACCATTGAATGTATCATTGAATTTTTTTGAGAAAGGATCACTTTTCTCATTTGCCATTGTCTTCATTTTGTTTTTAGACATGTAAACTTTACGAAACAAAACTTCACAGGTTTGCACGAACTTTGTCTCTAATAATCAATACACTAATGACCGACCTTGTTTGCTCCTCTCTTTTTTTTGCACCAATCTGAAATTTGCTAGCAACTTGGTGATTATTACAGAGTTATAACTCTCAATTCACACCTTTTTGCACACACCAACTGTTAGAAATGGTGGCAGATTGTGACAGTTATTAGAAGACCTTCTAAGTAGTCTTGTCCTGTTAGGACACCTCATGTTCTAAACCAATTTTTTCCCTTGTTCTCTTTGTGAAAAGAATTGGATATTTGATTGTTCATAATTGTTTATGTACCTTTTTTAACCCTTTCTATTCACTATGTGATTTTGTCAAACAATTTGCATTTATTCTATTAAATGTAGTTTAATACAAATTTTGAGGAGTTTTGATATGTGAATCAACTATTATTTCAAAACTTAGTTTGCATTGTAATATTTAAGCAAGAACGAATTGCAGACAAAGATAAAATTCATTCTTCACAAACCATGACATCCTCTAACTTATAGTTCAACTGGTACTTTAATTTGCAAGAGACCCGATTTGTTTAAAAACATAAACCAAATAACAAGTATTCAATTCTCTGACC
The DNA here is from genome assembly GCA_018584345.1 of Thuja plicata. Taxonomy (NCBI): domain Eukaryota; kingdom Viridiplantae; phylum Streptophyta; class Pinopsida; order Cupressales; family Cupressaceae; genus Thuja; species Thuja plicata. The sequence continues at coordinate 135,038 of MU224423.1, forward strand.
TTAATGGGAAATAACAGTTTATGAAATTTTGTACATGGAATTTCAGCCAATTTGAGGTATATAGCCACTCCTGATTTTATAGACTTCTTCACATCTTACCAATTGAGCAGTATGAACTTATCTCTTGAACCATTGACAACAACAAATGTAGAACACCTAGAGCACCAAACCACTCAACAATAGCAGAGGTAGTAATACCAACAATCATGTACAATACCACCCACAACAGACACTGGAAAGGTTAGGAACTAGAAATTCTTCTTTTTGAGTATGTGCCAAGTCAACTTCTGCTAAATAGGGAGTAACCACCCACAAATAATGCCTAGGTCTGAGTGAGGATTGAATTGCATAGAAAGTCTTCAATGCCAAGCACCAGAATGGAAAATGGCAGCTTCAAGAGAGGGTTAGTAGATTCATCGTGGCAATGCAATTCACACCTCAAAGGTTTCTCGCTTAAATTGCAACTTGTTCCAGTCACCTCAATGTGCACCAAAGATATATACAGATTGAGTTTTGACTTTCTTCAATCTCGACCACGTGTGAGGCAACAAGACAATATTATTCTCTAGCAAGATATACAAGTATATCTGCCAATTGTAAATTCTTTATCTAGCCCACAAGTGACAGCAACCATGATTCCATTTTATTAGAAAGGGCTCATTCATGAGGAAATCATTTCCCATTCTCATTTATGACAAGTAGGAAACATGATGGAAGTGAAGTAATAGGTATACCTAAATTTGTCACTTGTTAACATACTCCACGCTGACCATTGGACTCAGACCAACATTCAATGCTAAAACTTCTTGTTTTTATGTGTAGTTACATTGCGTTGCTAAACATGGAGGCACCTGACGGTTCATGAACCAATTATATTCTCCTCTTCTTGATTGTACGTACTCCCAGCCAACTATCACACATAGCCTTGATCTAACAACCCCAACAGTGAGATATGCTCACTCTCAGGGTAGTAATAGGAATTCTTCAGTGAAATATACCCACACAAGCTTCCACGACATTATCGTGTAATAAGCTAGGATACCATTGAACCAGAACTACTTGCTCAGGAAATACATGTTGCCCAGGGATGTTATTCCAAGCGTTTTTATCTTTCACGACAACGTTCAAGGCCAGATAATACATTCACCGACACTTCTAAAGTTTGGTTCTTCTCAAATGGTCATGCACAACAATGTGTCGGCATTCTTAATAAAATAAAATACTCTACCAAGTATAAACTTGGGTTTGCAGCTAGCAATAATGAAAAATCATAAATGATATTCCTTGCAAATCATTAGCAATATTTGAAGCACCCAAGCTAAGAAGAGGTCCCTGGACCCACCGCAGATATTACCACAAAACAATAGTCTTGTCTTAATTATTCTTCAAAATGAAAACATATCACTCAATAATGATCACCTCCTTTAAAAGTTGAGGCACAATATGAATGAATGATTTTAGTGACGTCCACGAGGCCCAGCAGTCTAAGGGACCAAAGGAACACACAACCATAAACAATTTCCATAATCCTTTTCAACTCCGATCTTTTATGAATCTTGATCAGCAAACCCAGTTTGGTTGACCTTATCCTCTTCAAGTAGGCTGTTCATGTTGTCCACTTTCAAGATGGTTTCATATTTAGCCCAAGTATCTTCATATGATGCACACTCCATGAGAAAGTGACATTTGGTTTCAATTGTGCCCGTTCTACAAAACATGCAAGTTATTTCCTTTCAAGCCTCTTTGGGCCTCTTCCATCTATCTGTCTCACACCTGAGATGATGTGATCCCGTCCTCAAATGTGTCATTAACAGCCTTGCTTTCCCTTTAATTGCAGCCTCTAAGTATGTTTTCTCCCCATGTTCCCCAGTTGGGTTGAACACTTGCATATAGTAAGCATTTTTTCAGCCTCTAAGTATGTTTTCTACAAAAAGTAAAAGCTTGTAGTGACTCCAATTCAAAATGAGTGGTAATGGGATTCTCACGTGGGAGAAGACTCTTGTGAAGAAAAAGGCATTGATGTGGTCCAAACCTATGCACCTATATTCGATGAGGGACAAAGCTCTAGGTCTAGGATACTTGACTTTGACTCGCAACATCTTGACAATATTTCTAAAAAGGATAATCAGATATCAAATCATAAAGATGATCTAGAGGAGAGTTCCATTATTGATCTTGATCCCCTCATGGAATGATTTGACCAATTTACTATCAGAACCCTTACCGCATCTGAAACAAACCAACCTAACGACCCTCTACCGCTAATCCATCCTGAAATTATTGATTGGGATAATACAGGGCCAATTGAAATAGACGCCTTCCCCAATGACCATGCCATTTCTATGTATCTCAATGTTATTGAACCTAAAACAAATTCCACCAAGAAACTCACTAACGCAGCTTCTACTCGAGGGGGTTCTAAGACTTTCAGTCACAATTAAACAAATAAAACAAAAGAAGAATCTAATTATGAAAACCATGGTATGGAAGCATTAGATCATAAAAGAGGAAAAAGAAAGGACGCATCTAACAGTGAAAACCTCTTAGAGGGGCTTGAATATGAAAGGCTTGGAAGTCTTCTCGAACATTTTCAAGAGAGATCATCCATATTGATAGAGCCAACTGAAGTGGTTAATATTGGTACTCGGGAAAGTCCTAGAATCATACATTTGGCAATATCACTCTCAGAAGAGGAAAATAAAGAATTCATACAATTCTTCAAGGAAAGACAAATAAACTTTGCATGGTCCTATGTTAATATGGCTGGGCTTGATCCTTATTTAATCATGCACCATTTGAATGTGGCCCCAGGAGAAAAACCAGTGAAACAAAAACTGAGAAAATGCATCTCCATGTGGCATTACTAGTAAAAGAGGACTTGAAAAAGTTGTTAGATGTAGAATTCATAAGTGATAGCTTATGTAGATTGGATATCCAATATTGTATTTGTCTCCAAACTAAATAAAATTATATGTGTTTGCACTAATTTGTGAGATATGAATCTATCTTATCTAAAAGATGACTTTCCTCTACCCATCATCGATATAATTATAGTTTTGACAACATGACATGCCATGTTATCATTAATGGATGGATTATTGGAATATAACCAAATCAAAATTCCTCCTAAGGACCAAGAAAAGATGGATTTCACATTTCCTTGGGGTACCTTTTGTTGGAATGTAATGCCATTTGGGCTGAAAAATGCTAGCGCAACTTATCAAAGAGCTATGACAACCATTTTCCATGATATGATGCATACCTTCGTGGAGGACTATGTAGATTATTTATTAGGGAAAACACTCATCAAAGAAGAACATCTCAACATCTTGAATCAAATCTTTCAAAGATTAGAACACTTCAAAGTGCACCTAAATCCAAAGAAATGCATTTTTGGCATTACATCAGGAAAGCTATTGGGATATATTGTTTCTGCCCAAGTGATAGAAGTGGACCCAGTAAAGGTACAAGCCATTTTAGATCTAGAATCCCCCAAAGATATCAGTCAATTGAGATCTCTCCAAGGGAGGCTATAATCCATCAGGAGGTTTATTCCCAGTTAGTAGACAAATGTGGATCATTCACTCAATTATTGCATAAGAACATGTCATATCAATGGAATAACAAGTGTGAGGACTCCTTCAATAAGCTAAAATAATACTTGATGAATCCCCCAATTTTAATGCCACCAATACCACGAAAACCACTCTTGTTATATATCTCAGCTACTAAAAAATTATTGGGGCATTATTAGCACAACATGATTTGGAAGGAAAAGAAAGAGAAATATGCTATATAAGAAGAACCTTGATCAACTATGAGCTCAATTACACAACAATTGAAAAAGCATGCCTAGCAGTGGTCTTTGCATCCCAAAAACCGAGGCTTTACATGTTAGCTCACCCTGTCAAGTTAATCTCCAAGATTGATCCATTAAAGTACCTTTTGAGAAAAGTTTCTCTAACAGGAAGAGTAGTAGAATGGGTATTAATATCAAGTGAATTTGACCTTGAATATGTGGACAGAAAGGCCATCACAAGAAAATTAATTGCAGATCAACTACTTGAAGCTCTGATACGAGATGACAAACCTCTTCATATTGAATTTCCTGGTGCATCTATTATTTCTTTTACATCAACACCATATCACTTATAGTTTTATGGTTCCTACACTCAATATGGATTTGGAATAGGTATCTCATTTTTCACTCCACAAGGATGCACCATTCCTAATTCATAAAAACTGAGGTTTCCCTGCACCAGCAACATAGCAGAATATGAGGCTTTCGTGAGTGGTTTGAGAATGGCTCTTCAATGCAAGATAGCAAAACTACATGTCTATAGGGAATCTCAATTAGTCATCAATTAAATAAATGATGTTTATCATACCAAAGATGATAAAGTATTACCATACAAGTAAATGGTAGATGACTTTAAGAAGTACTTTGTGGGGATCACTTTTGATAAATTTCTAGATAAGACACATGGGTCCTAATTCAATTTGACCAAACTAGATAAGACACATGGGTCCTAATTCAATTTGATGTAGTATACATGGACACAAAAAACAAGGGCATCTCATCTCATCACTAGTAATGCATATCATGTCATCCCACTGGTATTTAAGTTTCAAATCATTCCATTTCATTAGTATCATTGTTCGCATGTCCATTTGTGTTCTTCCCTCATCTTTAGTTTTCACACTACAACATTTGAGACCATTTTTTGATGGCTGTCGCTTTTCTGACACTGTCCCGTCGGCCAAGCGACAGAGACCAGTGTTGCAGTTTTGGTGTCAGAAACAATGACGGTTGTACAGTCTGTCGTTATTGCGAGGCTACTAACCGTCACAATACGAACCGACTATGATGGGTATCATGTTGTCATTACATATTTTAGTTGTCGCTATTACAACACGTAGGCATCGCATTTTTTGTGTTAACCGTCGCAGTTTGCACCGTCTAAAAACTTCAGCATGTCGTCGTTACAGTTTGTGGGCGTCGCAAATTACGACAGATGTGCGACGTATTTGCTATACATGCGACATCGAACCGTCGGCAATTTTTGACGGCTCGATGTTGCATGTATAGCAAATACGTCGCACATCTATCGTAATTTGTGACGGTTAACACAAAAAATGCAACATTTGGGTGTCGCAATACGAGCTGTCGTTACATATTTTATCTGTCACTATTATGACACCTATGCATAGCAGTTTGCACCATCTAAAAGCTTCAGCATGTCGTCGCTATTGTTTGTTGGTGTCGCAATTATGACAGACGTGTGACGTATTTTCTATACATGCGACGTCGAATCGTCGGCAATTTCTGACGGTTCGACGTCGCATGTATGTTTTTAGTGTCGCTTTAGAGTTTTTAAGAGTTTAGTGGATCCTAGTGGATAAAGGGACAAACCAATGTCCTCCCAACTGTGACAGCATATCTATAAATGGCGGACATGAATATAATTTGCTTTACAGATGGAGGGAGATAATTCGAAGTTGCAAGAGTATGAAAATGAGAAACATTATGCAAAGAAAGTGAGTGTATGTGATGTACTTATAACACTCATTCTCCTTAAAAAATGGGCTAGCTATTATTTTTAGGCCATCTGTATCTCTACCTACAGGTTGTGAGGGATCAAACTCCAAGCCTGAAATTTCCAAGGATTAGTTGCCAAGGAGTCCATTATTGAAGTTTTGACATCACCGCATGGTTTTTCTTTGTTTTGGAGGAATCACACTTGGGAAAAGAGTGGTGGAAGAGGGCCTGCAATGTGTATTGTGAAGGCCCAATGAAGGGGAGCCTTGTTTCGCAGTCAATAGTCCTATGCAACAAAATGAATAACAAAACAAAACGAAAAAAATATGATTCCAGAAGAGCACATATAATAACTTATGCAATCTCATGCCAGTGAATATACAACGATGCAAAAAATCACTAAATATTATACTTGAGAGGATCGCAATCTAGGGGTAAACATTAAGCTTAAGTCCAAATTACACACATAACAATAAAACTTGAGCAATTTGATCCAACTTAGCAAAAACATGGGACACAATTGTGAGATCACCAAGAAACTAAGACAATATATCAAGACAGTCAAAATTAAACCAAAACAAATGAGAGAAAGAGTGACCTAGACACTTTTTTAATGTGGAAATTTGTGTCTCAACCTTACTTTTACATAAGGCTACTATTATAGTAAGTTTACTTTTGACCACGGATTGATCCAAGATTTTCCTCAAAGCTATGAATTGGCTAGATAAGAATGCTAGTAAATTTTCATTGCAAGAATCATTTCTAGATTTAAAGATATAAAGTTTCCACTTTTGATAGTTTCGTTTGAAAGTTTCAAAGTCAATTGTTAAGGCCTTGGAGGCTTCTGATGGACCTGTCATAACCAGCATAGTGGGTTATAGCTTGATAGAGCACATCATGATCTTGTTGGTACTTCGAACAATTTGTCAATCAAACTCCCGAATCAAAATTTTTGGCCTCTAGAAGTTGGGTCTCCTGAAATGGGAAACATAAAAACATGTTGGAAACCTAAATAAGTGAATTTATGAAAATTAACCTCATATTCTTGAAATAGAAGTCACAAGTTTAAATTTCACAAGAAGTAAGATATGTACGCCTCAATTGTAGCATAGTTAAGTGCCTCCCAAAATGAATATAAGGTAGACCCATATTACTATAAGCCTAGGGTATTTGCAAAAGTAACCCAAAAAGGAGAGAAAATAATGACATCAGCATCCATACATTTTTGTACAAGAAGTACAGAACAAATTTTCTTACATTTAGTGAATTGCCTTCCTCACTACCTTCACTTGAACCTTCACTGCCACTATCCCCACTGAAACTGGCAGTTCTATTTAGATCACTAACATATAAGTTATAAACAT
>MU224423.1:212876-282627 GCA_018584345.1 Thuja plicata
AGCATTGGGGATAATGTACTCAATCATAAACCTTTATTTTACATGTCCAAATCCATTCACAAATAGGAAAAGGAAAACTCGTGGTCAGGGGATTCTGCCACTCTCCAATGCTTCACATGATTGATAAACATTTTATTTGCTACTCTAAGTCCAGTAGAGGCCATGGTCGTGAAGCACAAAACCAAACCCCTTTATTTATTTCTATATGTATATATTTTTACGCTAAAAATCCTATCCTTATTTATATTATATAAAATGTATATATGTATAGTAATCGTGTCTATATATATACAATGTATAGATGTCCTCATGCCTATATCTTGTGCATATATGCGCTCACTTTTATGAAGCCAAATGTATGTATATATGTAGACACAACGGGTCTGATATTAATAATATACATGCAGAGATGCCTAATATAGAACAATAGATGAAAATCAAATGGTTTCTTATAACTACAGATTTGCAAACTTTTAGGCATTCTATACTTATTTATAAACCTCAACTTTCACTTGGTAAGCCCATTTAAAATATTGCATTATAAAAGACTTGCAAGCTTATTTTTTAAAATTTAACAATACCTCCTCTAAAATGCATACATACACAAAAGTAGTGAACAGTAATCGAATATATGTTCGACCCTTCAAGTTCTTGCATAAGTTACATTCAGCAACCATAGAGATCTTGATTCTTAATCCTATGGAAAACTGATAAATGAAAATGTCCAGCAACCGTAAAGATTTAAGATTTGGGGGTTTTCCAGATCAAGCTAAAGAAAATGATAAATTACAAAACAAATAAAGAAGAACTGGAATTCATAGTAAATGGGTGTTGGAGATTTTTACTCACCTTGTGATGAAGCCAATGACTGGTTTCTCACCTTCAAAATTTGAAAAACCTGTTACCAAGATCAACAAAAACGTGTATGAGGTTATTCAAATTGAAAAATATAGTTTGAACAGTCGTCAATGTATAAAGGGTACGCAAACAATCTTAGTGGTAAAATGGTTAACAAACCTCAGATATAGTAAAAGTTGGGAATCAAAAATTGTAAAATGGGACGTGTCCTCAAAATCATGAACAAGCAACGAAGGTAAGCAGCATGGTGTCCTCTAGATCATGGGTGATATATCCTCGGCAAGCAGCTGAGTGGTTGTGTTACTAGAAAAACCAAGCTCATCATTAGGGCCCTCTTCCACTCGCATGCACAGCTCGATCACAAATGAGCCTTTCTTTTTATTTTTTTGTTCATAATTAAGAGGGTGTCACAATTACGATGGTATCATCACTATTATGACAGCATCGAGGGCACTTGGAAAAAAACACAAAAATCACACACAAATGGTAGCACCATCACAAATTGGCATCGAAATTTGACCCCAAATATTGTAGTGTCATATCATTAAAGGTCTTTCTTGATGAACTATAACTGATTGAATTTTTCAAGATGATAAGTTGATGATCACCAAGCTGCAAAAGTGAATGCAAGACATTAAATCAGTTAATGTATTGTATTGTCATTAATTTCAACTTGATATGGTTTGATTGTTCATACACATATTGTGATAACCTTGAAAATCTGAATAGACAAAGTTTATGTGGTCGGTAAAACATAAAAATTCTGTATACACCGAGTGACAATGAATACCAAGCAATTCACAGTGTATACTAAGCACAGTAGTAACCGAGCAAGTGTTACCAAGAAATATTTAATGACCGGGCGTAACTGGAGTTGATGACTGAGGATAACTGGAGTTAAAGAACAAAAAAATTGCCTAGCTGGCAGAGCTACAATTTAGGGATTGACTGATTGACTATTTTATTATCAATGATCAGTTAAGCTAAAGCAAGGAGGGAGATTTAAAGTGTGTTTTATTCACATTTATCAAGGAGATATTTACGAAATAAAACTAAGGGAGAGCTTTATGGGATAAAGCAAATCATGGCGAGTTTTATGGATCAAGAAAAGATCTACGACAAAAAACAAGGAGACTGAGCGGCTAATCATGTCTATATAAAGAGACAAGGAATTCATTATCAAAAAGAGAGGAATGTTGAGTATATTTTGTGTAAAGATAGAATTCTTCATGCAGATCTGATCATACGGGTTGAAGAACAGAGCCAAGGAATTCTGCAGACACCAAACAATAGAGGATAGAGCATTCACTGAGTAGAATAAAGAAAGAAAGCAAAGGAACTAAAGTGTATATTGATTAGAGAGGTATTATTGGACTAACAATTGATCTGAATATTTGCAAATCAAAGTTGTATTTTGAACAGATCATTTACTATATCAGTTTAACCAATGATTCATAAAATCTCTTAACCGAGTGGGATTTAACAGTCCTTATTGTATTGAGATACTCAAGAGTATCAAAAGGTTTTCTTATTGACAACATAGTGAGTGCTAGGTCAAAAGAAAAATTTTTGGTTTTAAATCCTCTAACAAGGTCGCACTTAACAGTGTGTATTGCAACCTTTAACAGGGTTGGCTCTTCACCGATCTCACTTCAGAAGAGTGAAAAAAAATTTGGTTACCAGTCCCAGGTGGTTTTTCCCATATTGGTTTTCCACATTAAAATCTGTGTCAAATGTGTATATGTTTCATTGTATTGATATTTTGTTTTACACGTTATTGAAATTAGATTGGTTGGTTAACACAAAGTTTATTTGTTGCTACTCGGTAAAGTCCAGAAAAGATAAACAATATATCTTAATGAGTAGATTATATTTGTTAAGATTATCTATGGCATACATCTTGTTGAAATTGGGACTGTAAGATAACTGAAGGTATTATATTTGAGAGATAAGTTTCTAGTTGGATCTTTTGGAATCATTTTTAAGGCCACTAATTCACCNCCCCCCCCCCCCCCCCCTCTTAGTTATTCTAACAATTGGTATCAGAGCTTTGGTGCTTGGAAGAAAATTTTAAAGGGACTTAAGCTAAAGATCACAAGATGAGTAAAAGGGATGTACCTAAGTTGAACAAGGACAACTTTGCATCATGGAAAATTAGGATAAGACTTCATCTATCTGGTATTGGAAATGATGTTTCACAACACTTGGATACTAAATATGTTGCACTTACTGGACCTGATTGTTGATCAATTGAGAGAGAAACATGAACACAATTATATGATGATAGAAATTGATTCTTCACTAACCGATGTTGAATTTGAAGATGTGAAATCATGCACCTCCTTGAATCTAAAAATTCCTTGAAAGAGATACTTGAAGGTATATGTGGATCTCATTCTAGTGGTCTAACCTTAGAAAATAAACTCATTTGGGTTGGGTACTATTGTCCAAACATGGAACAAGACTCCTACAAGTTTGTAAAGCATTGTCACAAATCTCAAGTTCAGGGGAATCTCATACATGCACCTTCTTAGGAACTGCATCCTTTTACAACATTGTGTCCTTTTTATCAATGGGGACTAGATCTAGTAGCACAAAACCCTTCATCCTCAAATGGGCACAATTTTATCATAACAGCCACTTAATACTTCACTAAGTGGTTTTAATCCATTCCCTTAGTCATTGTCACGGGAAACAAGTTTCCCTATTTATCTTGAACTACATCATTTGTAGATGTGGCATTCCTTCCTCCATTGTGACAGATAATCAGGAAAAGTTCAAGAAAAAGGATATGGATGTGCTATGTGCCAAGTTTCACATCAGAAAACATTTTTCTTCCATCTATTATCCACAAGGGAATGGACAAGCAAAATCCATCAACAAGACTATCTTGGAGATCCTAAAGAAAATAGTAAATGATAATGGTTGAGACTGGCACCTTGAGTTAAATAGGGCATTATGGGCCTATTGTACTAGTATGATCAAAACTCCCACTGGTGTCACACCATATACCTTGGTGTATGGATTAGAGGTTATTTTTCAGATTGATCTAGAAATCCCTTCAGTATGGGTGTCATTAGAAGGACTCATCACAGAGGAAGAGTACATAGTCTCAATACTCCAAGAACTCGAATCGCTAGATGAACATCTCCAACAAGCCTTCGATCACCTCAAATTCTATAAAAAAAATGGATGTCTAACAACTATAACCACAAAGTGAGTCCTAGGTCTTTTCAGGTAGGTAATCTAGTATTAAGATAAAATCCCTAAAATCAGCAACATCGGGAAAAGAAGGGAAAGTTTGAGGAAAATTGGCTTGGCCCTTTCATCATCATATCAGTAGTTGGTTCAGGTGCATATCAGTTATCAACACTAGAAGGCAGTCTACTGCCAGAACCCGTCAACAACATCCATTTGAAAATATTTTATGCTTAAGGCCATCATATCCAAAATGTACACATCAAAAGCTCCTGAAGAAATTCCAAAAACAACAAATATTGATCTTGAAAAAAATCTATAAAAATCAGAAAAAGTCCTAAAAAAATCATTATCTAGGTGAAAACCTGGCAAACATGTGCCTTGATAATTACAAAAAAAAAATCAAAAAATACAAAATACAAAAAAAAATCAAAAATACAAAAAAAATTCAAAAAGAAGTAAAAAGTGCCTTGGTGAAAACCTGGTAAACAGGCGCGTCGGTAGCACAAAAATCAAATATCTCAAAAAGTGCAATAAAACGAAGTGGTGAAAACCAGGCAAACAAGTTATACTTATGGTAGTTATCTTTTGCATCTATCAGCATCGTGCATCTGCATCTATTGTACATAGCCATAATAAAATCCCTTTTGTATCTAATGACCTATTCCTATCATGGTTTGGGAAATCGTAGTCATCTGTTGTGCATTAGTGGGGGAAAAATCTCACAACTAATGGAATAAAACTTGAGCTTCAAAATGACAAACATGAAAGAAACACAAACAACACTTTGTAATACCAAAGAAAATCAAACATCATAATGATTAACTATCAAATCGACGTCCAACCAACAAGACAATCACACTCCAAAACAAAAACTTGAACGATAGCTGGATGATTAATTCTCCATCATGATCTTGATTAAAAAAGCATGAACATTTGTCAATTGTCATTTGATTTCTTTGGCTATCACATCTCCTAAGTAACTATGTGATGCATCAAGCTAGAGAAACGATGAAAGAGCGTGATATTTTCTTTATTTGTTGCTTGTGAGTTCATTCTTAGTATTATGCAAGTTTTTCTAAGGACATGGACATCAAAGAATCATCGAGGACATCATGAACTCGCATAAGAAAAGAATCAACTCTTGTTTTTTTATGCAAGAAATACTTGGCTCATCCTGGTTCCATTTTTCCTCGATGCTTGTATTAACTTGAAGCATCACACAAACATTTTGGAGAGAAGTTGTAAGTACGACTTTCTATACACTGAACCAAGTTCAATTGAAGAAAGACACAAATAAGACACCTTAAGAACTATGGCATGGATACACACCAGATGTGAGTTACTTTAGAATTTTTGGAAGACAATGTTATATAATGAAAGATGATAGAAATGGGAAACTTGACTCTAAAATTGATGAAGGAATATTTCTAGGATATTCTACTAAAAGAAAAGCTTATAAATGTATGAACAAATCTTCTAACAAAATCATTGAGAGTGCAAATGTTAAAGTGGATGAATTTGCTGAGAAAAATGATGAGGAAAGAAGAAAGGAACCTGAAGACTACAACATATTTGTCTACATTGAAGAGCCTGACACCTTTCCCAAGTGATAGAACAATGCAACAGAGAAATAGGCTACACACACCAAGAATTAGGAAAATGGTCACAATGTTGAACCGAGTAATGAAGATCAAAATGAAGAACAAAGATTTGAACATGTACTTGCTAAATATGTCAGAAGACACCATCCACGGGACCAGATCATTGGGGAAAAAAGAGCAGGAATTAAAATAAAAAGTAAGTCACTTAACAATAGATGTTTGATTTGTGATTTTGAGCCTAAATCTATTAATACTGCACTTGAGAATCAAGAATGGGTTAGTGCAATGAATGAAGAGATTGAACAGATAGAGAAGAATAAAACATGGACATTAGTATCTAGACCGAGTAACAAAAATGTCATTGGCACCAAATGGATTTTCAAAAAACAAACTTAATGAGAATGGAGAAGTCACAAGGAACAAAGCAAGACTAGTATGCAAAGGGTATGCACAAGAGAAGGTATTGATTATGGAGAAATCTTTGCACTCATTTCTAGAATAGGAGTAATAATTCTACTTGTTTATGCTACTTTTAAAGGATTCAAAGTATACCAAATGGATGTTAAATCTGCATTTCTGAATGGATTACTAGAAGAGGAGGTATACATTGAACAACCTAAAGGGTTTGTTGATCCTAACAAGAGGAACATGGTTTGTAAACTACACAAAGCCTTGTATGAATTGAAACAAGCATCAAGAGCATGGTATGAAAGACTTCACTCTTATCTCATTAGTAATGGATTTGTTAGAACAAGTGACAACAGTAATCTATATTTGAAAGGAGATACTCATGATAAGATTTTGATTGCTGAGATATTTGTTGATGATATCATATTTGGAGGTAATGATATGCTATGCAAGTCATTTGTTGATGAAATGAACAGAGAATTTGAAATGTCAATGTTTGGAGAGATCAATTTTTTTTTGGTCTACATATCCTGCAACAGGATGAAGGCATCTACATCAAATAATCAAAATACATCAAAGAAGTTCTGAAGATATTCAAGATGGAGGACTCCAAACCAGATAGAAAACCTATGGCAATTGGATGCAAATTGACAAAGGAAGACTAGACAATCGAGGTAAATCAGACCTTATACAGCTATATGATTGGTAAACTAATGCATGTTGTACACACTAGACCTGATATAGCATATGAAGTTGGTATAGTTGCAAAATTATCTACTAACCCTAAGGAATCACACATGACTGTTGTTAAAATAATTTTAAGATATCTAAATAATATTTAAGACTATGGTTTGTGGTACAATAAAGAAAAAAAATTTGAGCTACAAGTTTATACTAATGTTGATTGGGCTGGAAACATAAAAGATAGAAAGAGAACTACAGGAGGGGAATTATTTATGGGTGACAGACTTGTCACATGGATAAGTAAAAAGAAAGGAGGCATATCTCAATCAAGTGCAGAAGTAGAATATGTAGTTGTTGCTGCAAATTGCTCTAACATTGCATGGATCAAGCAACTGTTGAAAGGTATGAATGAGGAAATTCTTGACTCAGTTTTATCTATTGTGATAATACAAGTGCTATAAAAATTTTAAAGAACCCTGTGATGCATGCTAAGACAAAGAACGTATCTATTAAGTATCATTAATTGAGGGAACAAGTATAAGAGAAATAGGTAATACTGGAATATGTACAATCCAAGGAACAACTAGCAGACATCTTCACAAAACCATTGTCAAAAGATACATTTGAATACCTGAGGAATAGACTATGGGTTCATCCATTGTCTACTGGTCACTAAGCTGACTAGGAGGTTGCATCAGCCTACACATTATCAGAAGATTAATCATGTTGATGCAAGCTGAGATATGGACTGCAATGATATATCAGTACACTGAAGGTACTTATCTGAACCACACACCAGAAATATTATTGGCTACTATAGAGATCTATTTTTTTTGGCATTGCCATCAAAGGGAGGGAAAGATTCAATAAAATATCCATCAAAGAGAAGAGATTCTACAACACAAAGGGAGAGAATATCTAAAGGTTATTGTCAATAAAATAACCATCCATCAAAGGGAGAGAATTGGAGAAGAGATTCTACAAGAAAGGGAGAGACAGAATTGCTACACCTATCTGTTGAAGGGAATGAAGAAAGGGAAAGCACACAGCAGAATCAAATCTACAGGGAGAGTTGTATGGTAAACATTTTTTTTTAGTGATTAAACATATTAAATCTGAGCTAGAAGAGATTAATGAGATTCATATATTTGAATTGGTTATAGAACAACAAGTTTGGTATGTTATGGCATGTTTTATACTGCATATTTCATATTGTGTTACCATCAATACCAAATAGAGAGATTGATGAACTATAACTGATTAAATGTTTGAAGATGATAATTTGATGATCATCGAGCTACAAAAGTAAATGCAAGACATTAAATCAGTTAATGTATTGTATTTTCATTGATGTCAACTTGATATGGTTTGATTGTTTATACACATATTGTCATAACCTTGAAAATTTGAAGAGACAAAATTTATGTGGTCGGTAAAACATAAAACGTTTGTATAGACCAAGTGACAGTGAACACTGAGCAGTTCATGGTGTATACTGAGCACATTAGTAACCGAGCAAGTGTTACCGAGCAAGAGTTAATGACCGAGCATAACTAGAGTTGATGACTGAGCATAACTAGAGTTAAAGAATGGCAAAATTGCTTAGCTGGAAGAGCTAAAATTTAGGGATTTACTGTTTTATTATCAATGATCAGTTAAGCTAAAGCAAAGAAAGATATTTAAAGCATGTTTTATTCATAGTTATCAAGGAGATATTTATGGAATAAAACTAAAGGAGAGCTTTACAGGATAAAGAAAATCATGGCGAGTTTTACAGATCAAGAAAATATCTACGACAAAAAACAAGGAGACTGAGTGGCTAATCATGTCTATATAAAGAGACAAGGAATTCATTATCAAAAAGAGAGGAATGTTGAGTATATTTTGTGTGAAGATAGAATTCTTCATGCAGATCTGATCATACAGGTTGAAGAACAGAGCCAAGGAATTCTGCAGACACCAAGCAATAGAGGATAGAGCATTGATTGAGCAGAATAAAGAAAGAAAGAAAAGGAACTGAAGTGTATATTGATCAAAGAGGTATTATTGGACTAATAATAGATCTGAATATTTGCAAATCAAAGTTGTATTTTGAACAGATCATTTACTATATCAGTTTAACCATTGATTCAGAAAATCTCTTAATCGAGTGGGATTTAACAATCCTTATTGTATTGAGATACTCAAGAGTATCAAAAGTTTTTCTTGTTGACATCATAGTGAGTGCTAGGTCAAAAGACAAACTGTTGGTTTTAAATATTCTAACAAGGTCGCACTTAACAGTGTGTATTGTAACCTTTAATAGGGTTGGTTCTTCACTGACCTCACTTCAGAAGAGTATAAATATTTTGGGTTAGCAGTCCTAGGTGGTTTTTCCCATATTGGGTTTCCACGTTAAACTCTTTGTGTCAAATGTGTATATGTTTCATTGTATTGATATTTTGTCTTACACATTATTGAAACTAGATTGGTCGGTTAACACTAGGTTTATTTGTTGCTACTCGGTAAAGTCCATAAAATATAAATAGTATATCTTACCGAGCAATTTATATTTTTTAAGATTATTTATGGCATACATCTTGTTGAAATTGGGACTGTAAGATAACTGAAGGTATTATATTTGAGAGATAAGTTTTTGGTTGGATCTTTTGGAATTATTTTTAAGGCCACTGATTCACCCCCCCCCCCCCCCCCCCCCCCCCCCCCCACTCCCCACCTCTCAATTATTCTAACATTTCCATATAATTTCATTTCATTATCATTATCATCCCATCTAATTGTATTTTTATTATCATTAATTATCATCTCCATTTTGTTGCATTATCATTAGTTACATTTTTCTATTAATCCCATTATCATTTTCATATCATGCATTCGGTGCATTTTTATTAAGTTTCATTAGTATAATTTCCATTATCATTAGCTATCATTAATTACATCATCATTTTCATTTCATAATCATTAATTGCATGTGCATTAACATCTCATTCATTGCATTTTCATCTCATTTCATTTCCTTATCACTAGTTACATTTTGTAATTAATATCATTCCATTTTCATTGCATTAACATTCCATTTTCATTATCATTAATTGCATTAATCTCACCATATCATTTCATTGAGTTGCATTTTATCTCATTAGCCCGCATTATCATTATCTCATTAATCATCATTGCATTAATCCATTTTCACATTTGCATCCAAATTCATTTCAAATCATTGCATAAACCATCTCATTGACATAATCAAAAACATTGCATCTAATTTCATAATCATAAATGCATCCACTAGAATAAATTCATACATATATCATTTTCGCATTTTGCGTCCAAAACCATTCCATCTCATATCAACTACATAAACATTTATTATTTTCATTTCAAATCCATTTTATTTCAAAACTCATTTCAGTCCATAATAAACATCCTTTCAAATAAAAACATAATTTCATAATAAAATCCATTTACAACATAAATTTTATGTCATAAAGCATTTTACATCATCATTCATATTATTGGCATGTCAAAAAATTCATTTCAGAAACACATCCATTTCAAAGGAATTTCAAATCATTTCCATATCCAATCCACATAATTTAAAAAAATCAAAATGCATGTAGACATTGTGAACATCCAATTGCATCATAAGCATCACATTTCATAAGCAACACAACATCATCAATAAAATGCATCCGTAATCATATAGAAAGTAAAAGCATCACATGCATAACCATATAGAATGCACCATAAATCTTTGATGCATAATCATATGCTTAAAAACATATAGTGTCCATAGTACAATGACATCAAAAAAGGAGACATCATTGTGTCAGAGATCATGAGAGAAAAGAGATCATACAGCATCAACATATGCAACTCGAGAATGTATATCATCAAATGAGATAATCAATTATCCAGGGGTCAAAAATACATCAAATATCCTCAAACATAAGTGCTAAACATGACTCCCACTAGAAGTTGTGGGTCTCACAGTCAAAGTACCACTTGTAGCTGGGCATGTCCCACCCCCACCCCCTTGTACCCATATTTTTATCTTGTGGCGGTCTAGTAGATGGACCTGTCACATCTTGAGCCTCTGTACGTCCTCTCTAAGAAGGCCCATGTCTGGAACTCTCTGCATAGGATGGTGCTCTTTTCCCTATGGGTGCCACTCCAAAATAAATTTGTCTGTAATAATCTCCACTCTGCACCTCAAAAAATAGATCCTACACATTCTTTGGGGGGTACCATCCACCACAACCTTCTCTGCTTGATGAGATAACCTCGCTGCACGGCCTCGAGCCTCAATTTCCTCATCTCTCTTAGTGGCCAGTCTAGCAATATCTTATTGTTCTTGTGCTAACTAATTCCTTAGCTGAACCACCTCATCCTGCACATGTTTTAATTGGGCATGTACACCATCCCCCTATGGTTTTTTTGTTGTGTTGGCACAACAACTCTAACTATCTACTGAGGTACTTGTCCCCCATCTCTAGATGGAGCCCCTGATCTCCTCCGCTGCACTGACCATCCCTCATCCAAGGGATCATCTCCTCTTTGTCTGGGTTCCTGTGGATCTCCACCTTCACCTCCACCATCTTCACCCCACCATCATTCCCCTCCCACTGTTCCCCCTTCCACTGCTCTATGTGGCCTCTCATATGGTTGGTCATCCTCAAAATTCATCATGGGCTCATTTGGTTTTGTCAAACATGGAAATGGTTGTGTGGCCAACCATGTTGCATACTGATTTGTCACCCCAGCATCCATAATATGTAAATCCAATGAACAAACCAGTGTTGCCAATCCAATATACTCATCATAATCCTTGTCAAACTGAATTGAGGGTCCCCATGTTTCTCGCTCACCTATCGAACGGGCATAGATCATTGTCTCCAGTGTCATGCCCTGTACTCTGTCATATTGTTGCAACACCCAAGTAAAATGGAATCTTCCTATAACTTGTGATGTCCTCCCAATCATGTATCTAGATATAAACACAAAAGGTATCTCTAGGGGATCCTCCTCCCATGGCTTGCAATCTAAGTATGGTCACCACACTACATTATCTATATCATCCATGATTCAACGCCAATATTCCAAATTTCCCATCTTAGGCTAGACAGGTCCATGATGATAAGTATAAACATAGGGGCATGTAGTCGATCAAAATCAATCCACTAGTGGACGTGTAACTAGGATATGCGGCCAGGCCCATATCTGTAGCACCATCACACCAATCGACAAATTGTTCCCAGTACCATACACCACCTAATGTAAATCCTAATATAAGTGAGCCAGTAGAAAGGAAACTCATGCATATCATGCTATCATAGTCTCTATCACTCAGCCCCATCCAACTGAGAAACTGTGAGACCTCTGATCCGAACAAATGAAACATATCAAACCGGTCAAAAATGATGGAAATGGCTCATAAAATTGTACCATATCTCCCCATGGCACATTATATCTAGCAATATTTTGATCGTCAAATACTCTTCAGAGCGTATACACTCTTGCATCACCCTTCACCTCATACTCTATCAAATCTCTGACCACTAAAATAGATAAATTTTGGCACACATCCTCCGAGGTGACCATTATCTCGTCAGTCAGAATGTGGAAGGTACTATGCTCACTATGGAATCTCTCAGATAGAGATGTAGATAGACCCCTATTAACTATGTAATGGGGCATATCAATCAAAGAATCCAATCCACATTTAACAATCACTATCTGATCTACCTAGGATAACTCTGGGATCATACTAAATGATCCTAAATACTGTCCTCACATCTGGAGAACTCCTAATTCAGCCTACAAGACATATCATATCAACTATTCAATCATCTATCAATTAAGATATTTCTTTATCAATCAGACATCTATCACACGTCCTATAAACTATCAATCTCTGATTCTCATCTATCATGAGGTCATGCATCATCAACCTATCAACCTACATTTACTCAGTGTATATTTCTATCAAATCACATTGAGCATCAATCTATGACTCTCATCTATCATGAGGTCACACATCAATCTTTGATAGCTTAAATTTTTATTTTTTTCAATAAGCTACTAATTACTTGTTTTATTTGCAGGAATGACTAAACCAAAGATAACCTCTCCGATGAAGTATCAGTATAAAGGAAATACCCCAATTTCTAAGGTGGGGAACAAGCATAGTGAGATAACAAATACCAACATCGGCAATGTGGACAAGAATGAGTTCCTGACTCAGTGTTCTCAGTCCACAAACAGATCTGACGATTGCACCACACTGGTCCTAAGTGGGTTGATGAACGCAACCATACACCCAGTAGCTGTCTCAGAGCTAATTGTCACCCTGGCTCACCACTATGACTCAAATAAGAGGGTGGTTGTAAACACAAAGGGTCGGGTAGTACTAGATATAATGTCGGATATCATTGAAGAATTTTTCCACCTTCACAAAGGCATAGACAAGTTCTATGACTTCCATATTGGGAAGGGGACCAAGTAGTTCAGAAATAGAGAA
This sequence comes from Thuja plicata, assembly GCA_018584345.1. NCBI lineage: Eukaryota > Viridiplantae > Streptophyta > Pinopsida > Cupressales > Cupressaceae > Thuja > Thuja plicata. Next base: position 226,149 of record MU224423.1, read on the forward strand.
CATGCTTTAAATAAGATGATGAACAATGAGTACCTCAAGCAGCCTCTTCTGAAGAACAAGTTGGACAAGATAGACCTCCGAAGAGGCTATATGAAAAATGACATTCAAGCAGCCATCACATTGATAAGCTGGGTGTATGGGTTACCACAATCCACTCAACTCGAGCACTGGATGATCCTGTTGATAGAAAGGATCTGGGAATGAAAGGAAAGATTCCACTGGGGCACTATTATTAGTGACAATTTGGATGAGCAATTGACAGCAGTAAAGCATAATCCTAAGTTCTACATGAGCACCTACGTGGTTTACTTACTAGTAGCACGGGCAGATTATCCAGGCCTTACCAAGAAGGGGAATCTAAATGACCCGAATGTGTGGCCCCACATAGTATAACCATAGCTGATAAAGATGATGCCCATGCCAGAGGATTCCCCTAACTACAGGACAGTCAATGATGCATTCATATTCCCAATCATCTGATCTATTGAAGGTGACTTTGCTAAAAGAATGTCAAAAGAAGTTGTTGCTAAGGTAAGGGCCATTGGGGCCTATTTTATCTAGTTTAGTACATTAACATACATTCGGATAGCTGGGTCAACCTTGCAACCAAAGAAGCTGCCCAGGTACCCATCCGATTGGATAATTATACTAGAGATGGCTAGATAGCTTGTAGATGCATATGAATATATAAAACATAAAAAGAAGCACTGTTGGGACTTTCCTATCTCTTTGGGACCATACACACTGCAAGACAAGAAAGTTTGAAAATCCTTGGATTTTGAATGGGATGATTGTCCATTACAGTTCTATAAAATAGTACAAGCCCATTTTGATCCCATAGGTACTTACAGCCACATTATTGGCAAATTCTACATACATGAGCCACACTTGGAGGATCACTGGATAAACTGCATAGACGATCATGAGGTCAGGATCTGGGATTATTGTAGAATGAACCTTTCTCTAGAAAAAGAGGTATTAAAGGTTCCTATTTCCTCAAAAGTTTGGGAATGTGATTCAGATGAGGTCTTAGAGTACATTTACACAAAATATAAGGTATATGACTGGCCAATCATGAATGTAGAGGTGGACAAGGATGAAAATGATGACATGGACTTCCAGGTGAGGCATGTGATAAAGACCACCATAACTTGGATCAAGAAGCCACACAAAATGAGTCCAATCCTGGTAAAAACATTGATGGGGCCCTCAAGGAAAGTAGAAAAATAGTGAGGGGAGAAGTCCACAGTTCCTAAGTACAAGAAAGCTCCCCCTCAGAAGCCAAGAACCGTGTATGGTCATGAACGACTAGTTGAATATGGCTCTAATCCTAGCCCCAAAAAACTAGAATGACAGGCCAGATTGACCCACTAGTAGGGTCGTCACAACCCCTATCAGGTGAAGGCCCATCTACCTTTGGCCAATCTCCCCCCACCACTGAGAAGAAAACATATAAGAGGAAGAAGAGTTTTGAATCTCCGCGGTTAGAAACGGTACAAGAAGGGTCTGAGGAAGCAGAAGAAGATGAGCCCCTAGTCTGAAGAATGAGATTACAAAAAAGGAGAGAAAAGGGAACCACCAAGAAACATAAAGAAGATCCCAAAGAGCAGGATAATCCTTTGGATACCTTAGGATCGGATGAGTTTATGATTTCTAATTTTGAAGGACTTGAAGGCTTTTCAGATCACAGCCAAGATATAGACACTGGAGCTCCATCGCTTATTCAGCCCCAGGTAATCCTCACTCAACCACCGGTCCAATTCACCAACCCTTCAGTGAATTTCCCTGCTACACAAGTGAGCCCTAGTTCCACTCAAGAGCCTAAGGTTCAGGATAGTGGGATAGCCTGAGTCACTACCACATATCATATAGCAGGAAAAGTACCGGTTTCCACTCCACCATCTCATGTCCCTACTCCACCATCTTCTCTACCACCTCCAATTCCTACTCCACCACCATTAATTCCAGCCCCAACACCTACTCCTACACCAAATCTGCCCTACTCTACTACCATTCTCCCATCTCCCACTCCAGCCATATCAACACCTACTATACCAATATCAATCCCTTCAACATGTGCTACCCAAGTTTCCAAAGAAGCAGTGATTACTAAAGATACATCACCTTTCCAGACCACGCTGGAGGCCATGACTAGTCTTAGGTCAAACGTATCAATTGACCCTTCCATCGAAGAGGCCCTGGACAAAGGAGGGGAAAATGTGGTAACTGAACGAGGCAAGGTGGAGACGGAGAAGGAAGAAGGGGAAATGGATGTGGGTACAGAAGGGGAAAGAATGAAGGAAGGAGGGAGCGAACAAGAAAGGGGGCAGGAGAAGGAATCAGAGAGAGAAATAACTCCAGAAGTACAATGCTTAACTTTGATCCTCCAGGTTGCACCATATGAACCTATAACTACATCTGGAAAACCTACTTGGTTTACCAAGGAGATACAACCCAGGATGAGAACTTACACCAATGAATTGGATGGAGAGGATACAAATATGACATCTGTAAAGCAAGCCTTCCACCAGGAAGAAATTGGTGTACCACCAAGAACCATGTCATATGTGACTCAAGACACTAGGGATCATTGAAAAGCCTAGATAGTTGTCCCACCCCCAAGCACTTCTCAAACACCTGGAACAATGGAAGATTATACATTCAAAGAGGTGGATTTGGGTGAACCTACCAGAGAAGGGACCAAGACACTAGCAGCTCTAGGGCTCAAGCACGCCTTGGGGTTCATGAATAAAGATGAAGAAACCATCAAAACTTTAACGGACCAAAATGAAGCGTTAAAAGGATTCATGCAAAAGATAGTGGGTCCTATTGACCCAAATTGTTCAGAGGCTTCATTACAAGCCATGCTAAACAAAAAGGCTACACCAGATTTGTCGGCAGGTTTGACTCCTTCCTTCATCCAGGCAAGTGCTGATTGGAAAAATAACTTTGAACAATCCGAAGAGAAGGCTATCCTATTGATATTCAAGCCGTACCAGACTATATTGGTCAAGGCCAATTCACTAATTGACCTGGTGGAAAATGACGGGGGTATAGATTCAGAAATAATTAAGTGGCAAGCAGCCCTCCAAGATTTGGAGATAATCCAAGAGCAATGTTTCCAAATCGTGGTGAAGGTCTATGAAGGCGAAGAACTGGACAAGTTTAAGGCATGGAGTGAACAGATGACCAAAACAATTAATGGTTACAAGAAACACCATGCCCTTATAGCTAACAAGTGAGAGGAAATAATAAAATGGATTGAAGAAATAGATGTGTTCTTCACAGGGGTCGGCCTCAAGGTATATCGGGATAAAGATAGACAGGCTCTACATCCATCAAAAGAGGTGGTTCAACAGTTCAAGGATGTTTTGGCAAGAGTTAGCACCAAAGAGGCCCTACAGCAATTATTTTACCTAAAAGAGAAAATACAAAGGATGTCCCAACATGAAGAAGAGATCATGTTCTTCTCTTCTGAGTTAACTACCTTCAGAAAGAAACAAGAACGAAGGGTCGTTAAGATAAAGAGAAAGGAGATAAATTTTGAAGAAGTTCATGAGATAGGACAGAGCCTACGGACAGCTCACCTAGAAGTCTTTTTTGGATAAAGCTTCAAGGTCCAGTTAACAGGTGCATGGGACAAGATTTCCATTATTAGCTGAATTTCTACCAAGGCAGAGTTTTCGGCCTTTCGACCTCCAACATTTCAGCCTTTCGGCCCCGAAGCAAGAAACATTTTTTGGCCTTTCAGCCTTCGAAGCTTTTGGCATTTTCAGCCTCTTCAATTTTATTTCAGCCTTTCATCCCGCGACAATTCTGAAGTTTTGGGACTTCCAGATTTTGAATGTCGAGAAACACTCGAGAAATTTTAAAGGCATTAAAGTTCGGGGTAGAGGTCGGGGTCTGAAAAACTGGGTGTTTCCAGTGAGGTTACTTTTATCAACACTAGTTCGACTCCAGATCAAATGAATGGATAACTTGAGTTCATTTCAGGGGGACTAAGGGTCTCCTACCAATTCCCACCACCAGTAACAACCTCAGATGAAGAATCCAAGAAGAAACACCAGAATCAAGAAGAAGACTCCAAGTTCACAGAAGGAACTTACCTTCTTTCTCTCTCTCTTATTTGGCAGATTTTTCCCTCTTTGCATGAGAAAATGGATTGTAAATGGGTTTAAGAATCCATGCAAGTTATATAGTATCAATTAGCAGTAGTTTCCCTTCAGCAAAGTTCTAGTTTTAACTTTTGTTCTCTAGTTTAGACTCTCTGATGCCCTAACTCTGAAAATCAAAGTTGTAGATCAAAACTCTATATATTGTAATCAAAAAGCAATGTAAAAGGCTGACTTCTTAATACAATAAAGATCTACATTGGGTGTTTCATTCGTGGTGTGTGAATTACTGCTATCTATGTGAATTTATTAAATGTATGCTTGCATTATTCTTTATTTTCAGAGAGCCCTTTGTGTTGTTGTGTTTCGAATTCGTGCTACCTTTAGTTGGAGTTTGTTGTTGCATATCTACCTTGTTGTGACAAATGTGTGGAAGATTCTATCTTTGGGTTTCATGATAAATCTATCTCGTGGGTGTGCACATCTTGGTGGTTCCGCGATTTGATAGATTTTGAATATCTCGTACGAGTAAAACATATATTTTCTCTAAACGCTTGCATCTATGGAGTAGTGAATCATGACGTGGTCTTATTTATGCTTTATGGGTTGTTCCAAATTCCTCTAGCATTCAATTCACAAGGAAGGTTTTACAACAGTTTATGTCCTTAGGATTTTACTTTTCTTTACAATTCGCTACATTTCTTGTTGCCCTCATCTCTTTAAATTCTGTCTTGAAATTCTGAAAATTGTTATCTCAAAAAATACAAAGTTGCATGCTATTTACCATACCCATACTTGTTAAAATGGAAAATACTAAAAAGAAACTAACATTATTTTGCAGTTTGTTGTCTTGAACGTACCAGCAAAGGCCTCCTCATGAACAATCACATTTATCTTCAACTGAGTAACCAAGCAGGTTGTGACCCGACCTCAGAGAACCTCGGGAATAACTCTATTATTCTTTCAAGAGAGGAAATCGAATCTCGAGATCCTAGCAAGTTGGCTTGTGTCAAAACAACGCTCAACACATCCATAGACCCTGATTAGAATGTAGGTATTTTCCAAATAGAAATCTCCCAATTGTGATCCCCTGGCCACTTATCAACATATTCACAAGGCTTGAGAAGTCTTAGCACTTTGATTGTTAACCTAGTCATGTTTGTACCAAACATAGTTAGAATTGGATGTACAATCCAATTCTCAAAACCACAGAACTCATTCTCATTGGATGTGTAGTTCCAAACCCTAATCCATAACTACACAGAGTTTTCCTGACCTTGGAAATGTATCCTTGGTCTTGAATTCTTAGTATCCATGCACTCTATGTTGTGGAACAGAATCAAATGCATTAGAATTGAATAATGCATGAACTTTGGGTTAGTCTTCTTCTAAATACTTATAAGGCCCTCATGTATCCTATCAATAATATACTGAATATAGTCAAAATCAATATTTACATGGGATTTTTGGATGTACAAGATGATCATCAATAAATCTGTAGGCATTTTCTCAATATACCCATCAATTCTCAATACTCTACACATCCCATAAGCTAAGTACTTCAGGTAAAATCTTAGATCCTTTAACTCATACAGTGCACACTTAGAAGTAGGTAGTGGGGCTATGTAGTTTCTATTTGACCTAGGCATGTGAGATTGGATCAATTTTTTAACCAAATTGACCTCTCTGCTATATTTTGCTTTCAATTTGGTTAGGTCAATCTCTTTAGCAGAGGCATGGTATATACCAAAGGCTTTCATAAAATAATCCCTATCCAAAGTGACTAGGGTTTTCTCATCATGCTTTCTGATGGTTTTAGATACATCATCATATCTTCTAGCCAACTCAACTAACAAGTTTGTATCTAGGAAGACATTTGGGACTATTAACTTGGATAAACCTAATGTCTAGGGTTTTGATACAAGGGTTTTTCTATCTTTATTTCTATAAAATTAATTAAAAAAGTGATAACCAGAACACCCAAGAGTGATAGAGTCCCTACAATTTGACATGCAGTCTGATAAGTACTCGTCACTAACCTTTTTATTTTGATTTGTTGTAAGAAGCAGAGCAACAAACTCATTTGAGTAAATTCCTTTTGACCTTTTTCTCTTCTTCTGCATCTTTACTTCCCCCACTAGTTGAAGCCCTGCTTGATTCTTCTTGAATCATCTTCGTTGGTCTCTAAATTATCTTTCTCTTTGAAACGGGCCTCTTTTCACAAATCTCTAAAACTTATGCAATTTTCACTTTGTTTCTCTGAAAACTTTGGTAAGGAAAATGTATAAGTGTTGCATCTATTTATCATTGAAAAATCAATGCATCAGTCTAGTTGAGAACTATGAAATTCGTTGCTCAGTCACTTCTCTAATGACTTTTCATGTATTGAAATCAATTATCTCCTAGCCATGGCGCCTAAAGTTGACAGGTAATTGAATTTAAACGTTGGCTAGAAAAGGTCATGAGTGCTTTTTGTCTTTTAAAACCTTATAATATGTTAAAATGCTCAAGATAACATCTGATTGGCTTGCTTTCCTTGTCTTTAAGTACTTGTACTTTGTCAGGATCTTCAATATTTTATTAACGTTGGATTTTTTACTTTATTTACTTGGAATGGCACGAGAACAGGATCCTCAGGATTTCACTACACTAAGCTCTACCATGGTCTATATGGAGATTACATGACTTATCTATCTCTAGATATCTGAATGTTTCTCCTGACTTGGGTTATATTACGAGATCTAGCACCAGCCACACATTCTAACCTTACTTTACCTCTGGTTCTACCTCTTAACACCGAGTAACCCATCTCTTTGTATCTCTAAATCTTACAAGGTAACTTTACTTTACTTTACTCTACCATGATCAAATCTGGAGATTTAGAGATAAAGGAAACTCCAAGTTCCTGAATAAAATTATTAACTTGAGTCTCATCTGGAGATCTAGCGCTAGCCGTTCATCTGAGATGAGATTGACGATTCTTGCTAAGTCTCTGAGATTTTAACTTAATCTTAAATCTATTCAGAGATTTAGTGACAAGGAAAAATTTGAAACCTTTCTAGACTCTAGATTAAATCACAAGATTCAAAGATAACTGAGTCTCTGAATCACTGAACACCTTACCTTAACTCATGATTCATTCAGAGATCTAGCGCCAACCCTTGATCTTAACCTTGATACATGGCTCTTATTCAATTTCATAATCCTCAACACTAACTCCAGCCTATTTTGAGATTATGAGATAAAGGCTATCTCACAAACTCCCAATGTTTGCACCAACTCTAGTCAAGTCTCAAGATTTAGAGATAAAGGCTATCTCTAAATCGCTAAATGATTTTCTTTACCTCAGGTTTATAACAAGACTTGACGAGAACCATAGATCTTCTTTTCCACTCAGACATGTTTATGCATCTTGGTCTATTACCTCATGATTGTTGAATGTTCTTGACCTTTTTACCTTTTCTAGTGATTCAACGCCAGATGCACATCTCTACTATGATCAATGGTTCTGATCCTTCCTTTGAAAACTTGACTTGGTTTTGAGCTAACCAGGCCTGACCCTGATTACATCTAGAGATTCAGTGATTGAAAAGATTTCCAAGTCGCTAAATAATTCTTTTAACTCAGGTTTGGTCTAGAGACCACGTGCCAGCCATAGATCATTTCTTAAATTATGATCAGTGTTGAGTCTCTGAATGCATTTGTACTTGACCAATTCTTTCTAAGATTAAAAGAAAACCCTTGATCTTTCTCTTGATCCAATGGTTCACGCTGAATCTTGAGACTATTTTCTTAACTACTCTTTCATTCTGAGATCACGCAACCAAGCAATCTCTGAATCTTGAAATAAACTTTACTAGACTTGGGCCCCAACCATAGGTTCATCTAGAGAATTGGAGATAACTAAAACTCTAAGTTGCTAAATGATTTTATAACTCTAGAGTTAAATGGGAGATTACGCGTTGATCACATGATCAAACCAAGGATAAAACAAAATTGACGATCATTTCCCGATCGTTGAATAAAAGCTTGACCTTGGCTATTATCTGGAGATCATGTGCTAGCCACTCATCTGAGATGATATCAATGATTATCTCTAAGTCTCAAAACATTTCACTTAACTCTAATTCCATTCAAAGATTGAGCGACAAAGAAAAAATAAAACTTTGTCACGACCTCAGGTTAGATTACGAGATTAAAGATAAAGGCTATCTCTAAATCTCAAAATACTTTTCATAACTTGAGTTAGTTCATGAGATCTAGCACTAGCCACATGATGAAAACTGCATCCACGGTCCTCGCTGAATCTCCCAATGTTTGAGCTGACCTCATCTTTGTTTAGTGATCACGTGCTAGCCATACGATGAAAACAAGATCGACCTCCTGTGCTTAATCTCTGAATCTATGAGAGAATATTCCTTTCTTCCCAAGATTAAGAGATAAGAGCTTGTGCCAATTCTCTAGACCATAAAGAATATTTTGTTTTGATAACGAGATCAAAAGATAAAGGCAGGGACCAAAAGGCACATGACTTAAAGACACTTAAGTTACATGAAAAAAGTAACTTCAAAATAGAACAAGGTCATGAGGGTCTAGGGTTTTTCATGGTGAAGACACAAAAATACTTAGGGTTTAAGGCTTTCATCCATTTTCAGTACCATATTTCTCAGGAAATAGACAATTACAAAAAAAATTGAGGGCATGCTTGAAGACACTTCATTGTTCAAGACACGTACCAACACTGGGAACCAAAACTTTTAGAACAACTCATAAAACACATAATAGTCCCAACATGCGCAATTTTTTATTTGGAGCTAGAATCATGGATATGCCTCTTGTTGTTGATATTACTAAGCATCCAAGACAAATTTTCAAGAAACACCCTCACAAATCTATGGAAGATGACCCAGATGATGTATTTTCAACAATTTTGTTCGGTGTATTGCATGTAAAATATATTAGGGATTATATTCATTATAATCTAGAGGAATTGGGAGATGTTGTGATTGCACAAAAATACAAGGAATATTTATGGATTTGGTACTTAAGGATGAGTAAAAAGTACTAGAAGAGAAGAGATTCACCCAGTTTATGGATTTCCCAAAATTCTTTGAGCCAGATTGGGTGTGATATATTTTGAGTCATGTACATGATTATTTCATGTGGCTTGAAAAAACATATAAGATCACTAAGGAGGTTTTGAAGGTGGTTACTAGTTTCTATGCTAATAGTGAAGTACTTTCCCTAAAGTCTATCAAGAAAGATTTGGTCACTAGATTGAATGGTTCTCAGTGGGATAAATGAGAAATGACTATTAACAATATTCTGTAGCCTTATGTCAAGTTCGCATCTATGGTCCTTGGATACAATCTATTTCACTCCAATAGGGAGAACTCTATCTCAAGCACGATAATTTATGTTTCTTACTAGATGGTAAAGGATTTATGTTTCTCTGGATCCAATGTTCTACAGTCTGGTATATCAATAATTTCATCTAATGTGACTGGATTTTTATTCTTCCTCTTCTTATTGGATATGGTAGTGGAAGTAGGTTTATGTAGAACTATAGCTAGTTCATTCTCTTTTTCTTGCTTTGGTGATTGTGTGGGAGGTGTTGTGCCTTTTGTGTGTTGCTCGGTATTGACCTATTGGTTGGTAGTGGACGTCTCCACATCAACCTTATCTGTATCTGCATCCTTTTCACCTTTGGTGTTCTTTTCAGTGGCATCTCTTTTTTTCTCCTCTCCACTTACATCTTTCTTCTATCTAGTTGTATCTTTTTGCTTCCCTTGTTCATCACCTGTGTCTATTGGTATGTTTGCATCAGGTTCAGGTGTCTTTTCCTTTTCTTCTAAAATGATATTGATAGCTTGTATCAATAGAGGCAATTGACCTGGTATATTTACTTGTGCAATATCCATTGTATATGTTTCCTTTTCTTGCTCAGTGGCATCAGTTACATCTTCATCTTTCTTGGGCTCATCATCATAATCAACAAGTGTTGTATCTTTGATTATGAATTTTTATGTTTCCCTTAATGATTGTAGTATTTGAGGTATGTCATTAATGTCCTTGGTTGCCTCAGTTATCAATTCAATTGGATTGATGTCCTCGGTGTCATTTATGAAGATGTGTTTTGGGCTTGGTGTGGCCTCCTTCTCTTCATAATGAGGTGCCTCGATAAGAGCCAGTACCTTCTCAGGGATTGTATCCTCCTTAGGTGGATTGAATATTTAATTCCAAGTTCCATTGCTTTCTTTGTCAAGCTCTATTAAACTTCCCTCTAGTACTTTTTAAGCTCTCATCTTAGCTAAAAACTTCTTTGCATGCTTCTTCATCATGTCATCAATTTCTTCAAATTTTGACTCTGGTGGCATGACTGTAATGAGGGATATTTCCCTTGTCTGTTTCTCTGTATGCAAGGCATATGTTTATCTTGCTGATATTCTATCATTAATCTCTTGTGGCATCATCTTATTAAATTGGACAGGTACATATTTGAATGCAATCATTTCCTTAATGATGGATTCTTCTATCTTATTCTGATCCTTGGGTTTCAGAGTTATCCATTGTCTAACCTGAGGATTTGATATGCTACCTGATTTGATGATTGGTGCAACAATCTCATCAATTGTCTTAGGAATTTTTTTCCTTGTAGGTTGGAGTAATTGTTCACTCTCATTTTATTCAGTTTCATCATTATCCTCTTTTCCTCTAATGTATTTTCTTCTTTGTCTCGGTGCCTGTTTCCCGGTTTGAGGCTTTCTCTTATAATTCCTCACTGTACCTTTCTTTTCCGGTGGTGAGTCTGCATCTTTTGTATTCTGACTCCTAGTTCTTGACGCAACAGTAGTTCCTGGTTTCTTTATTGGTCACTTAATTGTTCACCTTCACCGATGGGTGACTGTCCCTCGGTGACATTTTGTTCTAATTCTTCATCATTTACCGATAGCTTCTTTTTAAGTGTTTTCACCATATTAGTTTTCTTTCTATCATTTTTCTTTACTACTAAGCTTGTTTTAATTATAGCCTTAGCTTCCTCATACGTTCCAAATCTTGGTAATGATTTGTCCACTGCTTCATTCGATAATGCTTCAATATCATTTATGGCTTGATCAATGTTGATCTCATAATCTAATGGTGGCAACCATGTTGTCCTCGGTACAGCTCATTTTATTAGAGTTATGTCGGTATCCAGCATATGTCATCCTTATACTGTTCCACCAGTTGTTCAGGTATCCTCATTCTTTTCTACATTTTGTACTTAAAGGTAGTGAAGTATGCATCCATGAATGATATAAAATTTTCCCCTAGTGACTTAATATATTCACTAATTTGTATAGTTACTGGTCAGGTTGTGTTCCAATTGACATTACCGACAGATGGGAAGAAATTATGGAAATAGAAAAATGTGCACATGAGGAGTGAACCAAACTTACATGAATTAGAACTGGCTGATCTAATAGTCCTCATGTTCTCCTCTAGTTGCTTTAGTAGAAGCTTGGATAATTCCAGTTGTAATCCTTTATTCACAATCTTATAGGCAATGTCAACTGCTCCACATGCTATTTTGTTCAATCAGCTAGCTTGGAATACCTTGTATCCCAATACACATGCACCAAACTTCATCTCTGGGTCAATGATGGAATTAACCTTCAAACCTCTGTCATCCCATATTGCACCTTTCATTTTTTCAATCTTGGGACGAGAAGGAGTTTTTTAGGGCTTTGGCCTTGTCGGTTACTGGATAATCAGTTACTACATGAATTACATCCTTAGTGATGGGTTTTGGTTCATCCAACCACATTTTCCTATCATGTACTTGGTTGAGTATGATCTGAATCCACTTGGTCTTAAACTCTTTCAGGAAAATTAGGGCATTTGTTAACCCTTTTACCTCTATGTGCTTGTGTTCATCTTTAATGTTCCATCTGAGCAAAGCCTCTTGTAAGCTTCTTCAACATCAAGATATCTGATCTATGAAATCTTGTAGTGGATATATGCTCAAACATCTTCAACTAGAAAAACCCTAGGAGGGATGCTTGAGAACGCTCCAGTGTCATCGGGTTATGAAGCAACCTCGGGGAAAAATTTATACTTAGGCTCTTCACAAGTTGTATTCTTGATCAGATTTACCTTCTTGTCCTTCACATTCTTGATCTTGGAGACTCGCGATGTGGTTTCCATGTTTCTTGAAATTAGGGCTTTCTCTATAAATAATCTATTTTCTCGGTGAGTCTTAGATACTCACTTGATCTTAGTTGTAGATGTGTGTGTGATTTTTGTACCTGTTAAGAGAGACACAACACTCCAATAGGTCATTGCATTAGTGGAAAACATGGTTAGATGAGCATATAAAACAACTAAAATTTACCTATTGCTTTCTAACTAAGAAGAGTATGATAAGTAACACAATAACCCTCAAATTATGCTACTATCAGTGACATATATGACTTAGCATGAATATTTGAGTTAAAACAAGAAAGATATCTCCTAAACATGCATTCTAACTCTAAAAGGCATGAAAATAACAATGCATGAACATGAAATCTAAAATATGATATGAGTCTAGGTTTATTCTAACAGCATAACAATGCAATTTTACTCTAAAAAATGAAGGTTTATTTGTGCTCAAAAACCCCTTCTATTTATAGAAGGATGAGGAGAGAGAGGGGGAACAAGGTGCATTAATGGAGTTGAAAAACTCATTAATGGTGTGTAAGAAGAAATAAATGCCAAAGGAATTCAATAGGCATGGGGGAGACATGGGCTTAAGGAATCTACATTATTGAGGCATTAATGAGATCCTTAAAGAAGCATGGGAAGGGTGTAAGAGGGTGGCTTGAGAAAGTGGACTTGAGGAAACGAATCTTGAGATTCCTTGACTTTCTCAAGTGGGTGGAGTCCTTAATCACTCCCTAATGGAATGTGACAACATTAGGAGGTAGATTAGGATAGAATTAGGATTAGGATTAGATTAGCATGGGGTGAATGGGTTGAGATAGGTTCAAACCCAGGTTCAAAGTGGTTGAAGTGGGTTAGGTTAGGGGTTTAGAGGAATATTAATGGAATGAATTAAATTTATTTAATTCATTCAAAAATAGGATATTAATTATTTAAACAATTAATTTCTTTTTAATAATCAATAGGACTATAGCCAATTTAATTAAATTAATTAGGCTAGGGGAATGGGTTCATTTGCAAGAGAAGAGATCCATTGAGATTTATTTAATTCCTTTATGATTAAATACTATAGCCATGTTTGAAATTGATTTGTTTTAATTGGTTTGAATTTATTTGGATTGTATGGTTGTATTAGTTAATATAATCTAGTGATAAAAATCACCTAGGACATTAAATCTGATTTAAAATGAATTATACCAAAGTAACATTGACGTGACATAATTGGGTGTATGATCACACTTAGGGAAAATAGGGTCTATAGTCAGAACAAACCAAATCCAGGTAGTTACAGTAGATGTTGGAAATCTTTCAGAGTAGCCTTGAATGTGCTTGTGAATCTCTCTGCAATGTGGTTTCTCCTTGGTCACTCTTCTTCGCTCTACTCTTCACTCTTAAATGCTTGGTCAATGAATTATCTTTTTGTCACCCTTTTATAGATGATGCCCTAAGTGGTGCAATAAATGCTTTACCTACTTCTCGATGGTTGAAGATGGAGTCGCTCGGGTAACATACCAAAGCCTTCATCCTCGGTGAGAATGCGACGCTCAGGGTAAGTGACAACCTGTTTTCACTTTTCCTATGTTCACTGACGGTGCTCAGTATGTAGCGGAGACTTGATTGTCTTTTACATGATTACTGACAGTGCTCGGTTTAAACTAACAAATTGGCTTTTATATGTACATCGACAATCCTTGTTTTGTATTGATCGACGAGATTGGATTCACAAAATCATAACAAGTAATACCATAGTGCATCTATATTCATGCTAATTTGGCATATTATTAATGTATATTGTAATTGATGTAAAATATAGCTTTGTAGAGTGCATTTCCATACTTACTTGTAATTGCTCAGGTGGGGGTGGTACAATCACCTGATCCATTGGATGAGGTAGTCACCAATTGTAGTGCTTGGTTCAGCATCATATTTTCTTGAATCTTTTCTCCTCATTTGATTTCTTATTCTCCTTATATCTTCAATGGTGTTTCCATTTGCAAAGGTGCTTAACTCTGTCACTCGGTCTCTGCAATCCTTGCTTAGGTGATCGACCTTATGACAGTGTAAGCATGCCATTCTAGAGTTAGTTCAATTCCTAGATCTTCTTATCCATTTCCTCATGTAGTTTGCAGCTATCTGACCATGTCTACCACATGTTCTGCAATTTTCCCATGTGTTGTAATCCCAAACATATGAGTTACCAACTCTTCTCAGTTGATAAGCATTTTCTTGTTCTTTTGGCTTCCATGCTTGCTTTTTCTTCTTCCTGCATTCAAGAGATGTGTGCCCATGCATTTTTCAAGTAGAACAATATTTTTCCATGTAGGTTTCCTTCTTTGGTTTGTTCACCTTAGATCTGCATTCATTTCCTTTGTGTCCATGCTTGTTACAATTATAACATTTACCTATGAATGTAGAAGTGGATTTAGGAATACCTTTTGTTTTGCTTCCACAAATATTTGATGTGTGGCCTGGTTTTCCATAGTGATTACATGACTACTTCTTTTTTTTTGGATTTGTGTAGACATATTTTTGATCATCTTGGTTTGATGATTCTCCATGCTCGGTATACCCTAGACCGGTATTGTTGTTGAGTCTTCTTTGTCCATTCATAAAATCAACCATTATTTTTGTACTTTCTTTAGCTTTCTTGATCATATCATTATGTTGTTGTTGAATTCTTACTTCATTCTTTAGTTTCTCATTTTATTCTCTTAGTTCACCAATAGCTTACAATTTCCCATTGAGCTCTATGTTCACTCAATTTACCTCATGAATCATAAGAACTATTTGATTGGTGATCTCATGATGATGTTCAGTAAGTCTCTATATTTCAGTTTCTCTTTCTTGTAGCTTTTTAGTGATCTTCCTCCTGTCATCAATAGCTAATATTCTTTCTTGTTCAACTTGTCTAGCATTATTCATAACATCAATCATTCTTACCATCTGTGTCTCTTGACTGATTTGTAGTACCCTTACTTGTTCAGTCAGATGTTGATTGACTTCATTCAGAATTGTAATGCTTCCTTCATATGTGTCTGATGTATTGCTAGATGTAGATCCTGATGACTCAAGCAAATTAGGTATCTCTTCTTCATGATAGTGTGTTTCATTGCAGCGAGATGTTATAACTTTTCTTTCATCTAGTAGCTCTTTCATCTTGACTCTTGCTTCTTTGTATTTGTCATAGAAGATTTGTATCTGCAATTTCTGATTTTCAATATTCTTATCAAGCTTATACCTTTCCATTGTATGATCTTTTCTCTCAAGTGATTTAAACTTTTCCAAATAAGAGATCTAGCTCTGATACCAATTGTTGTAATAATAGAATGGTTTGTACTAAGAGGGGAGGAGTGAATTAGTACCCTTAAAACTTTTATCAATTTATCCTTAGTAATCCTTTCTTGCATTACTAAAGTCCCTGTTAGGAAGCATTGTTTTGAGATGAGTCGTCGACACCGGCGCCTGGCTGACTATCCACCTCTGGTAAATGCTCGTAAAACTACCTTGTGATTTTTGCAAATTTGAGTTTTACGCATTTTTATAGGTTTTATAGCCTTTTAAGTGTTGGGTCACATACGGGATTCCTGATCGCACCCTGTCAAACCCGTGTCTCATCTAGTATTTCCCAGATCGTATCTAGTTTGTCTTTTTTTTCTTTGTTTTTAGTTGAAATTTGTCTTTTTGTCATACCCAGTCCATTTAGGATCGTACCCTACTTTTAGGGTCGCATCCTATATTTCAAGGATCGAACCCTGTGGTTTCAATCGCATCATGTATTTCAAGGATTGCATATAATAAAAGAGATTGCACCCTGTCTTTTCAGGATCGCATATCGTTTGTAGACTTAGGAATTTATCCCTTTTGACATGTTTTCTTGTCATGGACCTTGAATTACTTAGATGATCAGGAATCTGCACCTTTGTTGTAGATAGAAAACTAATTTTATCTTGTATTTTTCAAAAACAGGCATATTTTGAGGTGGTTTCTTTTAGAGGCACATATCCAGGTCGTATGCTTGCCTTGTCTCGATTAATATCAGCTGAGGAGCATGCAACAGTAGTCCATTGCAGATTACGGTCCTTGATATGTTTACCTAAGATGGGGTTAAACTGAGGGTTTTTGACTCCTCTTACCGAGAGATGGCACTCAGAGCACAACACCTTCCATCTCCCGACCAAGGAGATTACAGTGACTCTAGACGACATATGGTACATACTGCATGTTCTGATTATTGTTCATAAGGTGTGCTTCAAGGTGATGTCTATCGTGGTTATTAGAGAAGCTCGTCAATATTTTCAGGATGACACTATTGATCATAGATATCTCTCATGGGACTATATGGTCAATCATTATGATCGATTATCTATATACTTAGCAGGTTTCATAGGTGGCATCCTGATGCCAGATAGAGGTCAGCATGGGTTCTTGGTCGGATGGGTGGATATGCTAGAGCAGATGGTCATCCACAGACTGAGATTTGCATGGGGCAGTTGCATCTTAGCCCATATGTACCGAGAGTTACACGAGATTGTATATCATTATACTTGGAGCATAACTGTAGGTATATTGATTCTTCACATCTGGGCCCAGGAGCACATCGTTGTTACACGGTCGATAGTAGATAGACAATGAGCAATGGAGTGGGTCTATGTATATATGTATGCAAGTCCTATTCAGTAGCCCCATCTAGGCAAGGTAGAGTACTGGCGATAGCTCTTTGATGATATGACTGAGGTCATCTAGCGACCATATTTAGATTGTGAGGAGTGGACCTTAGATGCTCACCAGGTGCCATTTTTATTTTAGAGAAGGTACCTCATTAGGAGGACTAGATATGTTGTAGAGTGGTTCATGGTCTCCTGAGTTCTGAGACAATACGGCCGACGGTAGGGCAGGACTCAGTATATCACTGTATATGCCTAGATCAGAGATGAGGTACCATTGTGGGGTGCCCAGCTGATTTATGAGACTGCCCACTAGGAGATTCATGACATGGTTGGAGTAGACTGGGATCTCCACCTGGATGTTGCAGATGCAGGTTTCTCAGATGGATATAGAGCAGAGATGCTTCAACATCCGTTCCCTTGATTTACCATAACAAAGGAGGTCATTCCTCGCATAGAGGAGCCACTAGATTATGATCTGGATGATCATCCCACCAGAGGGAGAGGAGGAGCTCAGAGAGATAGGGACGTCGGAAAGCATGGAGGGAGAGATGGTGGAAGGGATGGAGGTAGGGATGGAGGATGAGATGGGAGATGTCCTCCTCTAGATGAGGGGGATGACGGTGGAGATGATAGGGGTGGTGGTGTTGTGGGTGGCCACGCAGATGTTTCCAGTGGGAGTGGAGAGGGTCAGCGTATCCGATTTAGATTTGTTTCTCCTTAGTTAGATCCAGGTCCATTACTTATAGGAGATCAATAGAGGTAGTAGTAGCAAAAACAGCCTGACAGATCATAGGATAGATCTCAGGATAGGCCTTTGGGATAGGATTATGGTAGGGGGTCTGGCAGAGACAGAGACCCACTTTCTCAGTATGAGCAAGAGAGAGAGCAGCTGAGGGCAAAAATCACAGCTCTAGAGGGTAGGTTCACTACAGTAGAGTTGAGGATTGCTATATCAGATGCATTTCTCGCAAATAGGGATAGACAGTTGGAGAGAGTCAGGATAGAGTGAGATATATAGGCTCGTACTTCTGTTCACCAGGGCCAAAGAGCCACTTATTATTATGCTCTTTATCATGTAGTGGTGCCAGAGGGGCAGAGAGCAGTGTCTTTTTCACAGTTGGCTTGGCAGTCAAAGGGGGCCATGCCTCCTCCTCCTCCATTTGTACCACCTCCTCCTCCTCCAGATCAGGGAGAGGGGGGTAGCCAGAACTGATGTTGTATTTTGTTTACACGTGTATATTGTATATTTGGATCCTTCTGAGATCTTTCTTTTGTACATGACACACACACACACACACACACATATATATATATCTGATTCTTTCTGATCCTCTAATACTCTTTATGTAGACTTGTGTCATATGTTGATCTTTGTATCTTGTTTTGAGATATATATCGGATGCAGTTGTTCTTGATTCTGACATGTTTCATGATTTTCTTCTTGCTTTTATAGATTTATTTGCACATGTGATGATATCTTGGTCTCTTGATGAGTTAGATTTAGATGATGAAATCATTTTTGGATTTATCACTAATATAAATATGTTTCAAATGATACTTTGTGAATATGAAAATGTATGTTTTTGAGTTTTCCTTATGCAAGTAAAATGTATGGATGCACTTTAAGATGTAAAATGCACAAATGCTTTGTTTTTTGTAGTTTCTTTCTATCTCATTTTATGAATGCAAAATGTATGCTATCGATGTGCAATGATATAAATATCAGTGATAGTAAATGGATGTAATTAACTTGGATTTAGAAGAAGAAAATAGCAATCATTTTTTAGCACAAATTTCCCTATCCTTTTACTTCTTTTACAAATGCATCAGGCAATCTTTAAATGCAGCTATATGCAGACTCTTAGGACTTGTCATAGATTTGCAGATATTATAGCTTTTTATCATCATTGGGCACTTTTTGGAATGGATACCACCTGATAGTATAACCATCACTAATACCCATTGATATTATGAAAGTTTGAATACTATGTTTTATTGAAATGTCGGAAATAGACTTAGGCATCAAGGCATAGAAGCCAGGATAACAAAATAGTCACCTTCCTTTTAATATACCAGATTTTGTTTAAGGCAAGATATTGGACCCTCAATGACCTTAAAAATTCATATCCTTGGGTACATTATGCTTCGTATACTTTAGCGAGAATCTAATCTTTAAAAACAAATAAGGAAATTCTGTCAACCTCACCATAGTTTACACATAACAAAGATCGACATATATGTGGCTATCCACCCATAGTGGCAGCTCTTACCATAAACATCTAAGTTAGGTTAAATTTATAGCATCATTTGGAACAATCACCATATGAAGAAAACCAAGAAAATGTTATGCCCCCTATCCTTGTGACTCTTTGTCTTTGTGGAGACATCATGGAGTAACTCAGAAGGCATAACAACATCAATTGAGAATCAATCAAACAAAATTCATAACTACTTAGATGCCCCTAGGTAAAACATCATCAGGATATAAAAGAGTCATTATCAAACCAAGATCAAACTGTGTTTAGGTAGTATTGAGAAATACTATTGATTCATTTTTCAAGCGCAGTAGAGATTCAATCAATCAAAAGTTTGGATTTCAAGAAATATGTGTCCCATGTCTGTGTATAACTTTTTTCTTGTTTGCAATCCAATGTAGGTCATAGGAACATCATTCATGTTAGTGCAATGCTTGCTTCATGAAAGTGACAATTTGGTGAAAACATCAAGTATTATTGAAGTATCGTATCACAAGACAAACCAGCCTATGAAGACCTAGAAAATACAACCTATCAAACTAGAAAAGATGCCCCCAGTGCAGAATGACTTGATCCTAAGATAGAAATACAGACAAATCCCAAGCGAGGATAAGATAGAAGTCAATGTTTTTAGCACAGGTGTAATTGTGAAGGCTTAGTATCAGCGATGCTTTGATAGATGGAGTGCAGAACACAAGTGATGCCTGATTGCCAGGTTTTCACCACTTTTCAAGATATTTTCTTTCTTTTCTCTACCAAGATGCCTATTTACCAGGTTGTCATCAAGGCACTTTTCTCTTTTTCCAATTTTTGCTTTTTTGAATGTTTTGGGAGTATCAAGGCGCCTGTTTACCAAGTTTTCACCAAGGATACCTTTTTCAGGACTTTTTCCACTATTTTTGGATTTCTTTAGGATCAATTTCTGAATGTTTTTGGTTTTTTCTGAGAACTATTTCACTGTACAAGCTCTGCTAGTTGAACATTAAGCATAGAACCTCTTCAAATGTAGAGCATTGATAGGATTTGGAAGAACATCTCCCTCAGGTGTAGCCAGTTGATAAGCTCCAGTCCCAAAAGTAGCAGTGATAACATAAGGTCCTAACCAATTAGGTTTAAATTTTCCTTTCTGCTCTCTATTAGGCTGGTTTTTATGATTCTCCTTTAGGGCGAGATCCCCCACTTCAAATTTTCTTGGTTTGACCTTCTTGTTGTACCCCTTGGATATACGTGCTTGGTACACCTTCAGATGATCAAACGTCTATTGTCTGCTCTCATCTTGTAGGTCTAAAGAATTCACCCTATCTATGTGGTATTACTCATCAGTAGTAACAAGACCTTGTAAAGATATTTGTAAAGATGAGATTTCAACCTCAATAGGTAGTACTACTTCAGCACCATATACTAGAGAAAATGGTGTGGCTCCAGTTGGTGTTCTGATACTTGTTATGTAGGCCCATAGTGTCAGACTCAGTTGTAGATGTCAGTCTCTGCTAGACTTACTTACAGTTCGGTGTACGATTTTGAGAATATTCTTATTGGATGCCTCATCATGTCCATTACCTTGAGGATAATAGATTGAGGAGTAGTGTTGAGTGATGTGGAACTTTTCACAAAGGTCATCAATGACTTTATTTTTAAATTAGCCCCCATTGTCTGTTACAATTGAAGAGGGTATCCCATATCTACAGATAATGTAGTTCAGAATGAACATAGCCACCTTTTTGTCAGTGGCTTTGATTAGCGGCATGGCCTCGACCCACTTTGTAAAATAATCAGTGGCCATAATGATGAAATTGTGTCCATTTGAATAATTGGGATATATTTGTCCAACCAAGTCAAAGGCCCATTGCTGAAATGGCCAATGTGTAATAAAAGGTATAAGTTCTCTGGTAGGAGCATGGATGAGATTTCCACATGTCTAACATTTAAGACATGTTTTTGAAAACTAAATAGCATCTTTTTCCATCGTAGGCCAGTAATAGCCTACTCTGAGTAGTTTCTTTGCTAGTGAAAAGTCGTTCGAATGTGACCCACATACACCTTCGTGGACTTCTTTTAATACACGATCGGACTATTTGAGTTCTAAACATCTAAGAAGCGTACCATCAAGACCTCATTGATATAAGTTATAAGTTATAAGGAAATAACATGATGTTGTCCTAATCAAGGCTCTTTTCTCATTTCTGGATAGATTGTTAGGAATAGTTTGGTCAGTGAGATAGGAAATGATATTGGCATTACCAAGATTGGTTTGGGGTGCTCAAAGCACAGATTACTTGGTATTCAGGGGTATCAAAGGTAGGATAGGAGAGTTCTTCCACCAAGAAGTCATAGAGGAATTGATGTTCCTCCAGTTGTAACATGGACGCCGATGTAGCCATAGCATCTACAACTTTGTTCTCCATTCTGGGTATCTGCTGGAATGTGATGAAGACAAAGTATTTCTTTAGTTTATCAATTAGTTGCTTGTAGGGTGTCAAATTTTCATCTTTTGTCTGGAAATCTCCATTAACTTGATTGATAATGAGCTGGGAGTCACCGTACACATGTAACTCTACAATCTTCCACTCCATGGAAAGCTTAAGACCGTTGACCAGTGCCTCATATTCTGAAATGTTGTTCATGCATGAGAACATCAAATTTTTAAGACTTGGGTATCTTGTAGCCTTAAGGAGTTATGAATAGAACTCCTACCCTAGAGCCTTGTTGCGTGAAAGAGCCATCAAAGTACATCTTCCATGGGTACTCAGTTAGATGCATAATGGTCTCATCAGGGAATTCAATCCTTAAAGGTTCATCACCTTGAAGCGGTGAATCTACTAGTTGATCAGCAAGGACTTGTCCTTTAATAGCCCTCCTGTCTACATACTCAATGTCAAATTCACTTAGAATGAGGACCCATTTTTCCAGACTTCCTGTTAATGTTGTTATGCTCAAAAGGTACTTCAGAGGATCAATCTTAGCAATGAGCCTTATTGTGTGTGAGAGCATGTAGTGTCTTAATTTATGTGATGTGAAAATGACTACTAAGCATGCTTTTTCAATAATGTTGTAATTGAGCTCATAGGATACTAGCGTTCTATTGATGTAGTAGATAGCTCTTTCTTTCTTTGTTTCATCCTCTTGTTCTAATAATAATCATAATGATGTAGCTAGCTATAGCTGAAATATACAGGAGTAATGGCTTTCCATGAATAGGAACCATAAGAATAGGAGGAGCAGCTAGGTACACTTTTAGTTCTCTGAAGTTGGCTTCATAGTACTCATCCCACTTGAAGGTGACCCATTTATATAGTAATTTGGTAAAGGGTTGTGCCCTATCGGTAAGTTGTGACATGAATCTCTTGATTGATTGAAGTCTCCTTTGCAATGTCCTCATTTGACTAATGTTGCGTGGAGGAGTCATCTCTAGAAGAGCCTTGACCTTTGCAGGGTCTACCTCAATTCCTTTCACTGAAACTATAAACCCTAAGAGCTTTCCTGATTGGACCCAAAAGGCACACTTATTTGGATTGAGCCTGAGTTGGAATTGCTCCATTCGATCCAATATCTTCCTTAAGTAATCAATATGAGTGCATCTCTCTTTGGATTTAGCTAAGGTGTCATCCACGTAATCCTCCATGTTTTTATGCATCATATCATGGAATATAGTATTAATTGCTCTTTGATATGTGGCCCCAACATTATTTAACCCAAAAGGCATGACGTTCCAGCAAAAGGTCCCCCATGCGCATGTAAATGCAGTTTTCTCTTGATCCTCAGGGGCAATTTTTATCTGATTATAGCCTGAGAAACCATCCATTAAGGAATACATTTGGAAGCTTGTTGTGAGGTCTATGATCATGTCAATGTTAGGTAGTGGGAAGTCATCCTTTGGACATGCTTTGTTTAAGTCTTTGAAGTTCGTACATATCATGATAGATTTATCATATTTAGACACTGGGACCACATTGGAGATCCATCCCGCATAGGCAATGACTATGATAAATCCATCTTTCAACAATTCTCTAGCTCTTCTTTTACTAGCATTGCAACATGAGGATGCATCTTTCTAAGTTTTTGTTTTACGGGCTTGATCCCAAGAGCTATAGATAAGTGGTGCATGATTAGATTAGGATCTAGTCCAGACATATCTATATAAAACCATGCAAAGTTGATCTTCTTTTCCCTCAGGAACTCTGTGAACTGTGTCTTCTCTTCTTCTGACAAAGATTGTGCAAGGTGTACTATTTGAGGGTCTTCAATTGTGCCCAAATTAACTATTTATGTTGGTTCTATCAGAACTGAAGACCTTTCCTGAAAGTGCTCGAGGAGGATAGCTAGAATCTCATCCTTTGGCACCTCTGAGAGGTTTTCACCATTGGATACATCATTTATTTTTTACTATTTTAGGATCTGACACTGCCACAACATGTTTTTCACCGGCAGTTTCCTTTTTCTTTTTATTTTTCAATTTTTGACTAAGAAACCTGATATCCTCTTGTGACATGTTTTCGCTCCTTGCATTGGTGGAAGAAGGGTAAGGTTCACAAGCATTGAGATAGAAGGCCAAGGTTTAGTCATTGGGAAAGTCGAGAATAGGAGTAGGGTTTGTACTAGTCCAATCGATGAGGTCTGGGTGTATCAAAGACAAGGAATCAGACTCTGGGAAAGATAGCATCACGTTAGTATCAAGACCATTAACTGACATGACATGTCCTGTTAAGTTAGTTTCTTCAATGTTTAGATCAATAAGAGTGAGATCGTCATAAAAAGGGTTGTTGTCAGTTATATGCAGACCAAACTCTAGTGACTCATTAGTGGAACTGCTGTCTTCATCTCTCCATAAAAGGAGGCTTCTTTCTTGTCACCTTTGAACTTCTTCTAGACTTAGGAAAGCACCAGTCTCTCCATCAATGATGGGGAGAAGGAACTCTTCCTCTGCTTCAAGATTATCAATGTCATTGGGAGTAGTGTTAGACTGTTCATGAGGAGCTGAGGGGCCGCAAACATGTGAATCATATCTATTTCAATATCTTCTATAGCGATAGATAGATCATCTCATTCATAATCATGAGAGTCAGTTATTTCATCATCAGAGTGGGTTAAGTATTCAGCAATACTTATCTGGTGTACTCGGTTAGCTATCTGTGGATCAAAATGTGGTAGATCAAGGACATGTGAAACTATGACCAACTTCCCCCAGTTAGGATGTAAATCCTATTGTCAGGGTGTGCTTTCTATAGCTGTTGCTATCAATGGTATCTCTGGGTTAACTGTTGTTGTGTCTCATACCTCTTGAATCAGAGGTTGTGCTAACAAAGGGGTGTGAAGATCTTGTGGTACCTCAAAGATGGGTACATAGCGCTCTCCTTGATAGTTGGGATTCTTTTTGTCAACATGTAATAACCTTTCATAGGACTACTACTCTAGCTCATATATTTCATCACTCCCTTTGTCTGAGGTTGGGCTATCTTTTGAAGCAGGTTTGTCAGTTTTAGTATTAAAACCCAGTCTTATTTTGTCTCTGGTATTCCGGAACTCCATGGGTATAGGCTCAATAAGTCCTCTTCCTATGTCATTTAGAGGTCCTTTTCCTTTGTATCCCATATATTTAAGGAAAGCATATCCCTTTCCATACTATTTTGGGGATATCTCTACATGTTTGACCTCATCTTCCGCTAGTTCTCCTTTGTAAAGCTAGTCCAAGACTGCTTGTTCTTCTGGGTTATCTAAAGAAGATGTGGATGCCTTTACCATGCATGTTGCTTTGTGTATTTCTAGCTCCTTGGATGCAGTAGGTGTGAATGTTGAGGAAGGTTTTCCATAGGATCTCAGTGACACCGGAAGTTCTGTCAGTGATGGGGTCAGGTCCAGCTTGTATTCTCCCACACATGTTTCTTCAAGTTTTAAGTTTTTTCCAAAACTCTTCATAACCATTTCCTTGGTAGTCTCTGGAGCGATCTCATCCATAGCTTCCTTTTTATGTGGAATCATACTATCTTCTTTCATATTATTACAAGTATAGTTAGCATCCGTCAAAATTGTCACTTCCACCCCGTTATGTGGGAACTTGATACATTGGTGGTAAGTAGACGGCACAGCTTGCATTTCATGAATCTACAGCCTCCCCAACAAGATATTGTAGGCTAGGGGTAGATCCAGAACTTGACATACGACATTCCTTTCAATTGGTCTGACTCAGATGGGTAGAACAATAAGACCTTTAGAGGATCTTTCTTCCTCATCATAAGCTTTTATAGTTATTTTGCTTCTAGAGTCAATGGTCTATTCTGAAAGACCCAATTTCTTGATTAGATTAAGTGTACAAATATTCAATCCTGTGCCTCCATCTATCAACACGCGTCTAACATGGGATTTATGAATGAGGACTTCAATATGGAGGGGTTGATTGTGTGGATGGGTCAATGACTTATCATCCTCTTTAGAAAAGGAGAGATAATGTGGTACTGAGATGTGATTGACCATCGCTTGGAATTTGTCTATATCAATGTCCTTTGGGACATTAGCAGCATGTATAAATTGTTCTAGGATTTCTCTATGTACTGTGGATATTTTGAGAAACTCAAAAAATGGAAATTTTGGCAGAGGTTCATTGTAATTGGTTGACCAAGTCATAATTTTCTCCAGGAATAGTAACCACGTGTTTCGCTGCTAGTTTAGGAATAGTAATAATAGGAACCTTGGACATTGATGTTGGTTTTGGGGGTCCTTTGATCATGACCTATGCTTGGCTTTGTGTCACTGCATTTGAGTGGAATGAAACACCTTTGATTGTGACCACATTAATTGATTTAGTTTTAATGTCTAGCATATTGATCACATTGTCATTATTATAATAGGTGTAGTTGACTTCATTACCTTTCCCTTTAGATGTTTCCCCTTTGTCATAATTAGGAAATGGTTTATTGAATTTTATATGATCTTCATTGGTAGTGTGTCCATCCACTTTGATATTTCCACCTCCAATGAGGTCTTGAATGACATGTTTGAGTTTAAGGCAATTATTAGTCTTGTGTCCTTTGTTCTTGTGAAAGACACAGTAGGAATTATCATCCCACCATCTGGGTTTGACCATTGGTTCCCATGGTTTTGAATCTGGGATTGTGAGAACTTTGTTGTCTAGAAGTGTCTTTAAGACAGTCTCAAGAGGCTCTCCCAAAGGAGTAAATTTTCTTTGAGGTTTTGAAGTCCATGTCTGACCCTTGCTATTATCATTGTTTGCTTTGGGTATGGGAGTTGTTACCTTGGCATCCTTGCTTTCTTGCATATTGTTAGTGAGATTGAATACCTCGGGTTTAGGGCCAACATTGGATGTGTCTACTACGCCATCGTTGACAACATTTTTGTTCTGTTTCCACCATTTAGGTTTGGATTTGTTAGGTTTTTTTTCACTTTGAAGAGTGATCTCCCCCTTTCTGATCATAACTTCTTCGATACGGAGGGCATTTTTAATCATTCTATCAAAGCTAGGGGAGTCTTGCATTTGTAATGCGTCGTTTAATTCTGGTACCAAGTTATTATTTCCATCTTCTTAGATTTGGGGATAGCTCTTGAATATCGTGCAAAGATTCTCCTCCATCTTTATAGGAAGTGTGTAAATGATTCGCTCATCTTTTTCTTAGTATTTCATAGATCCATCATAGTTACATCATGTTGGATGTTGTAGGAGTAATGTTGAATAAATTTTTGAATCAACTCCTCAAAACTTTTGACCTTGGGTGTAAGTTTTGAGACCCATTCCATGGCGTTACCTCCTAGACTTCTAGGAAATAGTCGCATGAGGTAAGTAGGTTCATGCATCTATTCTATGCTAAGAGAACAAAACTCTTGAACATGGTCATGTGGATTGGTCTCCCCGTATACTTGTCATATTTTGGCTATGCCACTTTGGGAGGGAATGGAACCACAGTGATACTCTTGTCAAAAGGAAATGGACAAATGGCGTCCAAAGAGTATTTTGTTTTGGGTTTCTCTTTCTCCTGTTTGAGGGTTGCAAGCTCTATTTACATCAAAGTGAGTTGCTTGGTGAGAATGGATATAGGAGTTGGTACCTCCTTTTCTTTGAGTTTCTCCACATCATAATCTGGGGGTAATTTTACGCCAGTGGATGCCAAATGGAGGAAGTATTTCTCTTTATCGTCATCAATTATCCTTTCCAATATCTTGTGGAACCTCTTGCTCTGTTTGAGTTTATCGTACTCATCTTCAGGGATCTCCCCCTCACTGTCTGATCCAAATGGAGGACATTCAAATGTGGTTTCTTCATTTTCATCGAGATCTTCATGCTTTTGGCTTTTTCTATTGTCATATTCTTCAAAAGTTGCACTCCAATCACGAGTGTTTCTATCCATTTATGGAGACTCTAGATCGAGTAGGGAACTATGAGATGTTTCCCCTTGAAAGTGTGGTGGTTTAGGAGGCACTTTCGATCCTTTAGAGGTGTAGTTTTTGTGTCTTGTGTTAACCATGAAGTTGTGTCTCAACTCTGTCAAAGTTTCCCAAGAGTGTCAGGTAGTATCTTGAATCGCTCAAGTGAGTGTGTCTAGGTGGAAGTATCATTTGAGTTTTGATGGAAGTAAATGATTCCAGTGTCAGAGGATTAGAATGCCCTGATAGTGAACTGGGAACCAAGTTGTTGTAAGAAGTGGATAGACCACATGTATTGAGACAGATTATGAGAAATTGATAGGACATGCAAGGTGGACGCTTGAAAAAGTGTTTTGATTTAATTACAGGGAGACCAGAAAATGCAACAGGGACAGACTAAAGAGCCAAAAGGGTATGCAAATCAACTGAGACTTTCTAAGAAACTATCTTGTAAGTTCCCACTATCCTAGGTGCAAGCTTCAATATGCGAGCTGAGAAATACTGGATGCGATCTACTGACGACCTTAAATGTGAGCTTAAATACCAGATGTGATAATATGCTAACTATATGTGAGCTGGGATACCAGATGCGAGCCTAAATACTGAATATGATTCAAGAAATCCATGATGCAATTTTCTGATGTCTTTGTCAGATTTGATCAGTTTTGAAAAATTCATTTTGGAAGTGTGTGAACTTCGTTTGATTACAGTTTTGCGTTCTAAGACTTGTCAGGGAATGAAAACAAATGCATGGACCCAGGATTGAAATTTGTTGTTTGTTTGAAGATATTATCCTTTTAATGATTTTTTAGGCACATCAAACATATTTGCATTGTTAGGAGGGTGAAACAGACATACATCTTATCCTTATTTTCTAGGTGGAGGATGAAAATCTTTTCTCATTGACTTAGGCACACACTCAAATGCTAATCAGAATACAGCCATCACCAAGCACGCAGTGGCTCCAGTCATGATGATGTATTAGCCGACTCCAAACGCAAGTGAGGGCACGATATGATGAGTGTCTTGGGGCAATTACTTTTTTCCTTGCACAAAGATTATCACCCTTTCGAGGGTGAATCAGGAATTCTTTCAGTTGAGATGTTGTCTATTATTGGGCAATCCATTTGAAACTGTCCCCCATAGAATTGCACAAGGCAAAATTGAGGCGTATAGCCCTATGAGTACTTAAGTATATGTAGTCTCACAAGAAATATTCAAGCGGCTCCGCTCTACACATACCCAAGCATGTTCAAGGAAAGATGTTAGAATTCCATGAATAAAACTGGCTCTGTCTTCTGAGGCTTTGGCCTACGAGGAAGCAATTATTTATAATGAGTTGGAAGGGTTGGCGTAAAACCTGTCCTCACTTGGGTCGTTCCCAGGAGATTTTTTCCTCAATCGGCAGGCCCTCTACTATTAAATAATATTACAAAGGATTGGCTAGTGTAGGATGTCTAGATTTCTTATTCCTCCGAAGAAGAAGAGCATACTCTCCTAATCCATGCCATTTTCTCCCAAAACATAATCAAGCAAGCAATTTGTTCCCTCAAGCAATGTTGTGCTTGATTTAAGATGTTCCTATTTAATGGAAAATAGAATGCTTGAAAGTAAAGTTTGCTTGTTCAATTAATCCACAATGTTAAATGAGTAGCTTGTTCAATTTTTGGTTCCCAAAATTTAGACAATGTGCTTGTCCAATTAGCCCACAAATTTAGTGTTTTGTTTGTTCAGTTACTGATCCAAATTGAAATTTAGTTTTGTTTGTTTGGTTCAGTTATCTCCAAATTCCTTTCAACCCATAAACTGAGGTGTGAGTTTCTGATTTTCCTTAAAAAGGAAAAGAGCATAGTCCTCTAGTCAGTTTAGTGGAAAATTAGAAAATGTTTTTAGTGTAAAAAGCATGTAAAAATAGAGGTCAAGATGGGGGTTGGGAAACCTGAAAACCCACGTTAGTATTCTTTGTTTTAAATCCCAAAAAACCTTTGATGGAAACCTGCAAACACTAGTTAAGCTATGAAAATACCAAAGAAACCAAGCAGGTAAATGTTAGTGGTTAGGCAATGAAGTTCACAAAATATTTCACCAAATGTGATCCTAAAATAACAGGATGTGATATCGTATATTGTATGCGAGCCTTTGTCACCAGATGTGAATGAATGTTCCCTAGATGCGATCCTAAACCAAAAATGATCTAGGAAATCCCGAATGCGAGCCTCATTTTCTATGGTACGATGGTGTATCCTAGATGTGAGCCAAAATGACCAGATGTGATTCTGTAACAGAATCCTGTGCATACAAATTAGTGAAAAATAGATGCAAAATGAGGCAAAATTAGAAATTTTCCCCACGGTGGGCACCAGAAATGTGTGTGTGATTTTTGCACCTGTTAAGAGAGACACAACACTTCAATAGGTCATTGCATTAGTGGAAAACATGGTTAGATAAGCATATAAAACAACTAAAATTGACCTATTGCTTTCTAACTAAGAAGAGTGTGATAAGTAACACAATAGCCCTCAAATTATGCTACTATCAGTGACATATACGACTTAGCATGAAAGATTTGAGTTAAAACAAGAAAGATATCTCCTAAACATGCATTATAACTCTGAAAAGCATGAAAATAACAATGCATGAACATGAAATCTAAAATATGATATGAGTCTAGGTTTATTCTAATAGCATAACAATGCAATTTTACTCTAAAAAATGAAGGCTTATTTGTGCTCAAAAACCCCTTCTATTTATAGAAGAATGAGGAGACAGAGGGGGGACAAGGTGCATTAATAGAGTTGAAAAACTCATTAATGGTGTGTAAGAAGAAATAAATGCCAAAGGAATTCAATAGGCTTGGGGGAGACATGGGCTTAAGGAATCTACATTAATGAGGCATTAATGAGAGCCTTAAATAAGCATGGGAAGGGTGTAAGAGGGTGGCTTGAGAAAGTGGACTTGAGGAAATGAATCTTGAGATTCCTTGACTTTCTCAAGTGGGTGGAGTCCTTAATCACTCCCTAATGGAATGTGACAACATTAGGAGGTCGGTTAGGATAGACTTAGGATTAGGATTAGATTAGCATGGGGTGAATGGGTTGAGATAGGTTCAAACCCAGGGTCAAAGTGGTTGAAGTGAGTTAGGTTAGGGGTTTAGAGGAATATTAATGGAATGAATTAAATTTATTTAATTCATTCAAAAATAGGATATTAATTGTTTTTTAATAATCAATAGGACTATAGCCAATTTAATTAAATTAATTAGGCTAGGGGAATGGGTTCATTTGCAAGAGATGAGATACATTGAGATTTATTTAATTCCTTTATGATTAAATACTATAGCCATGTTTGAATTTGATTTTTTTTAATTAGTTTGAATTGATTTGGATTGTATGGTTGTAGTAGTTAATATAATTTAGTGATAAAAATCACCTAGGACATTAAATCTGATTTAAAATGAATTATGCCAAAGTAACATTGTCGTGACATAATTGGGGGTATGATCACACTTAGGGAAAATAGGGTCTATAGTCGGAATAGACCAAATCCAGGTGGTTACAGTAGATGTTGGGAATCTGTCGGAGTAGCCTTGAATGTGCTTGTGAATCTCTCTGCAATGTGGTTTCTCCTTGGTCACTCTTCTTCACTCTGTTCTTCGCTCTACTCTTCACTCTGAAATGCTTGGTGAATGAATGATCTTTTTGTCACCCTTTTATAGATGATTCCCTAAGTGGTGCAATAAATGCTTTACCTACTTCTCAATGGTTG
The DNA here is from genome assembly GCA_018584345.1 of Thuja plicata. Taxonomy (NCBI): domain Eukaryota; kingdom Viridiplantae; phylum Streptophyta; class Pinopsida; order Cupressales; family Cupressaceae; genus Thuja; species Thuja plicata. The sequence goes on from MU224423.1 coordinate 257,502, forward strand.
AAGATGGATTCACTCGGGTAACATACCAAAGCCTTCATCCTCGATGAGAATGTGACGCCCGGGGTAAGTGACAACTTGTTTGCACTTTTCCTATGTTCACCGACGGTGCTCGGTATGTAGTGGAGACTTGATTATCTTTTACATGATTACTGATGGTGCTCGGTTTAAACTAACAAATTGGCTTTTATATGTACACCGACGATCCTTGGTGTGTATTGGCCGATGAGATTGGATTCACAAAATCATAACAAGTAATACCATAGTGCATCTATATTCATGCTAATTTGGCATATTATTAATGTATATTGGAACTGATGTAAAATATAGCTTTGTAGAGTGCATTTCCATACTTACTTGTAATTGCTCAGGTGGGGGTGGTGGAATCACCTAATCCATTGGATGAGGTGTCACCAATTGTAGTGCTTGGTTCAGCATCATCTTTTCTTGAAGCTTTCCTCCACATTTGATTTCTTATTCTCCTTATATCTTCAATGGTGTTTCCATTTGCAAAGGTGCTTGACTCTGTCACTCAGTCTCTACAGTCCTTTCTTAGGTGACTGACCTTATGACAGTGTAAGCATGCCATTCTGGAGTTAGTTCAATTCCTAGATCTTATTATCTATTTCCTCATGTAGTTTGCAGCTATGTGGCCATATCTACCACATGTGCAATTTTACCATGTGTTGTAATCCCAAACATATGATTTTCCAACTCTTCTCGGTTGATAAGCATTTTCATGTTCTTTTGGCTTCCATGCTTGCTTTTTCTTCTTCCTACATTCAAGAGATGTGTGCACATGCATTTTGCAAGTAGAACAATATTTTTCCATGTAGGTTTCCTTCTTTGTTTTGTTCACCTTAGATCTGCATTCATGTGGTTTGTGTCCATGCTTGTTATGGTTATAACATTTACCTATGAATGTAGAAGTGGATTTAGGAATACATTTTGCTTTGCTCCTGCAAACATTTGATGTGTGGCCTTGTTTTCCATAGTGATTACATGACTACTTCTTTTTTCTTGGATTTGTGTAGACATCTTTTTGATCAGCTTGGTTTTATGATTATCCATGCTCGGTATACCCTAGACCGGTATTATTGTTGAGTCTTCTTTGTCCATTCAGAAAATCATCCATTCTTTTTGTACTTTCTTCAGCTTTCTTGATCATATCATTATATTGTTGCTGAATTCTAACTTCATTCTTTAGTTTCTCATTTTCTTCTCTTAGCTCACCAATAGCTTCCAATTTCCCATTGAGCTCTATGTTCACTCGGTTTTCCTCCTGAATCATAAGAACTATTTGATTGGTGATCTCATGATGATGTTCAGTAAGTCTCTATATTTCAGTTTCTCTTTCTTGTATCTTTTTAGTGATCTTCTTCCTGTCATCAATAGCTAATGTTCTTTCTTGTTCATCTTGGCTGGCATTATTCATAACATCAATCATTCTTACCATTTGTGTCTCTTGACCTATTTGTAGTACCTTTACTTGTTCAGTCAGATGTTGATTGAATTCATTTAGAATTGTAATGCTTCCTTCATATGTGTCTGATGTATTGCTAGATGTAGATCCTGATGACTCAAACAAATCAGGTATCTCTTCTTCATGATAGTGTGTTTATTGCAGCGAGATTTTATAACTTTTCTTTCATATATTAGCTCTCTCATCTTGATTCTTGCTTCTTTGTATTTCTCATAGAAGATCTGTATCTGCAATTTCTAATTTTGAATATTCTTATCAAGCTTATACCTTTCCATTATATGATCTTTTCTCTCAAGTGATTTAAACTTTTCCAAATAAGAGATCTAGCTCTGATACCGATTGTTGGAATAATGGAATGGTGTGTACTGAGAGGGGAGGGGTGAATTAGTACCTTTAAAACTTTTATCAATTTATCCTTAGTAATCCTTTCTTGCATTACCAATCATAGATTCTTTTCTATCTTATGCATGTAATATCAAATCATAATCTTAATTTCATGTAAACAATGTAAACATTCATAGAAACATTCATGAAATGTAAGTACACATGACACAAGAATTGGTAACACAGAAAACACTGTTAGAAGGAAAAAATTGTGGTGGGGATGAAACCCACAAAGCTTCACTATCTACAAAATGGAAGGTGTCAGTTAAGGCTACAAGTGTGATCACTTCTGATGATCATAACCTGTTAGGAGTAACATTTTAGACTGGTTAGGTCTACTCGGTTAAGAGATTTAGCAACACTGGTATGTGTGCACTCTGTTAAGAGATTTACAAAAATACTGTTAAGTCCACCTTCTTAAAGGATTTCTTCTATTTGTTACAATTGTTAGAGAGTATTCAAAAAATACTTGTTGACCTGATGGTATGCAATACTAAACATTGAATACAGATCCTTTAAGTACACAATGTATATGTATCACCTATAGCGATTGATTAATACCTCTGTTTTGCTCGGTAGCCTTGAATCTTGTTCTTCATAACTGAATGTTGTCTTTTGTGTCCTTCTACATGAAACTCTATGTGTGATCCATAGATGTCTGTTGCGGATACAATCATCATTGTCTGATTGATTTCTACATCTATTTATACAATGTATTGACCTAATTAGGTTTCACGCTTTACAATAAAAACTCTATGATCAAAGGTTTACAACTTGACCTTGATCTCCTAGTTTGCATGTTTACAATCAGTTAGACTAATTAAAACAATTACATATGTTTTACTTGTTCCTCAAGAAATGGTTTTACAGCTAAGTATAAATCAAACTATAAAACTTAAGTGTTTTATCTGACGTGTAACTCAGATCCACATTTCTCATAAATAAAACTCTCTCAGTAGACTGGTGCTCAGGTTGCTTTGTAGTCTATGATCAGTGATGTCTCTGAACTGTCTATCGGTTTACTCTGTAAACTATATTCTCAGTTTACACTGTAAACTGTCTGTCGGTGATAGTGCATATCGGTGTTCATTGATTTCAGTTTTCACTTGCACTAACACTTTCGGTGACCATTGCACTTGTCTAGTTTGGTGTCCATTGTGCTTGACTGAATATTGTCACTCGATGATCATGTTACTGATAGTCCAAAAACTATTTCCTTGTATATTAATGACAAATATGATCCTTTAGGATTATCACTTCTATCATACAAATCCTTATATTGAAGCTACAACCTAACATTTTTGTCATGTGCTTCCCTTCTTGACTCATCCAACTGTATCAAATCATCCATCCTGATCTTCATCTCATCATCTAATTCATCATCATATTTCTGGATAAATTTATACATTTGGAATAAATTATTCTGTGGTAACCTAGCATGTATACCATAAACTAAATCAAAGGGTGCACAACCAATAGATTTCTTCACTGTTACTCTGTCAACCCATAATGCTTGCTGCAAATTTGAATCCCAAGCCCTTTTATTCTTATCTATCACCCTTTTTTAAATCTTTATAAGGCTCTTATTACTGGACTCAACTTGTCAATTTCCCTGTAGGTGATATGTAGAAGAATAAGAAATTTGGATTCCATACTGCTGGAAAAAGTCACTAAACCCTACAGATCTGAAACACATAGCATTATCTACCACAATATTTTTTAGGACAACAAAACCTAGTGAGGATATTTTGCAGCATAAAATCAATAACAACTTTACTAGTAGTCTTTTTGGTGGGAATTGCTTCAACCCACTTAGTAAAGTAATCAGTTGCTACCAAGATCCATGAATGACCTCCACTAGACTTGTTAGGAAACTCTCCAATGAAGTCCATTCCCCACTTTTGAAAATGTGATTCAACTATGACAAGCCTCAAAGGTAAGTTCCCACTAAACTTAAGCTTACCTGCAAATGTTTGGCAGGCATCACATTTCTTGACATAACTGTGGGTATCCTTGAAGATAGTAGGCTACCAAAAACCAGCCCTCATAATTTTATGTGCAATAGTCTTAGCCATGTAATGACCCCCACCTGCACCATTATGCATTTATTCCAATAATTTCTTGGATTTATCATAGTCCACACATTTGAGCAATACTCCTTCATTGCTCCTCCACCATAATTGACCTTGTATTATTACATACTTAATGGCATGTAACTTAATTATTCTCTTTATGTTTTCATCCATTTCAGGAGGTAGCATCAATTTCTGTAAATATCCAATGATGTCCTTATACCATTCACAACAATCCATATCACAAATATAAGGCCTTTTCTCTTCTTCTAACATGTTTACCTGATTGGCATCTAAATTTCTTTGAGCCATTAATTTTGCAAGTCCTAGGCCTCTGACCAAATTTTTGATATGAATGTCAATACTGAAATCTTGGATTTTATTTATCCATCTACACCTCCTTCATGAAACTTCCTGTTGAACTAGAATATCTTTCACAACAACACTTGGCACATAAGCAATAACAGTTGCTCCTACTAAATAACATCTAAAAGCTTTGACAGCTTTAACCAGAGCATATGCTTGTTTTTCCATGATGTCATACTTTAATTATGTTTCCTATGAAGACTTACTTAAAAAAGAAATGGGTTGTTCAAAACCCTCTGAATTCTTCTGCAACAATAGTATTATATGAAGCAAAGGTGAAAATCTGCAAAGGTTTATCATAATTAGGTGTTCTCAAAGCAGGAGCATCTTTGATAGCTTGTTTAATACCTTAAAATTCTGTAGATTTTTCTTTACTCCATTCCACCTTGGATCCTTTCTTCATCATCTTTGAAATTGGAATACTTATTTCTGTAAAATTTGTAACAAATCTCCTTAGGAAATTCACTTGTCCAAAGAAAGATTGAATTCCCTTGACATTCTTTGGTTGAGGGATTTTATCAATAACAGCAACCCTTTCAGGGTCAATTCTTACTCCACCTTTAGATACAATATGTCATAGGAGCCTGCCCTCTGTAACTCCGAAAGCACATTTCTTTGGATTGAAAGACACTCCATATTCCAAAGTTCTAACAAAAATCCTTTCAAGATGATCACAATGTTGACCTTCTTTTGCCAAATAAGTTGTCAGATCATCTTGATAAACAACAAAAAATCTATATATGAAATCTGCAAATGCAAAATCCATGGCACTCTGAAAAGTTGCCCCAGCATTTGTTAAGCCAAAAGGCATTCTCACATAAACATAAGTATCCCATGGTGTGATTAATGCAGTCTTAAATTGTCTAGTTTCCTTAACCATGACTTGGTTATATCCTGAGAACCCTTCCATCATAGACATTAATTCAGACCTAGTAACTCTTTGTAACATGGATTCCATGTTTGGAAAACCATAATTGTCTTTTAATGAATTTACATTAAAATTTCTAAAATCTACACAAAGTCTGATATCACCATTTTTCTTTCTCACTGGTACCAAATTTGATACCCATGTAGAATGTCTGATGGTTTTCATAATCCCAACATCTTTCATCTTCTTTAATTCTTCCTACATTTTTGGTGGTAGGGTAGGATTAATGGGTCTCATTTTTTTTCTGAAAGGCTTGGTGCCCTCCTTTGAAGGAATCTCATATTGAAACAAATATTCTCTATAGGCCTTCAAATCATCATAGGACCATGCAAAAACATGCCTATACTTTCTGAGAAGATCAACCAATAACTTAATAATTTTAGGAGACAATCTTTGACCAATATATACATCCTTAGGGATTTCAATTGTTCCTATGTTTACTTCTTCCAAATCTTCAATTTTACTTACCTTATTTGCAGAAAAAGACTTGACTTTATTATCAAAATCTTTTTCAAGAATAACCAGCCCCTTGGGAACTCTATTTGACTTTAATTGAAGCACCTCTTTACCAAAAATTGTATCTTTTTTATCCAAGGTTTTAGTACATCCACTGAAATCCATTTCTTTGTCTAAAAAGTCTGCTTCACAATTCAAAAATCTCATAATATCTAAGTCATTTTCAAAGACTTGCCAATTTTCAACATTGTCTGGTATTGAAGGCCTAGATTGAATCTCTATTTTAGAAATTCCTGTAAAAGTAATATCCTTGGGTCTTAATGCAATATTTTCTAGTAAATAAACCATTTTGTTCTTACCTCTATCTATCCAATCACTACCAAATGCATCAAAGTTCTCTAATTCATCCCAAACAATGTTCCTATACTGCTTAAGTCTTTGATTTTTTTAAAACATATTTGGATTTAATCTTAGATATTATCAATTCAGAATCTCCAATCACTCTGAGAATTTTTATCTTATGTTTCAAGGCTAATCTCAAACCTATTAACAAAGCCTCATATTCTGCAAAATTATTTGTGCATGAAAATAGCAATGTAAAAGAAAACTTGAAGCTCTTACCACTAGGAGCTATTAATAGGATTCCTGCACTAGCTCCTTCTTTAGAAATTTCTCCATCAAAGTACATGGTCCATAAATCATATTTGTCCACCAAATTTTTTTTGTTATCAGACAACAACATAAGTTGGGTTCCTTCTTCAGCCCTATAATCTTGAACTTGAAAAGATCCAATATCAGTATCAACAAAACAATTCATATCTGCATCTTAATTTATTTCAATCATGTGGGGAGTCCTTTCCCGAGAGACCTTGACATTGTGACCATCAATATTGAAAGTAGAAAAAGACAAATCACATTGCATACTTCCTCCCATTGAAGCACTCCATTTTCTTGATAGAAACATTCCATAATGAGGAGGAATATCAACAACCAAGATACTCATGGTTAGTACTTTGTCAGGACATGAAGCTAGCTTATGAGCCAAAGCCTTAATAGTACCAATGATAGGGATTTCTCTGGATTCCATTTCCTGACATCTCCCATGATGAATATCAACTTGTAATCTCATTGACTTCAGTATCTCGGCAGGCATAACAGTATTAGATGCTCCTGAATCTATCATACAATTTTTTAGCATTTTACCATTGATGACCAAAGCTAAGAAAAAGGGATCAATAGCTATTAAGGGAGTATTCACATGATTTGTATTTAAATAAATCTGAGGAGTTTCTAAAATGATTTCTTCAGACTCTCTTCCCTTTCTTTCTGACTTATCTTGTATGTTTTTTATCTTTTCAACACCTTCTGGTTTTTGGAATTTTATTGAAGAAACACCATCTAGCACTGTGAGGATTTTTTCCTTATGCTCCTTAATTCTCATCAATTCTAAAAATGGAACTTTAACAGTCATTTGTGACAACAATTTTGCCATATCAACAGGGGTGTATGTTACATTAGAATATTTTTGTTTCTCAAACACAATATTACTATCCTCAACTTGGATGGCCGAAGTTAACTCCTCTTTCTTTGATTTCTTATTGTCCATTTTAGGAGGGGAAGAACTTGTTTCTAGTGTTTTGTCTTTTACATCATATACAATAATTGAACCATTTGGTTTGTTTACACTTTTCACTTTTGGCTTACTTACATCCTCAGCAGATTCTCCCTTCTTTTGTGTCTTCTTGATGTCTACTTTCTTTTCTTTGACAAAAATGCTAGATGGTTTGCTACCTGCATTACCAACTACTCTATTTCTCAATTTGTAATTACTTCTTTCTTTAGTAACAAGATCAGTTGTAATTTGTGATCTTTCCTCATTAGAATGTCTTCTCAATATTGTAGACTCCTCACTCTTCTAAGAATCACATCTTATATTATCAACTTTTTCTTCTTCGTCATCAGAAAAAAATTGTTGATGATACACTTCTATTCTACCTTGTGAGCCATACATATCATGGTTCTCAATTTAATTATTAAAATCTACTTCAGGACATGAAGATGAGTAAGTCATAGCACAACCATTATAATCATACAATTCACCTTCCTCCTCTCCATGTTCCTCATTTATATTTATATTCAAAGCAACAACAAAATAGTCAGGATTATGTGGAGACTGACAAGCTTCACACCAATAATCATCATTACACATATTAACAAAAATTTTATGTAGAGGATCAGGAGTCATATTATCAGGCTTGTCCTTTCTTTGTGAGACAATAGGTTTCCCATCCTTAAATTGGGTACCATAAGGATAATTTTGCATCTTTAGCTACTAATTATAACTATTATGGGATGTCCTACTATTATGTGAAGGTCTATAATATTTATGTTCTAGTTCCTTTTGATTGATCCTAGTAAGCCTCCCATCATCTCTTCTCCCCATTTTCCTTATACCTTTCTATTAATTTCTATATTAACATCTATCTTATAAGCATCACTAATGCTTTTAGGATTCTTATCTCTAAGATGATATCCCATTTTAGAATCAAAAGCATTTAAATAAGTAGCAAGACATACGTTTTCATCAAGCCTTATTTTTTGAAAAATCTTATGCATAGCCTTTTGGAACCTTGTATTGAATTTAGCAACTTCCTCATTTCAATTTTTCTTTATATTGTTAAATTCATTCAACAACAATCCCTCATTTTTCTTATCACCATATTGATCCTTAAAGAAATCTATCAGTTCATCCTTAGACCCCATAGAACCATAAGATAAACCTCTAAACCACTCCCTAGCATCTCCAACTATAGATTGAACAAAAATTTTCATAAAGACATCCTCATGTATGATGTTATAATCATCCATGATATCAATAAACTTCCTTAAATGTTCCTTAAAAGTAATAACATTATTGCCTGCAAACTTGGGAAGTCTATCTCCAATCTCATTTGGGACTGCATTGGAATAACCAGGAATATCAATAAAAGAAAATTTCTTATACCTTTCTACATGAAATGATATTTTTGGGAATTTTTTGCCATTTTGGCATGTAGATGCTTTGGATTTTGATGTTGAGGTGGCTTCAGCACCAGCAAGAGAAAGCCCATAAGATTGCATGAGGAAATCAATCTTCTACATCTGCTTCTGCTTTCTCAAGTATTTTTCCCATGGTTTCCTTCTCCCTTTTGGATTTCTCAAGGTCAATGTCCAATTTAGAAATTTGATCTATTGGAACTTTGTGACTTTTGGGTTCGTTTATTTCAATTCCTATCACCTTCTTCTTTCATTTATCTTTAGAACCTTGAGCATCAATACTTTGGTGAGTGGTAGGTTTCTCTTGATCCTTCTTAATTTTTTCAACATAATTTGTTGCTTGCTTTTTAAGCCATTGCTTTTGTATTTTCTTATTGGCCTTCTCTCTCTTCCTTTGTTCTATGATGCCCAATTGACTTTTGACAAGTTTCTCCTCTTCATCAATCTCTTTAGAGGAATCTGCAAAATATGAGATGGTGATATTAGACTCCTCTTTCTCTATTTCACTAGGAGAATTGTTATCTCCATATGCATCCAATCCCAAGTCTAGAGCCTCTTCATATTCTAATGTATTTCCTTCATGGCTATATTGGGTTGAATCTTCTCTTCTAGTGTTCTCCTCTTGTCTTCTTGGTGATGGATTATCTGGATTATCTGGAATATCTTTGTTATTCTTTTCTCTCCAAGACTATCTAACCCTAGAAGTAGTTGGAAGTCCACCTTCCAATTCAACTTCAAGATGCTCTTTCACTCTATATCTAGTATTCATATTGAAAAAAAAAGTCTATAAATCTATATTACTCAGCACTGATTGTAGATATTTCTTCAAGTCACCACCCAACACAAGTTTGGGAAAATACAATGCTAACTAATATGAATACTGCAAGAGTAACTCTAATCTTTCTATTAGCTCTTTTTCTTGTTGAATCAATTTATAGCTATTCAAGCTTGAATCTTAGATTCCCAAATTCAGATTCACACAGGGAAAAGGCTAATTAACAAGGATACTATCCTTCTTCACTTTGGGTTCCATAGACCCATGCGGGTGTACCTACTTCTAGATTACTATTTCTTAGTAACTCAATGGTGGAGAAACTGATTCACTCTTGTTTTAAACTACAATAGTTGAATACACACCTTGTAGATGATTATTACTAACCTAATGCAAAGCTTAATAAGCTAGATCATGAACTTCACAAGAGCTACTTTCAGTGTAACAAGGACATTCATCCCTCTTCTTTTTTTAGTCTTTGACCTAGGAAGGATAACCTATTGATTCTCTCTTCAAGGAATCAACATAATAAACTGTACTTCTCAATACAATCAAGTAAACATGTATGCTTTCAATACACAAGAAAGTAAAAATTAATTTGATTTAGAATTGATGATGAGAACCACTTTTCAGAACTTAGACCAGTGCCTAATCCCGGGAAAAGAGTCAAATGAAATGCAAATCCAAAGAAAAATAACTAATAAGAACACAATCAAAACCCCAGACAAAATACCTTACAAACTGTCCTCTCATCCTCACATCCATGTATCAAATTTTCGTACTAACCCTAACCCTCTGGAATTACTCACAAGATTAACTCCTCCCTTGAAAGAAACTTGTAAGAAATCACACAGTTACCTTATAACTAGTATGTCTAAGATGCTTTACAAACTAAACATACAAGAGAATGAAATAAGTACAAAAAGACATCATAGATTTGAAAGTGGAGATTCCACTGTATTTTATTAATATATTTCTGATTCAGTACATTTAGATCAAATAAAAGCTTCAAGAACTAGACAAATATTAAGTCTGGCTTGCAATTGTAAATTCACCATCCTTAACAGTACATTACAAAAGACTATATATGTTAGTAATAACTGAGAGGAGGGGTGAATCAGTGGCCTCAAAAATTAATCCTTAAATCAACCCTTAAAACTTATTACCACTTTTGAGCCTCTAGTTATATTCAGTCTTACAAGATGAATGCCTTGAAATACTTATAACAATTTACTACTTGTCAGAATGCTTTGTAAAACCTTCTTATGTATGTTTACTAATAAGAAGTCTTTCTTATTTACCAAAACACAGTAAATAACTAGAGTATATCGATCAATCCAGAATAAATTATGTGAAATGCAAAATAGTAAAGTAATGAAACATAAACACATAACACAAGGATTTTTAACGTGGAAGCCCTGTTAAGGGAAAAAATAATGAGACCGGTACCCCAAATTTTCACTCTTCTGAAGTGAGCTCGGTTAAGAGCCAACCTTGTTAAAGGTTACAAACACACTGTTAGGTGTGACCTTGTTAGAGGATTTAAAAGATAGTTTGTCACTTAGTATCTGGCATCTAATGCTACCATCCTTGATCAAACACTCACTTGGCCTGTCAGTAGGTATCGGGCATATCCAATGCTACTTTCTATGATCAAACTTTTTGATACTCCTTGGGATGTATCTCAATTACAAAATACTTTTAAGTCCTGCTCGGTTAAGAGACTTGATGCTTCAGTGGTTAAACTAAAATAGTAAAATGATCTGTTCACACATACAACTTGAATTGTAGATTTTCAGATCTATTGTAAGTACATTACCTCTCTGATCAATATAATTAATTCAATACCTTTGCTCCACATTGTTCTACTATGTGATGTTGTTTCACTGTTTGTCGGTGTCTACAGAATCTAGCTCTTTCCTCAGCTTGTTGATCAGGTCTGAATGAATACTTTCTTCTCCTTCATAATCTCTTTAGCATCTAATTTCTCTTCTCTTCACCCTGCCATTTGTAATGAATTGGGTTGTCTCTTTATAGACATGTTATCACCGTTTCTTGGCTTTCTTGATCTTGGTGTGATCCACAATTCTCGCCAATTAGATTTAAATCAAACTCCAATTTTATCTCAAAGAGATCTTCTTTCCAACTGGACAAAGCAGCTTTAAATCCTTTACTTATCTCCAGATTTATCTTGTCGATTAAAACTATGATAAGTATTAGTTAAGTCTATTTATAGCTCTTGACAGCTAAGCATTTTTTCATTTCTGAACTCTATATTCTGTCGGTCAATACTTCAGTTAGTCATCGGTGATAACTGACTGTTCCGTCGGTTTGACTTCAGTTGTCTTTGGGATCTCCGTCTGTCGGGAAACACTGTAATTTTTCTCATCAGGAATGCTATGCATTTTCTCGTCGGGTAACACTGTGACTTTGCTCTTTTACTCTGTCCGTCGGTGTATACAGTCACTTTGTGAATACTTGACTTATATGCATTACTGAAAGCATAGCCTTTGATTCATCGATTCTTTGAAGTCTTTGGTAGTATTTCCAAGACCATACAGATTATATCAAGTTGACATCAATGACAATACAATACATTAACTGATTTAATACCATGCATTATCATCAACTTAACATCTTCAAACATTCAATCAGTTATAGTTCATCAATCTCTCCCTTTGGCATTGATGGAAACACACTACATTATCACACTATATTATTACTAATACAATATGAAATATAACAGTTGAAGTTCATCAAACTACCAATCTTATGTACTATAACCGATACAAATATCTGGTCCTCGGTAAGTTCATGTAACTTAGATTTGATTCTCGCAGCTTTCTTTTGGTCTTCAATCCCTTTACTGGATAGATGTAGAATCTTTCTTTCTCTAATGTGATGTGTTCTTCTGTGTCAAACTCTCTCCCTTTCACTGTTCTCTTTTCTTTGATGTATCTTGTCAACAATTCTTTATTTTTGTATGGACTCTCCCTTTCTTGTTACATCTCTCCCTGATGATAATCTCTCCCTGGTGTATAATCTCTCCCATGGATATAATCTCTCCCTGAAGTGATAATTTGAAGTGATAATGGATATAATCTCACCCTGAAGTGATAATGGATATAATCTCTCCCTTTGACAGCAATGCCAAACAAATATTTTTGACAATAATGCAAATAAAATCCTTTCTATCCATAATATACTCCTTGAATTTCCCAATCCATTGGTGTTACAATAACTCTGATGCTTGGAGTAGATAAATACCTTGTTGTGTATAGATTTATCTTTGAAGTACATTTCTTTGCTTGCATCAACATGAATGATATTATGATCATATGTAGGCTGATGCAACCTTCTAGTCATTTTACTGACCAGTAGACAACGGTCTGAGCCCTAGTCTCTTTCTCAAGTACTCAAATGCATCCTTGGGTAGTGGCTTGGTGAATATATCAGCTAATTGTTCCTTTGATTGCACATACTAAAGTATCACCTCCTTTTCTTGAACTTGTTCTCTCAAATAATGATACTTGATGGCAATATGCTTTGTTTTAGCATGCATGACTGGATTCTTGGAAATGTTTATTGCACTTATATTATCACAATAGATAATTACTGGTTCAAGAAATTTCATATGCATACCTTCCAGTAATTGTTTGAGCCATGCAATATTTGAGCAGTTTGCAGCAGCAGAAACATACTCTGCTTCTGCAGTAGACTGAGAGATGCATCCTTGCTTCTTGTTGATCCATGTGATAAGTCTGTCACCCATAAAGAATTCTCCTCCAATTGTGCTCTTTCGGTCATCAATATTTCCAGCCCAATCAGGGTCGATAAAGACCTTAAGTTCAAATTTGCCTTCTCTTCTATACCATAAGTCATATTCCTTGGTATTCTTTAGATATCTTAGGATTCTTTTCACAGTAGTCATATGTGATTCTCTGGGATTAGCAAAAACTTTGCAACTATTCCTACTGCATGTGCAATATCTGGTCTAGTATGTACAACATACATGAGTTTTCCAATCATTGATCTATACAAAGTCTGATTTACCTCTAATGACTTGTCCTCCTTTGTTAGCTTACATCCAGTTGCCATCGGTGTTCCAACTGGTTTGGAATCTTCAATTTGAATATTTTCAGCACTTCCTTGATGTATTTGGCTTGTGTAATGAAAATACATTCATCTTGTTGCATGATTTGTAGACCAAGAAAGAACTTGATCTCTCCAAACATAGACATCTCAAACTCTTTTCTCATTTCATTTGCAAATTATTTGCATAGCATATCATTGCCTCCAAATATGATTTCATCAACAAATATCTCAGCAATCAAAATGTTAGCATCAGTATCTTCCTTCAAATAAAGATTATTGTTTTCACTAGTCCTTACAAATTCAATACTTATAAGATAGGAATGAAATATTTCATACCAGGTTTTGGGTGCTTGTTTCAATCCATACAAGGCTTTGTGTAGTCTACATACCATTTCCCCCTTTTCTGGATCAACAAACCCTTCTGGTTGTTCAATGTATACCTCTTCTTCAAGTATTACATTCAGGAATGCAGACTTGACATCCATTTGATATACCTTGAATCCTTTACATGCAGCATAAGCAAGTAATATTCTTACTCCTTCTAGCCTAGAAATGGGTGCAAAGGTTTCTCCATAGTCAATCCCTTCTTCTTGTGCATACCCCTTGCATACTAGTCTTGCTTTGTTTCTGGTGACTTCTCCATTCTCATTCAGTTTATTCCTAAATATCCATTTTGTGTCAATGACATTCTTGTCATCTGGTCTTGGTACAAGTGTCCATGTCTTGTTTTTCTCAATCTGTTAAATCTCTTCATTCATAGAACTAATCCATTCATTATTATCAAGTGCAGCATTGACATATTTTGGCTCATAATCACAAATAAGACATCTTGTGTTTAGAGACTTACTTCTGGTTCTCATACCAGCCTTCTTGTCTCCAATGATCTAGTTCTGTGGATGGTTCCTTCTGACATATCTGGAAAGTACAAGTTTAGACCTTTGTCTATCATCTTGATCATCATTTTGTCCTTCATTCTATTCTCCATCACTTTGTACATCATCTTGAGTAATATCATGATTATCTGTATTTGCAGCCTGATGCTCGGGTGCAATGATCTATTGCTCAAGAGCTCTACATTGTTGGTCAGGTAGAGTGTTAGGTTCTTCATTGTAGACAAACCTGTTGTAGTCCTTTGGTTCTTTTGTGCTTTCCTTTTCATTCTTCTCTGCAAATTCATTTATCTTTACATTTGCACTTTCAACAATTTTGCTAGAGGCTTTATTGAGACATTTATAAGCCTTGCTCTTGGTGGAGTACCCTAGAAAGATTCATTCATCACTCTTGGAATCAAGTTTTCCATTTTTATCATCTTTTAAGATATAAAATTGACTGCCAAAATTTTTGAAATAACTTACATTGGGTGTGTATCCATACCATAGCTCATAAGGTGTCTTCTTGGTGTCTTTCTTTAATTATACTCTATTCAATGTGTAAATAGCAGTACTGACAACTTTCCTCCAGAAGATTTGTGTGATGCCTTTCTCTATCATCAGTGTCCTTGCACAATCAACTATGGATCTGTTCCTTCTTTTAGTAATTCCATTTTGATGTGGTGTTCTCGGTGCAGAGACCTGTCTTTTGATTCCATGCTCATTACAAAAGTTAGTGAATTCATCTTAAATAAATTCCCCTCTATCAGATCTTAAGAATTTCTATTCTTTACCACTTTATTTCTCTACCATTGCCTTATACCATTTAAACATCTTGAATGCTTCAGATTTATCTTTTAGAAACATTACTGTCATCATTCTAGAGTAATCATCAACACAGAGAATAAAATATCTATCACCATAATAACTCTTTGACCTCATGGGTCCACATAGATCAGTATGGACTAATTCTAGAATGGCATCAGATGTATGCATTTTGCGTTTGAAACTAGACTTTTTCATCTTACCTTTTTGACAATTCTTACACATGATATTGTCGGGCTTGGTCATCGCCGGTAAGCCTCTTACATTTCTCTTTTTGCTTATCTTTATCATATTTTCAAAGTTTACATGACACAATCTTTTGTGCCACAACCATATGTCTTCATTTCTAGCCATTAAGCAAGTGGTGTTAATATAATTCAAATAGAATAAGTTACCTTTTGTCTGCTCACCGGTACCAATCAGATTTCCTGATACATTGAAGATATTTTCCTTCTTATTTTCAAATGCTACTTTGTGACCTGAATTATTCAACTCAGAAACACTTAATAGATTATAATTCAATCCTTTCACCCAATAAGCATTTTCACATTTTATCAGGTTGTTCAACATTATAGTTCCTCTACCTTCAACTGGACAAGGTGTGTCATTACCCATTCTTAATGATCCACCATTATAGTATTCAAAAGTCTCAAACTTTTGTTTTTCACGGGTCATATGGTGAGTGCAGCCACTATCTATGATCCAGACATCATTTTTACTAACTTTAGATATGAGTGCAGTTTCTACATACCTTTCTTCATCATCATCATATGAATCATCTTTTACTGCCACAAACACCATCTCAATCTCTTCATCAGATTCGGTGTTAGTATCATCATTTTTGCTTTTAGCTAGGTAACTAGCCTTCTTTCCTTTGTCCTGCTTCTGTAATCACCTCTGTCATACTTCTTTTCAAATGTCATGTCATTACTTCTATCATATTTTCTTCTGTTAGGACATCTTGCAGCAAAGTGTCCAATCTCTTTACAATTAAAACAAACAACTGGTAATTTACCTTTTCCTCTCTACATTCTTCTAGCCATAAGTGCTTCTATTTTATCAAGATCTTCTTCTTCACTTTCACTATCACTATATTTTCTCATAGTGTGTTTATGACTTGATTTAATTATTCTCAAAGAAGATTTGAATGCAGACTCTATGTTTGGTAAGACACTATTATCAAAATTGTTCATCTCAAATGAAATCAGTCTTCCAATCAAACTGTCTAGAGTAACATTTCTATTTGCTACTGCTCTCATTTCTTGTATGGTAGATACTCTAATAGCATAAGTAGGCAGAAAGGTTCTTAGAATTTTACTTAACACTGTATCTTCATCTAGTACACCTCCAACTCCTCGGATAGCATTAACTACCTCTTTGATTCTTGTGTTGTACTGTGTGATGTTTTCACCTCCTTTCATTCTGAGATCATCAAACTTTCCTCTAAGGCTTTCTGCCTTGGCTCTCAGAACATTTATATCACCACCATGTACAAGCTTTAATTTGCCCCACATCTTCTTTGCAGTTGTGCATGCTTTGACATCTTCAAATTCAGCATCGGAGAGTGAGGAAGCAAGATCTATCATCATGTAGTTGTGCTCATGCTTCTCTCTCATTTTTTCAACTATGGGTGCTCCTAAGGGAAACACATATTTAGTATTTAAGTATTGAGTAACATCATTTCCAATACTTGATAAGTGGAGTCTTATTCTACTTTGCCATGAAGCAAATTTGTCTTTGTTCAACTTGGGCACATCTTTTCTATTCATCTTGTGATCTTTATCTTAGGTCTTGAAACCTTCCTTCTAAGCACACAAGCTCTGACACCAATTGTTAGTAAAAACTGAGAGGGGGATGAATTAGTGGCCTCAAAAATTAATCCTTAAATCAACCCTTAAAACTTATTACCACTTTTGAGCCTCTAGTTATATTAAGTCCTACAAGATGAATGCCTTGAAATACTTATAAAAATTTACTACTTGTCGGAATGCTTTGTAAAACCTTCTTCTGTATGTTTACCGGTAAGAAGTATTTCTTATTTACCGAAACACAGTAAATAACTAGAGTATACCAATCAATCCAGAATAACTTATGTGAAATGTCAAATAGTAAAGTAATGAAACATAAACACATAACACAAGGATTTTAATGTGGAAACCCTGTTAAGGGAAAAACCACTGGGACTGATACCCCAAATTTTTACTCTTCTAAAGTGAGCTCGGTTAAGAGCCAACCATTTTAAAGGTTACAAACACACTATTAGGTGTGACCTTGTTAGAGGATTTAAAAGATAGTTTGTCACTTAGTATCTAGCATCTAATGCTACCATCCTTGATCAAACACTCACTTGGCCTGTCAGTAGGTATCGGGCATATCCAATGCTACTTTCTATGATCAAAATTTTTGATACTCCTTGGGATTTATCTCAATTACAAAAGACTTTTAAGTCCTGCTCGGTTAAGAGACTTGATGCTTCAGTGGTTAAACTAAAATAGTAAATTGGTCTGTTCACACATACAACTTGAATTACAGATTTTTAGATCTATTGTAAGTACATTACCTCTTTGATCAATATAATTAATTCAATACCTTTGCTCCACACTATTCTACTCTGTGATGTTGTTTCACTATTCGTTGGTGTTTGCACAATCTAGCTCTTTCCTCATCTTGTTGATTAGGTCTGAATGAAGACTTTATTCTCCTTTAGAATCTCTTCAGCATCTAATTTCTCTTCTCTTCACCCCACCATTCGTAATGAATTGGGTTGTCTCTTTATAGACATGTTTTCACTGTTTCTTGGCTTTCTTGATCTTGGCGTGATCCACAATTCTTGCCAATTAGATTTAAAGCATACTTCAGTTTTATCTCAAAGAGATCTTCTTGCCAACTGGAAAAAGTAGCTTTAAATTCTTTACTTATCTCTGTCTTTATCTTGTCGATTAAAACAATGATAATTATTAGTTAATTCTATTTATATCTCTTGACAACTAAGCATTTTTTCATTTTTGAACTCTCTGTTCTGTTAGTCAATACTTCAATTAGTCATCAGTGATAATTGACTACTCTGTCGGTGTGGCTTTAGTTGTCTTTAGGATCTGGTTTGTTGGGAAACACTATAATTTTTCTCGTCAGTAATGTTGTGCATTTTCTCGTCGGGTAACACTGTGACTTTGCTCTTTTACTCTGTCCGTCGGAGTGCACTCCGTCGGTGTATACAGTCACTTTGTGAATACTTGACTTATATGCATTACTGAAAGCGTAGCCTTGGATTCATCGGTTATTTGAAGTCTTTGGCAGTATGTCCATGACCATATAGATTATATCAAGTTGACATCAATTACAATACAATACATTAACTGATTTAATGTCTTGCATGATCATCAACTTAACATCTTCAAACATTCATTCAGTTATAGTTCATCAATATATACCCAGCATTAGCAAATTTGGAATCCTCAAAATTAGAGGATGCAACAAGCTTCGGATGGCTAAGCTAACTCTAAGGATAGTAAAGACAAAACTTATAGTTATTCCTTTGGATGGTAGAAAGACATAATCAGTTTACAACCAAATTTGATCTTCAATCTTCAATAGCTGGTACCTTTGTCTGTTGATATTTTGAATAACTTTGTATAGTTGCAACAAGACCTAGTGAATGTAATTTCAAGCTAAATTACACTAGTCTTTGAGATAGTTATCCTCCTTGTGCTCAGAGATCATGTGTCAGGTGTCTTTTTCACTCTTCATCTATTATGTCTAGATCAACAGCTGGAACCTTCTTATTTTTAGTCTTTGTGAGAGTGTCCCATGTTGTTACTTCCACCTTTGTAGGCCAACTAAAACTTTGAGTGCTCTGAATTTGTGTCTTATGCCACTCCCATCTGGCATCTTTTATCATCTTTACATTTGTTACAAACTTGTTAAAGTCTGTTTCAGCTTTGAAAGCTTTGTCCAAGATTTTGTTGAACCTTTGCATGTCCAAGGTGCCATCATCTAAGATAAATGCCTCCTTACTAGGAAATAAGGTGTCAAACTCACCTTTCCACACTTCAATGGTTTTCAGTTGATCATCTTCTTCTTTTATTGAGGGAATGAACCTATTTTACCCTAAGCCAAACATATTTATTTTGGCCTCTATCTGATTAACCTTTCCTTTGAAGAAGGACAAGGTAGCAATGATTTGATCTATTTGCTCTCCCACTTGGCACACAATCTCTAGGAGGTTTGTCCTATGAGGTTGTTGAGATGCCAATCTTTCAAAAATTTGAGTCCTAACTAACCATGTAGCAAAATATGGATTCAAGATTGACACATAGTTGTTTGCCTCTATTTGTAAACCAGGCAGTTTTCTGTATGGATTATACACTAAATCAACTTTATCCTCCAAGATACTAATCCTATGCTGAAAAATTTGCATTAGAGCTTCCAAAACAACTTTGTTGTGTTCTTGTAACACCCCAAAATTGGAACCTTACAATTCTAATCAATTTTGGTGCATTTTCTTATCATCGAAGTCCTATTGTACTAGGCAAATTAATCTTCCTAATTGACTTTAATTGACTTGGTCTCAAATGCAGAAAACCTGAATTTGCATAAAATCTCACACTATATTTAATTCCTAAATTTTCATAATTTATTAGCTAAAAATCCCTATGATTAATTTAATTCTAAAGTCCTAAGCACTTTTGAATTAAATTAATTCTACCCCCTTTAGCTAATACACATCAAAAAGAGTTGAATGATTATTTAATTATTTGAATGGATTATCCTCAAAAGGAATTCCATATGAAAAGCCACTCATGTGGCAATAATTCATTCTTTTAATTGAATAATTCCTTCAAAATTGTCTCACCTCCCTCCATGGAGATGAAGAGTTAGCTGTTTCTTTTCAAGAAACTCTTCATCCCCTTCTCAGGTTATTCTATATTATGGACCTCATTTTCTTCATTTGGAGAGGATCAATTTTGAGAGTATCTAAAAAATAGTCAATTCTTGTCTTAATTATTTCATGCTTTAAAGATTTTTGTTGCACAATTTAGCTTAATTTCATTTAGAGTAATAGCATTTTGTATCTTAAATTAGTTTTCTTATACATTAAATAGCTTAATTCTATCATCTTTCCAAGTTCTTAGCTTAAACTATGCACTTTCATTTCCAGATTGTAATAGCATTTCTCACATAGAAGAGTTTCAATTTCAAGTTTTTATAATGCTTTAAAATCCTCCATTTTAGCAATGGTCATGGTTGTTGGCTCTTGTTCTGAGAGTAATTGAAAAACCCCAACTAAATAGGAGGCAACAGGTCGATTCAATCAAATTTGTGGAATGGACAATTCATGTTCATTTTTTGCAAATTCGATGATTAAGCAATGACCATGTTGAGTTTGTGCCTGATTTAGAGGTCACTTTCAAGCACACACGTTTTGGTGCCCACTGTGGGGCAGGAGTATTCAATTCCTAGCCTCATATTATATATTTACTGTCGATTCTATTTTATGTCATTTTTTACATTCACTTTGAGTCAAATCTGACTCCACCATTGAATCTAGAATGTTGTTTCAGTTTAAAATGACTACAAATACGCCTATACTCACCCAAAAACTAAGTCTGTGACATCAAACAGTTTGTCGTACGGTTCTGCAGTGAAGTTTCATGTGAAATTTCCCACATATCCACGCGAAGTTTTGCTTTCATTAGCAATCTCTCACATGAGAAAGCACTTTCTCATGCCAACTATTGCATTTCCTCGCATGGTGCCTTGTACTTTCTCACGCGAGACCTTATACTTCCTCGCGCGAAGCTTTGTACTTCTGCACACAAAGCCTTGTACTTCCTCACGCGAGACTTGGTGACAGTATTTGGAAGTTTCACAGTTTCTGCCATTACTGTTTTTGTTTTCTTGATTATTTTCACATGCTGCTATTTTTATCTCTCTAATTTCTCTAACAGCATAACAGTGGGCTGCAGGACGCTGAAATGAAGAAAGAAATTACAAACTACTAATGTATTTACTGCAGGACGCTTGTCAAAGACCTTGCATGTTTTCACAAAACTCTCATGTCTATTTTTAGTAGTTAGAACACACTTCAGTTGGTGCTTAAAATGAATCATTGTCTCACGTGATTAAAGTGTTTTCTAGATTGTGACTCCAAGAACTATATGAACGTATCCTCTCCCCTTGCCTTTATGGATCTTGGGTGTAAGAGAAATTCATATGATTCTTCTAGTGTGGCTACCTCCCAATAGCTTTAGCAAAGCTAGTGAATTCATTGTGGCAACCAAAATCTCCTCTAGTACCCTAGTGGTGCGTTAAAGTCCCGACATCATTAAGGTGAAAGCCTTGCTTTGAAAGGATTGGGAGAGCCCCCTTTATTGGGAGAATGACTTGATCACAACCACCAGAATGGATGTCCTTACAACAAACTATTGTTATAGTATCCAAAAACCCTCTATCTGTTGGCACAGAAGGTCATAGACCGAGTAAGATGCCCCACACTTTTACGGCTCTTAGTAGAGACAACATCCCTTTGGGAAGCAATTCCTTTGGGGTTTGAAGCTTGGTGTGCCTAAGAAGTGTGTGCACATGTAAGGAGGAGCCCGTTCCTCCAAGCTTCTAAGTTGTCCGTTATGAGTAAGCATAGATGAACTTTGGTTCAAGTAGGGATTCAACAAATACTACCCTAGCTATCCTAGGATTGTGATGTGTCTGTTCTAGTACTACAAACATTTTTCTTGATGTGTCTTGCATGGGTGAAGCATCAAAACAAACAAACATCTCAAACATTCAAATCGAACATCAAAATGATCAACGATTCCAAATCTGCACTTCTAGGTGTTAACTATCAAAATCTTGTCCAAGTTTCTGCAGCTGCTATCAAAACTCTGCAATCTATCAACTTGCTGTCCAAATTTCTATTCTGTTGTGAAGGTTCTATCCAAATTTTTACAAAATCTGTGTTTTCATCAACATCGCTACTAGTATATCTTTTACTGTAATCTATCAACAGTCTGACTCGTCGTTGTTTCAAAATCTGACTTTGTTGTGCTAGTCCAAGTGACCCATTATCTATTTCAATCTTATCATCTTTGTCTACACTGTCCTTATCCTGAGTTGTGAAAGAAGGTTCGTCAACCTTGACTCAAGATCAGAGTCATTGCTACCTTCGTCTCAGTTTGACATTATCTCCTTTGTCCTTTGGTCTTGGACTTAGTCAGCACTTTAGATATCACTTCAGCACATGTCAATCAATCAATCGATTCATCGTACCTTCTCTTCGATCTTCTATGCAAGCACATCAAATCAATCTTACAATGTCTAAAAGCAAAGAAGAGATTCTTAGGGCAACTTTATTAAAACAACTTCAAAATTTGGAATCTGAACTCCAACGATTAAAGGGGGAAAGGGATACTTCATCTGATGAATCCTTATTAAGATCAACCTATCCTTTGTTACTTGATCATGATTCTTATATCTCCAAACTTCCTTCCAACATGGATAAATCTTGGTATGACAATCCCAACTTTGATCAAGAACAATTTTATGAGAATCCCAACTTTGATCAAGAACAATTTTATGACAATCCCAACTTTGATCAAGAGAATGTAGAGGAAACTATGATAGAATCAGATAAAAGTCTTTTCTATCCACAATAGAAGGATATTGCAAGTCAAGAAGCATCTATTTATCCTTTAGAGAGAATCTTTACTCCTTTGGGACAATCTTATCAATCAGCATTGGAGAAACTTCTTGAGCATAATCTCATCACATTGCCTCCAGCCACATCATGTGGATCCAGCTTCTTTAGTAACCATTGTGCATATCATCGACATAAAAAGCATAAAACTTCATATTGCATGGAGTTGAAACATAAAATCCAAGATCTCATAGATGATGGCATAATCAAAGTAGAAAATGCTAACGAATCATCTAGTGAAGATACTAATCTCAAGCAGGATCAATATCAAGAATCCATGTCTAGCAACGGTTCCCATACCACATCTACTTCTTCCACCATTCCTTCATCTCCTAAAGCTTCCCCATCTCTATCAAGGATTGAACCTAATGATGACTATGTCTACCCTCGAGGACTACCTCTAACAGAGATCCAAGCTAATCTCCACATGACTGCAAGTCCTTCTTAGGCTTCAAAGATCATAGACCCCAAGCTTCCATGTGCTTCAACACTTATCATTCCTATTCCAAATGACTATCCATCAACATGTCAAGAATCCCATATGCAAATCAAAACTCCTACCTTGTTCTTAGAAGTGGCTCCATGTCAAGAGGACAATCCAATGTGCAAAGAAACAAATATCAGAAATGATCAAGATCAAGACACCATCCATCTTTATCCAACAGTTGACCAAAGTAACATACCTCAAGAGTCCCATGATGATTCTACCATTCCCTTCCATTTCTTCCTAGAAGAAGCTCTTACATCTCCTATATCTTATCCATCTCCCAAGCAAGATCAAGATATCCTTTCCACCATCTCTAATGAACCTATTGAAAGTCAAGAGAAGGGTACCCTTTGTACACCATCTAAAGATCATTTTCAAGATTAGAGCATCCCCTCATCTCCTTTCCATGCTCCTCCATATCCACCTCAATAAAACATCATTCCTCCAAATCCCTTGCAGAAAAATAAATCCCCTGAAGCTTCAGTTGCTCCTATAAAAATTGTTCCTATCAAAGCTACTCATGCTCTTATTGATATAAAGGTGAATTCAAAAGGGAAGATCCTTGTTCATGTAGCTCACTCTAAATATGTTGATATCCCCTCCACACGTTATATCCATCCATTTAAATGTAAGCACCAGTCTTCTCCATCTTTTGAATCCATCCTTGGTCTCTACATCCCAAAGCTGAGACTGTCAAACCTTCCATCTATATTGGGTCCTTATGTCCCTCCATCTACCATGCCTATCATGACTAGCTTGTCATCCACTTACCCTATCCCTTATCAAGATCAACAAATACATGCATCCTTGAACTATCCTTATCGACCCATCCATATCAGCCCTATTCCTCCACACTACCCAAGTCTTTTGCAAGAAATTTGGATGTGCAACGAAGAAATTAGAAATACAAGAATCCACGTACATATGAAGATCACTATGTCCAATCTAATCGACATGTGACTACAAATAAAAAGGAAATATTCAAGAGACCACAAGGGTCCACTAAGAAAAGAATAAAATCAAAGCAAATATGGGTTCCTATATCTATTATGAAAGAATTGTGTTCTAAATCAACTGATACAAATGGAAAATCAAAAGCTATGTGGATTCCCAAGTCTCTTCTAAAGGACTTGGATACAAAAAGAAAAGAAAACGTTATGTGGATTCCCAAGTCTCTATTAAAAGGCTTGAACAAAAAGGAAAAATCAGAGTTGGCATCCAAGCTTCCAAAGTCTTCCACTTCATCTCCATCTAAACATCTCCCATCTTCTAACTCCATCTTGGGTCCTTGCATACCGAGATCCATATCCACTCATCCATCAACATCTCAATCTATTCCATCCACTTTTCCTCCATTCGTCCACTACCCTTCAAGGAGTGTGTCAATGTTGATCTTATCACCATACCCTATCTAATATCTTGCACCTACCTCTTACCCATCCATCTCATATCCTTCCATCCCTCTTATCCAATCCACCGCATAAATCCTTGGCTACCATCTTCCTTATCCTCCATATCAACTTCTCTACCATCACCCTTGTTGGAAACAATTGTTTAATTGTGTATTGTCCTTGATGTTACACAAATGTCATATCAGTCATTAGACAGAGTCTACCGAGCTCAGTCGGTAAGAGAAGCTATTTACAGAGTCTACCAAGCGCTC
>MU224423.1:288801-298911 GCA_018584345.1 Thuja plicata
CTCTAAAGACCTCTCACAAGGCCACTCCTAGCAGGGTGATTAAATCCTTTAATAGGGTCACACCTAACAGTGTGTTTTGTAACCTTTAATAGGGTTGGCTCCTAACAGGGCTCACTTCAGAAGAGTGAAAATCAGTAACTAGTTGCATTGGTGGTTTTCNNAAATTGGGTTTCCACGTTATATCTGGTGTTACTTGTGTTTATGCTATTTGATTTATGCATGTCAATAACTATGAATGTTTAATGAACAATAATAAGTTAATCTACCGAGTAACAACAGTATATATTAAAGACATCTAAGGGACTTGTGGATTTATTTTTGTGGTAACTGATTCACCCCTCCCCTCTCAGTTACTCCATCTATATTTCCAACACACCCTATCAACATCTTTGAGCATAATTTCAGTGGCCTTGGCCTATTATAGCATATCTTTCAAAGGAGCACTATCCAAAGAGCAAGAATCTTAAGTTCCTCCCTAAAATTTTTAAAAAAAAAAAAGAAGAAAAAAAGTGCCTTGGTGAAAACTCGGTAAACAGGCACCTTGGTAGCAAAAGTAAAGATAAATCAATCTATCCTATGGTGAAAACCACTTCTTGTGGCACCTTGGATAAGTACCATCATGAAAACCTGGCAAACAGGCGTCATGTGTAATTCCTCCTACTTGCACTCTTCACTTGGGGGCAAGTTTCTTTCATGTCATCTTCTCCCATCATACCTTACATCCAGCTAGCTCATGAACTTCCATTTTCCTTCTGCTGATCTTGACAAAGTTGAGCCTATCCATGAGCATCATGTATCCTAACATTCATGATCCCTTCCATCAGCCTATTCACTTTCTCTCATGCATGCTACCCTATCATGATCTTGCTTATCCCAAGCCTATCCTTCCTATCTCTGAGCATCCTTTGCTTCATAATCCAAAACATGCACTTATACCTCCGTCAACCTTTATCCTGATCATAGCTATATCCTATCCTATCTAATTGACCCCTTGGTCTTGATCAAAATTGAAAAACAAGTTCTTAGAGGTCTCTTGACATGTCCACTCTTTTGGACCACATACTTTTTATGACATCAGTTCATTACCCTAAATGCTATACAGCATCTCTCCATGAGCCTATATTGCTATATTATTATTTTTTTCCTAGCTTGGGTAATCTTGAAGAGACTGTCCTTGAGGTTCACATTCACCCTCTTCATCCGTCATTGGCCATCCATCTCATACATCAACTTTCTAATCCATCTGCAATGTCCTACACCTTGCTAGACATTGGGACAATTCAAGAACACGGATCTAAGGGATTTATGCACTAAGTTCAGAATCATTCAGCACTGGTCTTCTATCTATTATCCCCAGGGTAATGGATAGGTGGAAGCTTCAAATAAGACTATTCTCAAGATCTTACACCGCACAGTACACAAATTTGGACGAGATTGCCATCTCCAGATTAATCCGGCTTTATGGGCTTACTGCACTAGTATACGGACACTAACAGGGGCCATGCCCTTTGCTCTAGTTTATGGTGTAGATGCAGTGCTTCCTATTGAGGTTGAGATTCCTACCTTGTGAGTCTCTCTGAAGGGCCTCATTACTGATGATGATATCAGAATATCTCAGCTAAAAGAGCTTGAACTACTAGATGAACGTCTAAAAGTGGCATTCGATCATCTATGAGCATATCAGAAAAGAATATCTAAGAGTTACAACAAGAAGGTCAGACCAAGATAATTCCAATTGGGTGATCTCTTCCTGAGAGAGAACCCCAAGAATCAACAGAAACAGGTCCAAAAAGGAAAATTTGAAC
This sequence comes from Thuja plicata, assembly GCA_018584345.1. Classification (NCBI taxonomy): domain Eukaryota; kingdom Viridiplantae; phylum Streptophyta; class Pinopsida; order Cupressales; family Cupressaceae; genus Thuja; species Thuja plicata. The sequence goes on from MU224423.1 coordinate 290,607, forward strand.
CAAACTAGCTTGGTCCGTATGTTATTACTGCAGTATTTGGGTATGGCGCTTACCAGCTTTCTACCATAGAGGGTGAACAACTCAAAGATCCTATCAACGCTCTTCATCTGAAGAAGTTCTATAGTTGAGATGTCTTCTGAATGCTCATGTACATACTTCATTCTGAGAAAATCCTAAAAATTGCAAAATGTCCTAAAAAATGATCATCTTAGTGAAAACTTGGCAAACAGGCACTTTGATGTATCTATTATCCTGGTGAAAACCTGGTAAACAGGCGCCTTGATAATACCCAAAAAAATTGAAAAAAAAAAAAGAAAAATACAAAAAAAAATCAAAAAAGAGAAAAATTAAAAAAAATTAAAAAAATGGAAAATACAAAAAAAAAGAAAAAAGAGAAAATGTGTCATTGATGAAAACCTGGTAAACAGGCGTCATGGTAGCAAAAATAGAATTTCTGCCAAGATGGTGAAAATCTAATAAACAGGCACCTCTTGTTCTACAATGCTCTATCTATCATGGCATCCCTTGGTTTGCTTACTATTTGCTCTCCTTCTTTTCCTGCTTTAGTTTGCTTTCCTGCTTTAGTTTACTCGCTCATGCTTTCGCTCTTAGTCATCTTCGAGATTTTGCTCGACTTCCCTGCATGGATTGAAATTGGTCACACTTGAGGGCATCTTCCTGGTCTAGGGGGCATTGTCCTCTCTTTTGGAGTCTATCTCCTCTTCGTATCAGTCACCAGTGGTTCTCACTAATTCTTCCTGTTGATGCCTAGATCTCACATCGATCTTTATGCTTGAGAATCTTTCTTGTGTCAGTCACCAGTGGTTCTCACTGCGTCTGCCTACTATCATTATATTACTAAGATTTCTCACATAGACTCACTATCTGGATATCTGACATCAATCTGTTCATTACTTGGGGGCATGGCTCCCCACTTGAATCACATCTTCGGTTTACACTCGAGTCAGTAATCTTGTCATTTCTAAAGGACAACTCTCTACTGGCACAAACTGGTGTTTCTCAACACCCCAATTAAATAGTGTTTTTCAACACTCTCTTTGGACACATCTGTATTTTTCAACACACATCAGACATCGAAACGTAAACGTCTCTCGGTAGCAATAAAACACATTGCACTCACAAGCACAACGGTGTTTTTCAAAACCCCAAACATAGGCACATTCGTAAACTTTGAAACGTGCTGAGCTATGACTGAATCTTTTTTGAAATGATATCTATTCTCATGAATTTCATTGATATTTTCTTTGACTACTGCTTATGGGTGTGGTTTTGATGATCCGACAGCATCAAATAAACAAGGTGTATGTGATAAGAGCTCCTACATTAAGGTGGGAAAGCCTCACATCCCTCGATCTTGTTTATTTGTACACCAAGGGGAGGTTGGAACTATCTCCTTGAGTGTTATTGCTTTGTTTGCTTACTTGTGTACTCTTATTGTATCAAACTGGAAATAATGTTCAGGTCATCTTGGCTTTTGTTCCCTGGTGCTTATGTTTGTTTCCTACATTTTATCTGATAAAAGTCATATACACATCCTCATGGTCATAGTAGCACCAGTGAAGATTGTATTGACTCCGATGTTCCAAAAGTATTCGATGATGATAATTACGCGATGAGTCCAACAACCAAGTCCTAGGGTTGCATTTAGCTTAGGCTTGCCTTCGCATTTTAAGCTTGCATAGCGATAGTTTTGGTGCTCTCTTCATTGTCTTCTCATTCTTCGAAGGTTCTCATCTTTTGTCCTGGATTCCTCTTGACTACACAAGTGTCTGGATCCATTTTTCGTGATCGAAATCGAAATCCGACACTCCTAAGCAGCTCAAAATCGTGTTTTAAAATTTTGGGACCGATGTGCTCCGACGCTTGTGCAGTCAAATTTTTGACATTGCTTTCTTGTCAGAATCATCTCTCGTCATCATTTTCTTGGCTACCGCAATATTTTCATCAAAGTCAACTCTAGTCAATTCTAGTCAAACTTGGTCAACTATGGTCAAACCTAGTCAACAGGACCTCCTGATCACTCTAAATTGATTATGCCTTCTCTTGATCTATCTCTGAATTTCTCTGGATCTTCGATCTTACTTCTATCTAAAATATTTTGTTGTCAATCATCTTTCTGTTGTGTCATCTTTCGATTTTGCTCCCGAGGGGGCAGGATGATTGTATCATTGAATCTCTTCACATTATTCTCAAATCAGTCTGATCTGAATCAAAAGTCCCCATCGCTAGGGGCACCTCATGACTTGGGGCTTATTCATTTTTTCATACCTTTTGGTCAAAATTGGATATTCCATGATCTTGAATCTCTAGGGGCATCTTGATGTCTCGCATCTTGTCATCTTGTCATCTATCTTTCTAGGTATCTGAGAAATCTAACTCGGATCCTCAAGGATCATGCTTCATTCTGGAGATAGTCCTAAAAATCTCTATTGACTCTCTTTTGGGACAGGTATCGGGGCAATCTAACCCTGACTCCTGAAGGTTGAGCCTCGTTCTGGGGGCAATCTTGTGAAAGATATCAATCTGACCAGTGTCTGGGCAATCTAACCTAGATATTGGGGGACTAAGCTTCATTCTGAAGATAATTCTTGAAATCTCACTGGGTATTAGGGCAATCTAACCCTAATTCCTGAAAGTCATGCTTCTTTCTGAAGATGACTCTCAAAAGCTCTTTTGGACCGTTATCTGGGCAACCTAACCCGGATCTCGGAGGGCTAACCTTCATATTGGGGCAATCTAACCCCGATTATGGAGATAGTCCTAAATCTTCATCAGCTATCAGCGGACATTGGGGAAATCTAACCCCTATTTTGATCTTCTCTCAAGTGGTATTTGGACCGTTGTCTTCGCAATCTAACTTAGACTTCAGAGAATCATGCTTTGTTCTAGAGATGGTTCTACTCCTCGATTTGATCGGTGTCTTGGCAACCTAACCTAGACTCTCAAAATATTCATCTATCATATCAGACTATTCTTTGAATCAATGCATTGCTCGCACATCAATTCAAAGAGGGGCAAAATGTAACACCCCAAAATTGGCACCTTACAATTCTAATCAATTTTGGTGCATTTTCTCATCATCGAAGTCCTATTGTACTAGGCTAATTCTTCTTCCTAATTGACTTTAATTGACTTGGTCTCAAATGCAGGAAGCCTGAATTTGCATAAAATCTCACTATATTTAATTCCTAAATTTTCATGATTTATTAGCTAAAAATCCCTATGATTAATTAATTTAATTCTAAAGTCCTAAGTGCTTTTGAATTAAATTAATTCCACCCCCTTTAGCTAATACACATCAAAAGGAGTTGAATAATTATTTAATTATTTGAATGGATTATCCTCAAAAGGAATTCCATAATTCCATATGAAAAGCCACTCATGTGGCAATAATTCATTCTTTTAATTGAATAATTCCTTCAAAATTGTCTCACCTCCCTCCATGGAGATGAAGGGTCAGCTATTTCTTTTCAAGAAACTCTTCATCCCCTTCTCAGGTTGTTCTATATTATGCACCTCATTTTCTTCATTTGGAGAGGATCAATTTTGAGAGTATCTAAACTATAGTCAATTCTTGTCTTAATTCTTTCATGCTTTCAAGATTTTTGTTGCACAATTTAGCTTAATTTCATTTAGAGTAATAGCATTTTGTATCTTAAATTAGTTTTATTATACATTAAATAGCTTAATTCTATCATCTTTCCAAGTTCTTAGCTTAAACTATGCACTTTCATTTCTAGATTGTAATAGCATTTCTCACATAGAATAGTTTCAATTTCAAGTTTTTATAATGCTTTAAAATCCTCCATTTTAGCAATGGTCATGGTTGTTGGCTCTCATTCTGAGATTAATTGAAAAACCCCAACTAAATAGGAGGTAACAGGTCGATTCAATCAAATTTGTGGAATGGACAATTCATGTTCATTTTTGCAAATTCGATGATTGAGCAATGACCATGTTGAGTTTGTGCCTGATTTAGATTTCACTTTCAAGCGCACATAGTTCTAAGATTGCTTTCTCTATTCATGGTAGATCCCCTGTGTCCTCAGTTTGGATCTCAGCATCTGTACTTAGCTTTGGTTGGGCAGGGACAACTTCAGGCATATCTTGCAACTGTTGAGTCAATTCTGCTATCTACTTCTCTTGTACTTTGATCTTGATTAGGGTCAGCTCCCTATCTTTGACTATATCACTAGTTTCACTACTGAGCTTCTTAAGTTTTTCAGACATTTGGACAGTCTTTTCCTCATTCAATTGATCAAAATGGGTGAGCACTTGGGAAATCTCCAAGTCTCATGTATTTTTGACTGACCAGATAATCTTGTTTCCTTCCATTTTCTCTTGTATATTTATCAGGGATGGCTTCTGATCTTTTGGAGCTAGGCTCCACATTGCTAAGGCTTGGTACTTTGGATTGTATCCAAATCCTCTAATCATTTCCCCAACCTATGTCTCTGATGACAAATTTACATCAGTTTGCTTCCTAATTTGATCTATAATGAAAGCAGAGGCCAAATACCACCCTTATACCAACAATATCCCACTGGCCTTTACCAGTTGTCTTGCCTCCTCTGGTGTGATTTTCTCTAATTCAGGATCATAATCCTGCAATGTTTGTAGAGCCTCACTGGTCACTGGATCACCACCTGCCAATTTCAATAGTGCACCAACTTGTTGTTGTTTATTCCAAATGAGTAACTCTTTGAACTCTTTTGTCTTGATGAAATTATCATCCTTTAGAAATTGATCTTGATATATTAATCTTTCATCAGTGCATGTTATGAGAGGCAACTCTATTTCCTCTTCTTCATCTTTTTGCAGTTTCTTCCTTGCTCTTATCTGTTTCCTCAACTGATGTTTATAGGCTCTATCACCAGTGATAAGAGCACCAATTCTATCTTTCTTCTTCTCTTTCTTTTGAGATGGTTCCCCTACTTCTATCATTTGTCTCTTTGGTGGGGGCTCATTAGTAACCTCAGTTTCTAGGACCTCTGTTAGTTCAATTATGTTCTCACCCTTAGCTGTATGTTCTTCAACAAATGCCTGGTTTACTGGAGGGGAGCTAGGTATTGAATACTCTTCATCACTATCCTCATCATACTCTGATGATCAATGCCCTTTGTGGCCCTTCTCTGGCACTACCAATGCATCTTCAAATTGATTTCACAACAGAGTATGGGACTCAATCATGGCATCAAGCCTTTTTAAATATGGCAAATCTGGGAAGAAACCCCCAAAACAAATGCCCTTCCTCTTTACTTGTCTCTCTAATTCTATCAATTCATTAAACTTTTCAGCCTTTCTATTGACCTCCTCATCCTCTATTATATTTCTTATGAGGTCTTCTTCCATGCATTATTCATTGGCTTTTGTGTAAGGAATGGTGGGTGTCAATAGCTTCTTGGCACTCAATATGAAGCCTTCTATATCTATGTATCTGTAGAGGGCTACATTCATTCTGTAGTGGCTCATCCAATTGTTTACTGGATCTAATGCCCTTTTACCAATTGTAAAATTGTAGATCCTAAAATGTCTTGGGGTAAATGTACCCTTCCTATGAGGAGCAAGGTGCTCCTTGTCTATCAAAATTAGTTGTATGACAAATTCCATTACAGCAATCCTGGGTGGCACATGGAATGGAAAAACATGGGGTGGGTGAGTGCAACCATATACCCTGATCAATGTAAAATTCTTCTCATAATAGAAGTCACCCCAGTTGTGATATCCTATCCACTTATCAACATATTGGCATGGCCTTAGTAGCTCTAGCACCTTCACTGGTAGCCTTGTCTTGTTTACACCTAGGCATATAAGTATTGGATATACTATCCAATTTTTAAAGGCACAAAATTCATGTTCTCTGGAAGTATAATTCCACACTCTCAGCCAAAACTGAATGGGGTTGACCTGGTTCTGATGAAACCTCTGAGGCCTCAAATACTGACAATTCATGATAGGTAATTTGTAGTACAAAGTTAAATGCATTAAAATGGAATAATGCATGAATCGGGGGTTGTCTTTCTTGTTCTGGATATCAATAAATCCTTGATGCATTTGATTGATTATATACTGAATATAATCATTATTGGTACTAGTATGAGGGCTCTCCATATCTAGGACCATCATAAGGATGTCTGAGGTGATTCTCTTGGGTCCTCCATCCTTTCCTAACACTCTACACAATGCATAGGGTATATACTTCATGTAGAAGTTGAGGTCTTTGTAGTAATATGGGGCAGTCCCTGGGATGGGTGCAATGTAATTCTTCATTCTCCTTGGCACATGATGTTCTTGGATCAATTTAGAAGCAATGTCAGACTCTCTTGTATACCTATTCTCTAAACTCTTCAATTTTATGTCTGTGGCCATTGGATGGTATACATTGAATGCTTTCATAAACGAGTTCTTGTCTAGGGTTACTAGGGCTTTCCTGTCATCCCTTTTTATAGTTTTGGTTAGGGTATCATACCTACTGGTCATTTCTAAGATGAAATTAGCATCTACAAAGATGTCAGGGACTATTAATTTTACTAGTCCACATGTCCATGGATTCAAAATGGGCACAACTTCATCAATATTATTACAAAAGTAATTGAACATGGAATAACCAGAAGAACCTGGAGTTTTAGCATACCTAATGAAGTGAAAATCATCAATGAGAGTATCAACACTTACTTTTCTATTTTGGCTTGATCCTGACAATAGAGAGATGAATTCTTCAGAATAATTATGCTTCCCTTTCATGTCATCATTGGCATCACCACTTCTTCCACTGGTAGATGCTACACTCATTGCCTAACTCATCTTGTTCTGTTCCAATTTATCTCACCGATATTGAGACAAATCTCTCCTCCAAATTACACACTTCCAAATCACACACTTCAATTGTTAATCACCCAATCTGTTCTAGAACACTGACAACCAGTTGAATTCCTCAAATTCTAGACTAAAAATTGGCTTCTTTTACTCTGTGATTCTGAGAAACTCTATTTTCTACACACACTAATAACTTAGCAAATTCTCACTCTGAAAACAATGAACTCTTGGTAAGAAGTAATGATTAACGGTTATCCTTATTTATCTCTGAATCATCAATGTATAATTCTCATAATTGCAATTAAATCACTTTTGACTTCGATTTCTCATGCTTTGAAATCAATTTTTCTTCTAGCCATAGCCTCTGAATGTGATAGGAAATCAAATATGCATGAGTTCTTTCTGATAAAAAATCATACTATATTCAAAACAAGATCTAATTTGATCTGATTGCCTATGAGATTCTCATATAGTTCAGCTACCCTTTAATACACTTGTCATAACTTTCTAAATTTCTATTGGCTGGAAACTGTACATCCTAGTGCTGAGAAAAGTCTTTATTCAAACTCTGCACTAGTAAATTGGACCCCATTTTTCGACCAAAATTTCTGACCATCTATTAAATTTTTGTAGATTGGTCGAAATATGAAAGGGAAAACATCTTTTTTTTTAAACTCATGCCCGTGTTGGTCAAAATTTTGACCAACAGTAAGTGTTGGTCGAAATTTTGACCAACATGGTTTCATTATGTGCAAACAAATGGAAATTCACATCCATTTGTAAATTCATAGTGAGTGTTGCTTGACGAAATACTGCTGCGCATGTTGCAAGTACGCTCGTTTGGCTCGTTGGAAAACAAAATAGTCGATTTGTTTCTCTAGTTCCAAGTACGCTTGTTTGGCTGTAAATGTTCCAAGCCTGAGGAAAATGAAATAGCCTGAGGACATATCTTTGCAATCGCAGGAGCTAGTTCACTTTTATTTGGGCAATCGCAGCTGGATTTGTTGGGTCTCGAAGGCGAATGGACTCGAAAGCTAGGGTTCGAAAATAAGCGTCAAATACATCACCCATTGCTGAGGCTCTCTCTTTGACCTCGGTTGGCATTGACAATATCATTTGGGCAACATTCTGAGCCTTTTCCAGCCACAGCAAGTGACTACATTATCCAAAACCACTGTCTTTGCAAGAATTCCTTTTTCTGGTCTTTATGCTGTGGATATGCATCTAAAAGTAAAATGATTTGAGGGATTTATGAGAAACCCTTGTTTTGTTCTTTTGTTGTAGGTTTACATTACATGTAAAAGGAACTAGGGATATCCTAACATGGCATTTAAAAAAAAATTTGCAGATGGTAATGATGGTTTGTCAAATGAAAGCTGCACAAACCGAGCTGAATCAAAAAGTTTGACTTCAACAAGCCAATCCCTTTTCCTAGAAAAAAATTTCCCTGACAATCCCAGCGTACCAG
>MU224423.1:299011-311156 GCA_018584345.1 Thuja plicata
TCAAGTAATATGTGTGTATCTTTGAGGCGTTCTATAAAATAGTTCGCATGCCTTGCCTATAATTTGACATTTTGCATACATCCTGCACTCTCTCATCCTGATGATGGATTACAGAGTGATCTAAAACAATGATGCTAAAAAACATACATAATCAAATCCAAAATGAACTTGCATTACAATCCATTGGTAATGCAAGTTCGTTTTGGATTTGATTGTGTGTGTTTTTTAGCATCGTCATTTTAGATCACTCTCTGTAATCCATCATCAGGATGAGAGTGCAGGATGTATGCAAAATGTCAAATTATAGGCAAAGCATGCGAACTGTTTTATAGAACGCCTAAAAAAAATTTCGACCAACCATTGGTCAAAATTTCCACCAACCATTGGTCGAAATTTCCACCAATGATTGGTCGACATTTCCACCAACCATTGGTTGAAATTTCCACCAATAATTGGTCCAAATTTTCACCAACCATTGGTCGAAATTTCCACCAATGATTGGTCGAAATTTCCACCATGGTTTGGTTGAAAATTTCTATCTTTTGGTCAAAATTTCGATGAAACCCCAGCACAAATAGCACAAAAAGCATGCACAATGTCTGACCAATAGCTCATGGAAATTTCGATGAAACCCCAGCACAAATAGCACAAACAGCATGCACAATGTCTGACCAATAGCTCGTGGAAATTTCGACCAACTATTGGTCGAAATTTTGACCAACAGGAAGATGGTCAAAATTTCGACACCAAAAATTTTGACCAATTTGTTGGTCCAAATTTTGACCAACTTGAGTCAAAATTTTGACCAATATTGGTCAAAAATTGGGGTCAAATGTACTAGTGCTGGTTCAGCTCCTAGCGACCTTGCAACTGTGCAATCTCCTTGTCGCTGGAATATTTTCTTAACTATGGTTTCATACCGAGACTCAGTGACTGCCACACAATCAACCTCATATCCTTTTGGAGACACTGCGACTAAAGCCTTTTCAAACTCTTCTTTGACCTTGGTTTACTTCTGGAGACTTGGTGACTATATAATCTCTTTGTCACCAAGCAAATTTTTTGACTCATGGTTTATTTGGAGACAACGCGATAGAAGCTTTATCTCTTTGTCGCTTAATAATTTTACCTTTATTGTTTTCATCTGGCAACAACCTGACTACTGTTGATCTTCCTTTATCTACATCTAATGGTTGTCACTGAGTCTCCAGATCATCAGGAAAAACCCTAATTTATCATGAGACAAAATGACAGGCATCCGATCAAAACTTTGTCAGAAGAAAATCAGTGGTTTCCATGAAGTCTCTTAATCCTTGGATGACATCACTCATCATTTTGAGACTCGGTGACAAGGATCCATTCTTGGGTCCACCAAATGCCATATGTCACTCAAATATTTTTCCACTTGTTATTAGTACTCAACCACGAAGCTGCATGTGTCATGACTCATCTTCCACATCAACCCTTAGCTTGACCCTGACCAATATTTAACCCTGGGTAATCAATTTTTTTTATTGTCTCGCATTCGCTGAATGAATTTACATTTATCATGATTATCTGGAGATAACCTGACTACCGTTGATCTTTCTCTTATCTTCATCTAATGGTCAGCGCCAAGTCTCCATATCCTCAAAGAAAACCCTAATTCTTCACAAGACTTTGTGACTGCTATCTCCAAGTTTCCAGGTGTTCTTCTCATTTTAAACTTTTATTAGAGACTATGTGACTAATGAACATGTGTCTCAACTATCATTTTGTCTCCTGATCGTTGGATCACTTTTGACTTTTCAAACCTTTACATCGACTTTGCGACTATCGTTGGATCTCTTTCCATCTGATGGTTGTCGCCAAGTCTCATGATTCTTAACTTAACCCTTGATTTCTTTCGTGACTAGGTGACAACACTAACACTAAAACTAGAATTTAACTCAGGTTCATTCAGAGACTTCGTGATTGTGAAATCTCAGTGTCGCTGAATAATTTTCAAACAGAAGGGTTAATCATGAGACTTCCCGACCACCATAGGATTTGGCTTAAGATGGACGGTTGTCGCTAAATCTCCATATCCACTGAGGTATATTCTTTTCATCAGGAGATAACGTGACAAAGGCTTTTCACTAAGTCTCTAAAAAGAATGGAATATTCTCTCCAGCTTACGAGACTAAGTGACTAACTTAAAAGCACATGACAATTTCTCATAACTTAAGTTACGAAAAAGTAACTTGAAAATAGAAACTTGACTGAGATGTTAGGGTTTTTTGCATTTTTGAATAGAGAAAAACCTAGGGCCTAGGTTTTTTAACATTTTTCACTAGGTTTATGGCTAAAATCATTATTTGCAAAGATATTCAAACAATTTCAGACACGAATTTTAACTCTTGAGCATAGGAATGACTGGGAACTTCAAAATTTTACTGGGCAGACTACAAAACTGGAAATACAACCAACACTTTCAAAACTCAACTCCTCAGCAAAGTTGCCATTTTGTTGGTGCTTGAAAATTTTTATGCTATGAAAAGCTACCAATTTTCACTCTTCTAAAGTGAGCTCGGTGAAGAGCCAACCCTATTAAAGGTTACAAACACACTGTTAAGTGCGACCTTGTTAGAGGATTCAAAACTAATAGTTTGTCTTTTGACCTAGCATTCACTATGTTGTCAACATGAAAACCTTTTGATACTCTTGATTATCTCAATACATTAAGGATGGTTAAATCCCACTTGGTTAAGAGAATTTCCTGAATCAATGGTTAAACTAAAACAGTAAATGATATGTTCAACAATACAACTTTAACTTGCAAATTTTCAAATCTATTGTTAGTCCACAAAATACCTCTCTAATCAATATTCTCTTCAATTCCTTTGCTCCCCTTCTTTCTTCTTTCTACTTGGTGAATTCTCTGTCCTTTGTTGCTCGGTGTCTGCAAAATTCTTGGCTCTATTCTTCAGCCTGTATGATTAGATATGTATGAAGACTTCTGTCTTCACCAGAATTATATTTATCATTCCTCTTACTCATAATGAATTACATATCTTTTTATATAGACATGATTTAGCTATTCAATCTTCTTGTTTTAATCATAGATCACTTCTGAATTTGTAAAGCTCTCCATGCTTACTTTAATCTGTAAAGCTCTCCTTCAGGTTTATTCCACAAATATCCCCATGTTATCTGTGATTTAAATCTCCTTTTTTGTTTTAGTTCAACTGATCAATGAAAATAAAGCAATCAATTAGTTAACTCTAAATATAGCTCTTGACAGCCAAGTGTTTTTTTCATTCTTTAACTTCAGTTCTGATCGCTAACCAACTTCAGTTAGCTCGGTCATTGACTCTATTTGTTCTTGGTAACAACTTCAATTATGCTCAGTTGTTGTGGTGCTCGATATACATTGTGAACTTCTTGGTGTTCTTTGTTCATCAGTGTGCACTGCCCGTTGGTGTTTACTATCACTCAGTGTACAATGGCTTTTTATGTTTTACCAATAACATAAACTTTGTCTCTTCAACTTCTTGAATTATATGACAATATGTGTATGACCAATCAGTTTATATCAAGTTGACATCAATGACAATACAATACATTAACTAATTTAATGTCTTGCATTAACTTTTGTATCTCGGTGATAATCAACTTATCATCTTCAAACATTTAATTAGTTATAGTTCATCAATCTCTCCCTTTGTCATTGATGGCAACACAATATGAAATATGCCATATCATACCAAACTTATTGTTCTATAACCAAGTCAAATATCTGACTCTCGGTAAGCTCTTCTAGCTTAGATTTGATTCTTGCAGAGTGCTTCCCCTTTCTTCATTCCCTTCAATGGATAGGTGTAGCAATTATGTCTTCTGCTTTTGTCTCTCCCTTTGTTGTAGAATCTCTTCTCCCTTTTCTGGATAGATATGCAGTGTTAACTTTTCTCCAATTCTCTCCCTTTCATGGATGATTATTTCTTTGAATCTTTCTTGGATCTTTCTCTCCCTTTGTAGAAACTTCTTTCTCTGATATTTTCTCTCCTTTGAATTTTTCTCTCCCTTTGACTAATGTTCTTCTCTCTTATGGATATTTCTCTTCTCTCCCTTTGTATGATCATGATAGATATTTCATTGAATACTTCTCTCCCTTTGACAGCAATGCCAAACAATAATATATCAATGAATTCTTCTCTCGATTGGCAATACAGCTCTATGGTAGCCAACAATATCTCTAGTGTGTGGTTCAGATAAGTACCTTTTTATACTTATATGTCATTGTATTCCATATCTTAGCTTGCATTAACATGATTGATCTTCTAATAATGTGTAGGTTGATGCACCCTTGTAGTCAGCGTAGTGACTAGTAGACAAGGGATGAACCCCTAGTCTATTCCTCGGGTAATCAATTGTTTCTTTTGGAAATGGCTTTGTGAATATGTCTGCTAATTATTCTTTGGATTGTACATATTCTATTATCACCTCTTTCTCTTGTACTTGTTCCCTCAAGTAATGATACTTAATAGCTATGTGCTTTGTCTTAGCATGCATCATAGGGCTCTTTGAAATTTTGATAGCACTAGTATTATCACAATAGATAATCATTGGATCAATAATTTCTTCATTCATACCTTTCATCAATTGCTTGATCCATGCAATGTTAGAGAAATTTGCAGTAGCAACCACATATTCTGCTTCTGCAGTTGATTGAGAGATGCATCCTTTCTTTTTACTCATCCATGTGACAAGTCTGTCACCCATAAAGAATGCTCCTCTTGTTTTTCTTTTTCTATCATCTATTTTTCCAGCCCAATCAGCATCAGTATAAACTTGTAGCTCAAATTTTCCTTCTTTATTATACCACAAACCATAGTCTTCAATATTCTTCAGATATCTCATAATTCTTTTAACAATAGTCATGTGTGATTCCTTGGGATTAGCAGGGAATCTTGCAACTATACCAACTGCATGTGCTATATCTGGTCTAGTATGTATAACATACATTATTTTTCCAATCATAGATCTGTATAAGGTTTGATTTACCTCAGTTGTCTTGTCTTCTTTTGTCAATTTTCATATGGTTTCCATAGGTGTTCCAACTGGTTTGGAGTCCTCCATTTTGAATATCTTTAAAACTTCTTTGATATATTTAGATTGTGTGATGTAGATGCCTTCATCCTGTTGTAGAATCTGTAGACCAAGAAAAAAAATTGATCTCTCCAAACATTGACATCTCAAATTTTTTGCTCATTTCATCAGCAAATGACTTGTGTAGCATATCATTACCTACAAATATGATATCATCAACAAATATATCAGCAATCAAAATCTTATCATCAATATCTCCTTTCAAATATAGATTATTGTTATCACTTGTTCTGACAAATCCAATACTAATGAGATAAGAGTGAAGTCTTTCATACCATGCTCTCGATGCTTGTTTTAATCTATACAAGGATTTGTGTAGTCTACAAACTATGTTCATGTTTTTAGGATCAACAAACCCTTCAGGTTGTTCAATGTATACCTCCTCTTCTAGTATTCCATTCAGAAATGCAGATTTAACATCCAGTTGGTATACTTTGAATCCTTTAAAAGTAGCATAAGAAAGTAGAATTCTTACTCCTTCTAGTCTAGCAATGGGTGCAAAGGTTTCTCCATAATCAATACCTTCTTCTTGTGCATACCCTTTGCATACCAGTCTTGCTTTGTTCCTTGTGACTTCTCCATTCTCATTCAGTTTGTTTCTAAATATCCATTTGGTACCAATGACATTTTGTCACTCGGTCTTGGTACTAATATCCATGTTCTTTTCTTCTTAATTTTCTCAATCTCTTCATTCATTTCACTAACCCATTCCTGATTCTCAAGAGCAGTATTAACAGATTTTGGCTCAAAATCACAAATCAAACATCTAGTGTTAAGTGACTTACTTCTTGTTCTCATTCCAGCTCTTTTGTCTCTTATGATCTGGTCTTGTGGATGGTGTCTTCTAACATATTTAAAAAGTACAAGTTTAGATCTCTATTCATCATTATTATCATCATCTTGACCTTCATTTTGATCTTCATCATCGCTTGATTCAGCATTGTGAGCATTTTCCTGATTCTTGGTGTGCGCAGCCTGTTTCTCGGTTGCATTGTTCTGTCGCTCGATAGCGTTACACTGTTGCTCAGGAAAGGTGGCAGGTTCATCAATGTAGACAAATATGTTGTAATATTCTAGTTCCTTTCTACTTTCTTCATCATTTTTCTCGGCAAATTCATCCACTTTAACATTTGCACTTTTGATGATTTTGTTAGAAGATTTGTTCTGACATTTATAAGCTTTGCTTTTGGTAGATTATCCTAGAAATATTCCTTCATCACTTTTAGAGTCAATTTTACCATTTCTATCATCTTTCAATATATAACATTTACTTCCAAAAATTCTAAAGTAACTCACATTTGGTGTGTATCCATACCATAGTTCATAAGGTGTCTTATTGGTGTCTTTCTTCAATTGAACTCGGTTTACTGTATAGACCGCAATACTTACATATTTTCTCCAGAATGTTTGTATGATACATTTTTCAATCATTAGTGTTCTGGCACAATCAACAATTGACCTATTCCTCCTTCTAGAAATCCCATTTTTTTGTGGTGTTCTCGGTGTAGATACTTGTCTTGTAATCCCATGCTCATTACAAAAGTTAGTGAATTCATCATAAATAAATTCTCCTCCTCTATCTGATCTTAAACATTTTAGTTCTTTTCCACTTCATTTTTCAACTTTAGCTTTATACCATTTGAACATCTTAAATGCTTCAGATTTCTCTTTTAAGAACATGACAGTCATCATCCTAGAATAATCATCAACAAATAGAATGAAGTATCTATCACCATAATAGCTCTTTATTCTCAATTGTCCACATAATTCAATATGGAGTAATTCCAAAATAGCATCATATGTGGAGGTTTTTCTCTTGAAACTAGACTTTGTCATTTTTCCTTTTTGACAATTCTTGCACATGACATGGTCGGGTTTTGACATACTCGGTAAGCCCCTTACTTTCCTTTTCTTGCTTATCTTAACCATGTTGTCAAAATTCACATGACATAACCTTTTATGCCACAACCAAATGTCTTCATTTCTAACCAATAAATAAGTGGTCTCAATATTATCAAGGTAGAATAGGTTACCTTTTTTTTGTTCACCAATACCGATTAACTTTCCTGTTCCATTATAGATCTTTGCCTTTTTGTTCTCAAATGCAACTCGGTGACCTGCGTTATTCAGTTGTGAAACACTCAATAGATTATAGTTAATTCCTTTCACCCAATATGCATTTTTGCATCTGATCAAATTATTCAACATAATGGTTCATTTTCCTTCAACTGGACAAGGTGAGTCATTACCCATCCTAACTGATCCACCATTATAATATTCAAAAGTTTCAAAATTTTCCTTATCTCTAGTCATGTGTTGAGTACATCCACTATCAATAATCCAGACATCATGTTTGCTAACTTTAGATATGAGTGCAATTTAAACATACCTTTCTTCTTCATCTGAATCATCCTTCATAGCAACAAATACTACCTCAACATCTTCATCAGAATTAGTGTCAGTATTTTCAACTTTGTTTTCAACCAGGTAAACAGCCTTCTTGCCTTTGTCCTTGTAGTCTCAGTTATCTCTTCTTTCAGAGTGTCAGTTTCTCTTGTAGTCTCGGTCATCACTTCTGTCAAACTTCTTTTCATAAGATCCGTCATTATTTCTTTCATCCTTTCTTTTGTTAGGGCATCTAGCAGCAAAATGTCCAATTTCTTTGCAATTAAAACAAACCAATGGTAATTTACCTTTGTATCTTCATTTACCTCTTTGCAATATTCTAGACATTAGTGCTTCAATTTCATCAAGTTCTTGTTCATCACTATCACTTTCACTATCATTTCTCATAGTGTGTTTATGACTAGATTTGCTTGTTTTCAGAGAAGATTTGAATGCAGACTCAATAGTTGGTAAGACACTATTTTTATAGTTGTTCATCTCAAATGAAAAAGGTCTACCAATCAAACTATCAAGAGTAACATTGTTATTTTCTACTGCTCTCATTTCTTGAATTGCAGATACTCTAATAGCATAAATAGGCAGTAAGGTTCTCAGAATTTTACTTATAACTATTTATTCCTCAAGTACTCCTACTCCACTGACAACATTAACAACTTATTTGATTCTTCTACTATATTGAGTGATATTCTCTCCTTCTTTCATTCTTAGGTCATCAAACTTTCATCTTAGGCTTTCAGCTTTAGCTCTCAACACATTTGTATCTCCTTCATATACTATCTTGAGTTTGTCCCACATTTTCTTTGCAGTGGTGCATGCTTTGAAATCTTCAAATTCAGCATCAGATAGTGAAGAAGCAAGTTTGATCATCATAGAATTGTTTTCATGTTTCTCTCTCAATTTATCAACAGTCAGCGGTCCATTAGGTGCAACATATTCAGTATCCAAGTATTATGTGACATCATTTCCAATACCTGATAGGTGAAGACTTATCCTGCTTTGCCATGATGCAAAGATGTCTTTGTTCAACTTTGGCACATCCCTTTTACTCATCTTGTAATCTTTAGCTTGAGTCTTTAAACTCTCTTCCAAGCACCAAAGCTCTGATAACAATTGTTAGAATAACTAAGAGGGGGGTGAATCAGTGGCCTCAATAATTAATCCAAAAGATCCAACCAAAACTTATATCATAAATATAATATAATCTAGTTATCTTTCAATCCTTCAAGATGTATGCCTTATGTAATTCTAACAAATATACTGCTCGGTAAGGTATATTGTTTATATTTTTCTAGCCTTTACCGAGTAGCAACAATTAAACTTAGTGTTTACCGACCAATCAAGTTTTAGTAATGTGTAAAGAAAAACATCAAAGCAATGAAACATATACACATTTGACACATGGATTTTTAACGTGGAAACCCTGTTAAGGGAAAAACTACTTGGGACCGGTAAGCCAAAATTTTCACTTTTCTGAAGTAAGCTCGGTGAAGAGCCAACACTGTTAAAGGTTACAAACACACTGTTAAGTGTGACCTTGTTAGAGGATTCAAAACTAACAGTTTGTCTTTTGACCTAGCATTCACTATGTTGTCAACAAGAAAACCTTTTGATACTCTTGAGTATCTCAATACATTAAGGATGGTTAAATCCCACTCAGTTAAGAGTTTTTCTGAATCAATGGTTAAACTGAAACAGTAAATGATCTGTTCAACAATACAACTTTAACTTGCAACTTTTTCAGATCTATTGTTAGTCCACAAAATACCTCTCTGATCAATGTTCTCTTCAATTCCTTTTCTCCCTTTCTTTCTTCTTTCTGCTCAGTGAATGATTTGTCCTATGTTGCTCGATGTCTATAGAATTCTTGGCTCTATTCTTTATCCTATATGATCATATATGCATGAAGACTTCTATCTTCACTAGAATTATATTCAGCATTCCTATTACTCATAATGAATTACTTGTCTCTTTATATAGACATGATTTATCTATTTAATCTTCTTATTTTCATTGTAGATCACTTCTTGATCTTTAAAGCTCGCCGTGCTTGATTTAATCCGTAAATCTCTCCTTCAGATTTATTCCACAAGTCTCTCCTTTTTATCTGTGCTTTAAATCTCCTTTTTTTTTAGTTCAAATGATCGATGAAAATAAAGCAATCATTCAGTTAAATTTAAATATAGCTCCTAACAGCTAAGTGTTTTTGTTGTTCTTTAACTTCAGTTCTGAATGGTGACCAGCTTCAGTTAGCTCAGTCATTGACTCTAGTTGTCCTTGGTAACAAATTTTGTAATGCTCGGTTACTGTGGTGCTTGGTATACACTGTGAACTACTCGTTGTTCTCTATCCGTTGGTGTGCACTGTCCGTTGGTGTTTACTGTCACTCTGTGTACACTGGATTTTTATGTTTTACCGATAACATAAACTATGTCTCTTCAAATTCTTGAAGTCTATGACGATATGTGTATGACCAATTAGATTATATCAAGTTGACATTAATGACAATACAATACATTAACTGATTTAATGTCTTGCATTAACTTTTGCATCTCGGTCATCATCAACTTATCATCTTCAAACATTTAATTATTTATAGTTCATCAGACTAAAGCAGTTGAAAACTACCTAGAGAAAGTCAACCACATATAGAACCTAAAGACCAGGAAGGAAAAAGAGCTAAGGCTTAGAAATTTACGGTTTAGGGTTTTAGATACAGGGCTTTGTAACATAGGTTTTTTCTAATAAATCTTACCTAGCATATAAATAATTAGGAAACCCAACAATGAATAGTCCCAACAAAACGATGATACATAGATGGTGCAGAAGCACCTAGGTAGGGCTAATTATGTAATGTAACTTAGGGATTCTTTGATGTTTTGGCTTGTAATGGTTCTAGCCAGACCACTAGATTAATAAAGGGACATGTAAGTCCTAGTGTGTAGAGGGTTAAGTGAGAGGATGTCTTGATAGGTCCTTAGTGACCTTTGAGTCCAATCTAGGTCTATTAAGGTGTTTTGTGAATTTAGTGCCAAAATTGGATGACCAAGGGATTAGAGGTCCTTTTTGATGTTATTACACCTTAATTAGTGATTTAGGGAAGTTTGGAAAACATTTGACCAAGTTTGGATAGCATATCCAAAAAGTTGCAAAAGTTGTCAATGTTGTCATTGACAACATTGTGAGAAAGAATGCAATTTCGAAGGAATTAGTTCCTTAACTATCTAAAACCACTATTTTAGTGATGGGGTCAACTACATAAGGACATCCTCCATCATTTTGAAGGGATGGCAAGTTTATGTCAAAGTATGTACAGACTGTAGAATTGAAGAACAGTCACAGTTTAATCATTTTGTGAGCATTTTGTTTTGTAATGGATTGAATCAAGTTCCGTAGGAATTATTTATAGTAATGTAGATTGTTTCAAGACTTTTTGTGGTGGTAGTTTGTTAGATTGAATATTTTTAGTTTCTTTTAGAAAATCTTTTGTTTTCTATCTAGTCGTTGGTTTGTTTAGAGTATTGTATGCAAATGGGGTCATAGATCCATTTTCCACCATGGATCTTGCACAGGCTCTTGGAGTATGGAAGGTGACTCCATGTACATTATGTACAATGAAGGAGGGAACTAGAGAAGTATGGAAGCTATTTATAAGGTGATGTCCTAGGTGAGCCAGAGATGCATGGCTAGGATCACCAGCAGTTGCAGAGTATTTTGGAGGGATTGAAAGAATTCATTGCTTCAATCAAGCATTGTGGGAAGGTAGTGTGTTGGGTGAAGGAATCCTAAATAGGAGGAGAGGTTTGGGTGTGTTGTTTTGTTAGCCAAGAACGTCAATTTCTTGTGTAGACAGTGAAAAGTCCTAAAACCCTGAATTTTAGGCACCTTTGTAGGAGGTACTATACGGACACCTGTGGAAGCCAAGACCTAGAAAATCATTAGGTCCTTGGAAAAGGGTATCAGGATATGGTGTTATTTTTCTAACTTGTTAAGGGTTTTTTCAATATATTACAGAAAAGGAGCCTAACTAGGCCTAATGCTAGTAGCCCTCTTTTGGGTGTAATTGACTTGGAAATTGGAACTCGTTGAGGGTTTCAATCCCAAAGCTATTTGTAAACATTGGAATTATTCCAATAAGAAATATTGAAGACTACCTTTCCACATGGAAGAGTTTGGAACCCATTGGGGTGAGTTTGTGCAGATGGAGCAAGAAAGGCCCATTGAAGCCTAGGAGAGAGCATGGAGTGTTTTGATGTTACATTATTGGTGTTCACTAGTTGAAGAGATTAGGATCTTGTGAGAAGAATCCTAAGGAGGATAGGGTTAGTTGAAGAACCCTAGTAGGTCAATAGAGTGACCTAGGAGCCCCTAGAGGAAGCTAGGGAGTAGCAAGACTAGTGTTACCTCAATAGAACATTCAACCCGTACGCACAAATAATAATTAATAGAATGAACAAACTGTGTGTGTGTGTGTGCACATATATACATACACACATATGTACATACATATATACATCATTCAACCCGTACCCACAGATAATAATTAAGAGAATGAACAAACTATATATATATATACATATATATATATATATATATATATATATGCATCATGAAA
>MU224423.1:320399-340456 GCA_018584345.1 Thuja plicata
TCAAAAAGTTTGATCATAAAAGTAGCATTGGATATGCCCGATACCTATTGACAGGCCAAGTGAGTGTTTGATCAAGGATGGTAGCATTAGATGCCAGATACTAGGTGACAAACTATTTTTAAATCCTTTAACGAGGTCACACCTAACAGTCTGTTTGTAACCTTTAACAATGTTGGCTCTTAACAGGGCTCACTTCAGAACAATGAAAATTTGGGGTACCGGTCCCAGTGGTTTTTCCCTTAACATGGTCACCACGTTAAAAATTCATGTGTTATGTGTTTATGTTTTATTACTTTACTGTTTTACATTTCACATGTGCATTTCTGGATTGATCGGTATACTCTGCATATTTACTGTGTTTCAGTAAATAGTTAACTGCTTATCGGTAATCATACAGAAGAGAGATTAACAAAGCAATCCAACAAATAGAAAATTAATAAAAGTATTTCAAGGCATACATCTTGTAGGACAGAAGATAACTAGAGACATAATTTGTGGTTATAAGTTTTAAGAGTTGATTTAAGGATTAATTTTTTAAGCCACTGATTCACNTGATTCCCCCCCCCCCCCCCACCCCCCTCTCAGTTATTACTAATAACAGATACCATTCTACAATGTTTCCATATATACTTCCATCTTTATCTTCTAATAAGGAAAATTAGTACCATCAAATACTAGAGCCTAAAAGTGTAACCAATAAAAAAAAATGGAGCCTAAAAGTGTAAGTTATGTGTCATCCTTGATCTACCTCAAGTGGTTAACCTTCTTCAAGGGGAACCTACTCTGATACCAATTATTTAACACACTCTAGATGTTGAGAGGGGGGCTGAATCAATATAAACCAAAATCTCACTTGAATAGACAATTAAATTGAATATTTACCGCATAAAACATTAATAAAATGATGAATTGAAACAACTACACATGAACACCGAGATTTTTATGTGGAAAACCCAAACTGGGAAAAACTATAGTGAACACTTTCCCACAAAGATAATTCACTAATGTATATAGCCTAATTACAGATATAGTAGGATCTCACTACTCCAGATATGCACAATCAAAGGCTCACTACCAATAGAATGTTGAATATAGATAGGAGCTCACTACTCCAAACTAGCAAACAAAGGCCCACTACCAAAATATCAAGGTAATACAAAAAACTTGTGCACCCAAGACTCTAGGGAGAAGTTACATATGACTCTTCACAATAAATAACTAACTTCAATATTCACCACATAAAACATTAAGTGAATAATGAATTGAAACAACTATACATGAACACCAATATTTTTATGTGGAAACCCCAAAATGGGAAAAACTACGGTGAGCACACTCCCACAAAGATAATTCACTAATGTATATAGTATGATTACAAAGATAGTATGACCACACTACTCTAGATATGCACAATCATAGGCTCACTACCAATGCAAGATTGAATGAAGATAGGAGCTCACTACTCCAAACTAGCAAACAAAGGCCCACTACCAAAATACCAAGATAATACAAAGAACTTGTGCACCCAAGACTCACTATCCTAGGGAGAAGTTACATATAACTCTTCACAATAGATAAAGAGAAATTATCCTAATATTACAAATGATCTGATTAACACTATCAACCTCAAAAACACATTGTTACTACCTTTTCTTCTCTGCCACTATCACAAAATAGTAACCTTGTAAGCCAAACTCTACTCTTTTGAAACTTTGCATATAGATCTCCATTGGTTTGCCCACAACACTCACTTGAAACTTTTTGTTAAAGAACACGCTATAATTATATACAAGATAAATCATTAGAGTATACAACAAGGTCAGTTATGCCAAAAAAATATTATAATTAAGTTTCAAGTTGGCCATGATAACAACAAATTACTATAAGGTCCCATGTTAGAAGCTTCCAAACCAAAACATAGATTGTACCTAACATAAACCCAATCAAATAAGATGTAAACATTAAATACATATAGGTCACACATAACATGAACCCATTCAGATAAGAGATAGATATTAAATGCAATACCCAGACCAATATATATGAAGCATGATCCACTACAGGAGATAAAGGGACCATGAACATGCTACACATAACCCAATACTAGATCCATAATTACTGCAACAACTTCTATAACCATCTCAAATGTGTAGTAACACACTGACCAAAGAACCACTTAACTTTCCAACTATATCCAGGCCTCCACACACTGCGTTAGAAACAATATCACTTTCCAACAATCCATGCCAGAAACTATCACAACACATTTTTACACCAAACCAAAAATTGATCATAACTGCAACACTTAATAACATTGTTTCTAGATCACTAGAAATAATTTTTGATCAAGAGGAAACACCACAAACAAGACCAAAACCTAGAAATAATTCAAATCACATTTGAAAATCTCCAACCTTGATTTATGAAATAGAAACCTTTCAGAAAACACAATTGAATACCTATCATCTTTAACTGCATAACTCTATTATCGAACCATTTATATTTGGATATAACCATTGACTGCTAGAGATAAGAAAATAACTCTGAAGCACTAACAAACATCATTCTCACAATCTCCAGAATACATACACATCTTCCACTATTCTAAATACATACTTGTCTTTCATTGTTCTCTAGCATTGAATACATACCTATCTTCCACTATTTGGTGGCACTAACATGTTCACCACAAAACCTTATTACTTACAGACCAACTACCTTCTTTTGGAAAACCTTCCACTTCATATATACCTGAACATGTCAACATCAGATACTTCCATATGCAAGTGTAAGAGAAAACACCTCCAAACCAGAATTTTTGACATCAATGACAACATACAACCAAACATATATTTCCAACAACTGTCATGTGGAACTTCTTCTTTCTCCACTAGTTTATTGAATCTTTGGGAGGGTTAAAATAAAATGACAAGTTCCAGTTGAATCCTTGATCTACTGATGTTGATGTCAATGTAGGACATATTACCTATTCTACTAGCTCACTAGAGCTAGAAATAAGTTTTGGTGAAAGAATAGATCTCTAATAAAATGGAGCAAAAAGACATGTCAATTGCCATATGTAATTTTGTCAATCGTTGGGACTCTAGAAAGGTTCCAAAAAAAGCATAATCCCAATAGAAATTTTGTGAAACCCATTTCAAATCCTATTGCAAATGTTGATGACTCGTCAAAAAATAAAAAATATTCATTTTCCTTTTTAGATGGTCTTCATTTATAAATCATGTGCTGATGGGGTTAACACAACCTTGTCGAGAGTTGTAATGATTTCCAAAACCATGTGAATCTTTGAAGATTCTTGGCATTGGGAAATACAACGGTTTCCAAAACTATACACTAGATTAACAAAGTATCTTGGTAATCTTGAATTGGGCATGATGAAAAACTTCTTCATGTTGGACTTTTAAGTGGATTTAACAACCACTTCAAGTACTGCTAGGGGCTCTGGAACTAATGCATAATAAGGTATGAGAAAGTTTGAATTTGGTCAAGTTGAGAAGTAGTCCAATAGTAATAAAATAGACTACAAAGACATTCAGGACCCTATACAAAAGGATGACTGCAAGAATATTCCCAAGGAAAAAGAGATTGAAGTTTTGATCAAGTATCACAATATTGTGCACAAAGAAGAAATATTTTGGAAGCAAAGATCTCGAAACACTTGGTTAAGAGAAGGGGATATAAATTCCAAATTCTTTCATATGACAGCTATAAAGCACAAAGATGCTAACCAAATTTCTAAGCTCAAATTTAATGATAGAGTGGTGGAGAAGGAGGGGGATCTCTCTAAGGAAGCAAAATATTATTTCTCAAATCTGTTGTCCCTTTATAACATGTTGGACCAAAACCTTCAAGAGGAAATCCTGGTTAGTATTCCTAAAATTATCGCTGTTTATGACAATCTTTCTCTCAATGCTATTCCTTCTAATGAAGAAATTACGAACACTGTCTTTTCCTTTGAAGGCAGCAAATCCCTAGGTCCAGACGGTTATCCTATGTTCTTCTTTCAAGACTACTAGTCTACTGTTGGCAAAGATGTTACTGATGTTGTTAAAGAAATTTTTGGCTCTAAAAGAATCCTTAAAGAAATTAATGGACTTTTTATCACTCGTATCCCTAAAAAGTCTGGGGCTGATGCTATGGATCTCTTTAGGCCTATTAGTCTCTACAATTCTACGTATAAGATTATCTCTAAAGTGATCACTACTAGAATGTTGGTTCTCCTTCACAGGATCATATCCCATCAAAAAACTAGTTTTTTTCCTGGCAGATAGATTTTAGATTCCATTAGTACTGTTCATGAAAATATTCACTCTTTGTCCATGGCCAAGGAAGAAGGGTTTATCTTGAAAATTGATCTCTCTAAAGCCTATGATAGAGTTGATTGGGGTTTTCTTCAGATAACTCTTCTTGTTTTTGGATTCAATTATAATTGTATAAAGATTTTGATGCAGCTTGTTACTTCTGCTACTTTCTATGTGTTGGTTAGTGGATCTCCCTCCCCTTTCTTTAAATCCTCAAGGGGCCTAAGGCAGGGGGATCCTCTTTCTCCTGTGTTGTTTGTTATCTTCGCAGAATGTTTGGGGAGGTTCATTGACAGTGTTGACCTAAAAGGGCTTAGGCCCTCCTCTTCCAACTTTGTTTGCTCCCATCAACAGTTTGTTGATGATTCTATATTTTTGGGAGAAGCCACTATTTCGGAAGCCAGGAACCTTAAAAATGTTCTTAATAAATATAGCAATTCTACTGGTCAAACTATCAACTGGAACAAAAGCTTCATCTATTTCATCAATACCCCAAATTACAGACAGATAAAAATCAGCAGAATTATGGGATGTCAAATTAGACAGCTTCCTGCTACCTAATTGGGTCTCCCCCTTGGTCTCAATCCTCATGAGGCCTTCTGGAGTTCTATAGTTGATAAATTTCATAGAAATCTTGTTGGGTGGAAAGGGGATCTTCTGAGTCAGGTTGGCAAAGTCCAATTATTAAAATCCTCCCTTCATAGTATCCTCATTTATGCTTTGAGCCTCTTTAGAATGCCTAACAAATATGTTGTATCTATTGAAAAAATCCAAAGAAACTTTCTTTGGTCCAGAGTTGAAAATAAAAAGAGATTTGTCCTTATTTCATGGGAAAAAGTTTGTATGCCAAAACTCAAAGGGGGTCTTGGTATCAGAAGGATAAGGAATACGAATGATTCCCTTCTTACTAAGCTTGGCTGGAGAGGTTTTAGCTCGAAGGGGGAATCAAGTACTATATGGAATAATAAATATAAAAGGAACACTCCCTCTCTCCATGATTTCCTGGTCAGTGATGATAATCTTGTTGGATCATGCATCTGGAAGAATGTTATTAAAGCTAAAAATACTATTAGGAAGGGGGTCAAGTGAAAAATTGGCAAAGGAGATAAGGTTGACTTTTGGGAAGACATGTGAATTGGTGATTCTTCTATAGATGAGAACCCTCTCTGGGGTCACTTTTCTGAAATTTGTAAACTTAGAATTGTTCCTAAAGTTGTTGACGTATTGGGTGAATAGTCAGTGGGTAGATCTTACTACTATTGACCCTACCCTTCACTCTTTGAATTTAACAATCAGAGAAATAATATAATATGATGAGGAAGATACTCTGATATGGAAACTTACTTCTAGTAGAAACTTCTTTGTGGGGTCGGTCTATAATCAAAATTATGACAAATATGAGGTTCCTTAATGGGCTAAAGCTTGGATAAAAGACCTGACTCCCAAAATTAATATCTTCTTTTGGATGATGCTCCAAAATAAAATCCTTACTCTTGATAATATCAAGATAATGGGATTGTATTTACCTAACATGTATTTTTTGTGCAGGAGAGAAGAGGAAACTGTTAATCGCTTATTTATTCAATGCTCCTTTGCTCATGAAATATGGTATCTTTTGTTGAAGTCTTTCAAGATAGAATGGGTCCTTCCCTCAGATATTCAGAGTATGTTCAACTCATGGGAAATCATAACTAGGAACAATATTATAAAAAGGATATGGAAAATTGCTTTACCTCATGTTAGTTGGGCCATCTGGAAAGAATGAAATGAAAAAATATTCAGAGACAAGTATAACCTCCCCAAGATTTTGTATGAAAAAACTAAAATTTTGATCATTGAAAACTACTAAATCATGGAAGTTAACACCAATACTAGGGAGGATGGGTAAATTTCTATTTTAAAGAACTGGAGAATCCAAGCTAAAAGTAAAGATCGAAGTAATCCTAGGGATGTTGTTGTTTGGGAAAGTCCACCAATTGGGTGGATGAAGGTGAACTTTGATAGCACCTCTAAGGGCAATCCTGGTATTGTTGGTTGTGGTGTAGTGATTCGTGATGAAAAAGGCATATGCAAAGCGATGAGAGTTATCTCAATTTGTATCCAAAACAACCAAGTGGCTAAGGTTATGGCATCTTACCAAGGTCTGCTCTTAGCCAAGGAACTAAATTATAACAACCTTTGGTTAGAGGGGGACTCCTTGAACATTATTAAATGCCTTAATAATGTTGCTCCCACTTCTTGGTCGATTGAAAACATTATAAAAAATTCAAAGGATATCATAAACACTATGAGAAATTGCATCTTCACCCATGCTTATTGTGAAATAAATGGAGCTGTTGACTGGGATGCTAATTACACATCCAGAAATGACAATATTACCTCATGGCAGAATGAAGAAAGTATTATGTATGAGATGAGATCTATTATCATCGGGGAAAGAATCCATGGAACTCAAAGGAATGAAAAACAATTAATTCATGATGGAAAAAATGAGCTCTGTAAGGATTATTAATGAAGTTGTCATGTCCATCACTGCCACTTGTTATAATCATGCCACTTCCCATGGATTCTAGGTGATTGTGAAGAAGGTTATTAATACCAAGAAGTTTGAGTGCAGTTTATTCAAGAGTTTTGTGCAGAGAAAAAACCAGTTTGATAAAAGAAAAATGGGTGGTAACAAGAAATGTTTTGATTCAGCTAGTTGCATTGAGTGGACTCAAAATGAGATAGTTTGGGAAATTCTTAAAAATGGTGATTTCATTGTTTACATGGAGAAGCTTCAAAGCTGAAACCCAGCTATCACGAGGTTCTTCACCAAGAATTGGAAGACCGGGAAAATACTTTTTCACAACCAATGGGTTGAAATTACTGAAGATTTGATTGTTGAAGCTATGGGTCTTCCGATGGACGACATGAAATTCTACAAGGACAAGAGCTACTCAAACATATCCTAAAAAAGATTTCTAGAAGACAAGGAAGAGGTGGCTAGACTGGTTAAAAAGGTTGGTGGTTACTTTAGTCCTAATAATATAAGTCGCACATGGAATTTTATCTTGTATGTTGTCATTCGTTAGATTACCCTAGATCGTAGGTTTTCTAGGGCCTACGTGCACCACTTTGTCATTCTGAACCTCTTTCAGTATGATGACAAAATTAGCATCCCTTACTATCTCATGAGCTCTATGAATAACATGATGAGGAACCTTCAGATTGATCCAAAAGGCGACCATGCCTCTCATTAGGAGCTTATGGTCCTTATCTATAATTTGCTAAAATTGAACAAAATTTAAAATCTCTTCCTTAAGGGCAACGCCATTGGCGATGAGGACACTAAGGAAGAGGATCCGGGAGAAAAATTTGAAGAAGACACAAAGGATGATTTGAAAAATATGGTGGGTCATGTTGACAGGACTTTGTGATCGGTTCTTCCAATAGGGTATAAGTTGTTACCGGGTATCGGAGTACCAGCCAACTCCACCTATAGAGGTTTACCAGAGAATGAATTCTCCTAGCCTCCTAGCACCTGGTAATCTGGTCTCAATGGTGTGGGGGAGCTAAGTTGGCCAGGTGACTGTTGTTTGAGGGGATAGCTAGCTTTTACTAATCACTTTTGGGGATTTCAAAAGGGGGTGAGGTTTCCTGCAAGCATCTTAGATTTATCAAAGAAATCACAAAAGCTAGATTAGAGTTAGAGTATATTTCTACTGATAGTCATGCAATACATATTCAAACATTAACAATGCTCCAATGCAGGAAAATAAATCTAAATACTAGACACACAAGGAATCATCGATTCATATGCATTCAATAGCAAAGGGAGATAAGATCATTTAACTAACTGCAAAACACTAGAGCAAAGGACATAAGAAGACATACAGCACAAAATATGTTCGCTAACTTCAAAAATCAGAACAACAAATAACATATGCCACAAGATTTTCTTCTTTCTTTCATTGACTTGAAATGATTCCAGCATCACTGGCGAGTACATTCATGGCTCCAAGGGAGCATTAAGCTACAAAGAGAAAATTGAAAGTGAACTTCTAACTGTTATTTTCTATTTCTATTGGACAGAGAAATCCTCAATTTTTTTGACCCTCGCTAAGGCATCGGTCTTATTATTTATACACAAACTTGACCTAATCTATCTATACACTCGCTAAATAAAATACAATATCCATAGTCGATACTACCTACACCACTTACAATCATCTCGGGATGCACAATGTTCTGACAAGATGGAAGAAGAAGAAAGGGGAGAAATCTAGAATAATCATCCTTGAGAAGATGGCCATGGTACTTATAGAAGAATCTTTCTTATCCTGGTAACTTAGGTCATACACCTCATTAATGTCGATTGTGGCTCCCTATCTTCTAGGTGCGCTAGGTAGTAAATGCGAGAGCGGTGCCATGGGGGAATAAGAAGATGTCTGTTAGAACCATCTCATCTGCCTGACCTGTCATTATCTAGATCACCTACACTTTGACCATTAATAATTGCTAACAGCGATCGATCAGCTCCAAGGAACCTCGACGCAGATTACTGCAAAATAATACAAAATTGGAACCCAAAATTCTGGAGTCCGGGAGCTTACGCTCAAAGAATAAAATATCTTCAAAACTTTGCCCTACTAGCGGAAATATCCAGAGATCAGAAGACTTCACTGCTCTTTCCATTTTCAAAATGTCTCCAAAATCTAGAGAATTCCCTCTTCATTTATTTCCTCAATACAATCTCGGCGGTCTTTGGCTGCCTCCAACTGATTGACCACATCTTTGGCACCTTCCTTGAAGTCTACAGCCATCTTTGTGGTGTCGTGCACCCGAAGAAACATGCGGTTGATACGTGACATCTTTGCTATGTCAAAATCTCTGGGGGACCAGAACTGTGCCTCCATTATTTCATCAAATCTACTCAAAACAAAATCCACCGAAGCACATGTCTCGGTGCTAAAGGGATCAACCGTCGAAACCCTTGTGATGAATGTCGCATATAAATTCAAAGAATTTTGAATCGTTGGGACTTCACCCTTTAGGGCCACTACTAGCTTCTTGCTTGTCTAAATTTTAAAACTAAGTCTGGAGTGTTGGGCCCGAAGGAAACTGAAATCTTCATCCCCCAAAATACCCATCTCTGTGACGGCTTCTTCCTCGAAATTCATTATCTCTTCTAATTCACTCTTCCATTCTTCATATTTTTCTATCTCCCCCTCCCACTAGGAAATGGCATTATTTACCTAGCCCAAGATGTTACTGGCCTGGTGGAGGTCCATGAGTGTAGCTGTCAAGAAATGCCTTACATTTCCTACCTGCTTAGTTACCCAATCATCTATAGCTTGCACTTTCTTCTTCATTGTTCTTAGCGCTTCGATATCACCCTATGGGAGCGGTGTTCCAGATGTGGAGGCCTCTGGAGGAATCGTAGCCAATGGCTACATCAGTACTGCATGAAGCCTGAGGATATTATCATTCATTTCTTTTGCCTCTTTCAACTTTTGTGCTTGCTTGTCATACTGGGCCTCAATTGTCCAGCTAGCCTCTCTTAACATGTCCAAATCCTCCTGTTTATCTCTCCTCCCCAGAGAGACCTCTATGATAGTGTATTCTTCATCTCCTATTGCTGCCTCTTCTTTGTCTGGGGGAGGTGTCGCTACTATCATGATAGTGTTTCCTCTCGAACCAGTCTGATTGGTATGGAAGGTCCAGGCCTTCTTAGGCTTCTAGGCCTCTTGATTTTGAGCCATCATCTCAGCCAGAGAGAGAGGGGCTCTTATTGCCGCTGGGGCCTTTCTCTTCCTTGACTCAACTAGCCATTGTAGCGATGCGGGCGATCTTATTGCTAGGTCTTGGATACTTGGATCCTCTTCGGGGGTCTGTTGTGCTTCCCCGACATCAATGGTCACTATAGACTCTTTTTCTTTATCCCTGGGGTTTCCACTTCTCCCACCTTAGTGGTATTTACATTTATAGATTTGAGGTCCGTATCCATACTTTAGGGGTTTTCCCCATCTTGTTGTTGCTGAATTCTATCATCGTTCTCTGTCGAGACATTTTACTCTAAGGGCCTATTTTCTGGAGGGGGCAAAGGTGTCTGACCTGGGTTTGACTGTTGCGCTATGGAGACCACCTTTCCGAATGTCGTGTCCTAGGGTAATGGGTCACCCAAGGCATTTGGAGGCATTTGGAGTGTGACGACTGGGGGTGTGATTGTTCCTAAAGGTCCAGTTTCCCCAGCCATAATCGGCTGCTCATCTTGTATCTGCCTTTCTTTTGTCTTGATCCCCAGAACTAGTGTTTCTTCTACACCTAGTGTTCTTTCCTGTTCCTACTCCCGGGTTTCTTTTTCTTGTATTTCCCCTTCCTCGGGGATATTTCCTACCTCTTGTGCGATGATCTCTTCCACTTCCCTCTCCACATCTTCCTACAAATTCACAAGGTCGTTGGTTTGGAAGATGTCATCAAAAATATCATGGGGAGAGGAGGCCTCCGGGGGATTTTCTGTTTTAGGGGAGGAAGGGATGAGCTCCACAGGAATATTGTCTGATGGTCCGGGGCTTGCATCTATGCTCAGTGGAGGATTATCTATTATTTGTTTCCTTTTCCTTATCTGTAATGTGGCCCCAGCATCCAAAATATCCACACCCTCATCCTTCCTCTCCACCACCTGGCTCATGAGTGTTGCAAGTGAAGGGGAACCTGAAGGAAGGGAAGATCCCACTAGAGCGACTGTGAGACCAAGAGAAATTCTGGTGTTGATTGTTTCACCCAGCTGCTGAGATGACTCAAGCTGGGCATTGAGTTGTTCCATTATAGGGGCTGGAATCGAGGATGGGACTGGGGTCGGGGTGATCTCTTTTGTTTTCCCCTTATCTCTGCTCTATCTAGACATTCCAAAGCCCAAAGTGGATCCCTGCAAAACTGGACTATCTCGACGGGTGCTCTTTTACAAACCCGTGAAAAATATTCATGACTATGCTTCACCACATCCTTGGTGATGTCTTCTATTGTAAAAATTTCTGGGGTGTCCCAATCCACCGGAGGGAGAGCCATCTTGTCAATCCCTTTAGATTTATATTCTGGGTCCTCCACGGGCTCGGTATCTAAGAAGTCTTTTGGAAAGGTCTGTAGATCCATGCATTTTATCATTCCTTTTGTCATTCTCTCATAACGTCGACTCCAAACCTTGAAGTCATCCTGGTAATCTACCCAAAAATCTTCTATGTGAGGCTCATGGGGTGCTAACGCCCGAGGTAATGCCTGATTTATTTTTCCTAGCAGATCAAAATTGCTCTGCACTAAGTAGAATTATGGCATCCCCAGACTCTTTAATTCATTGTCAGCTTCTTTGGCCACTGCAAGGCTACAAGTGTAATTCCCGCAAGTGATTGATAATAGAATGGTGGTAACCTTCTTGAGACCATAATAAGTATGGACCTCCAGGATCTGTCTGCAATACTCCATCAAAATAATCCTATCCTCGCAATGTTTGGGCAATAGGTAGGGCTTGCCGGAGAACCCAGTCACCCAAATGTAAGAATGTTATTGGAATTGAATAAAATAATGGTCGTAGGAACTCACCAAGGCCATGGCCTCCTTTGACAGCTGGTAACCAGCATCCTGAGTGGGTATCAAAATGTTATAGTAAATGAAGGTATCGTTTACCCAACAAAAATTGGGGAAGTTGGCTTCCCATTGAATATGGGGAAAATGATCCCAAGGGACACTCTAGCCAGGCCCTATCCCAAGGACGCCCACTGTAAGTAAACCCTAAATTCTAGGCCTTTGTTGTGCTAGTGCCCACAGAACATATGAAGTCATGCAAAACTTCGATGACCCACTGACCTTGTTCAGTTGGAAGTCCACATGATTGGCAATAATGGTTGCCCAATCAAATTTTTGCCCATTGGTGGTGATGTTGTACCGAAAGTAGCACATTCAGGATGAAAATTCTTGGGCATGTGGTTCCCTGAAGACCCGATATAGGAAGATGATCCCCACTTGTATGCTTTCTTTAAAGTCCGTGCGGGGGATCTCCAACTTCATTTTCTTGTATTCCTTCTTCGGCGTCTTCATCCAATAGGTGTTAAGGTGTTGTCAGGAATCCTGTTGGACCTTGTTGAATTCTTGCAGTAACGCAGCTTGAGAGATAACAATAGAATTGGAAAACTGGGGGATTCCTAGTCTCGAAGCAAAAGTGGCAGCGTTGAGGGACACTAGGGGCATTGGGTAGCCCGTCGAAAGGGAAGCAACAAGTATAACAACCTGGATGGTTGTGTTGTAATGTTCTGCCAGGGTGAGAATTAGCTACTGGGACTGCACAGAGAAAGATAAGCAAGCGGCTTTGATTATTCCAAAGGTGGCTATGTTCTTTGCCATGCTATCTTCGATAGAACACTGATTGAACATTGTCCTTACTAGGCCCTGCAATTCGGCCCAAGGTTTGACCTCTATGTCGTTGATTAGTTGCAATTTGGAATCCACCTTGGATCCCATGATGACACCATCGCTTAGATATTTTGCGGTGAGAGGGAGCTTATCTAGTGCTTTCTCGGCCCTTATCTTGGTGGTCACCCTTGTTGAGGTGGATGGGAGTTTTGGACTTCCAGGAGGGGAAGATACTTCAGACATGTTTCTTGATGAGTTGTTGGTAGCCTGCAAGACCAGGCAACCGTTAATAAAAATAATCAAATATAATAAACTCCTGGGTTCCAGAGATTTCATCACCATTTTTCACCTATCCTCAAGAAGACATTAGTTGATATCAAATCTTGGAAATGCAATAAACGAAATAACCTACTTCAAATTTGATCAACACCCGGGGTCCCAGGGATTCTGGTTCATGCGGAAAATGAGATGAAGGTTGTGGGATTAAACGGAACCCAGAGTCTGGAAAAACTGACTGTTACTTAAATGACCTGGCAATTCATCATACTGGGCTAATGTGGGTTGTCACATGGTCATGCAATGAACAGAGTAATGGCATTCATTATGACAATTGTCTCAACATGAATGGAGTGAATGCCACTTGGGATGGTTTTAAATTCTCACGCATGGGGAATTAATCTCGCCATCAATGCTGAAGTGATGGAGGAGAGAGAAAGGTCACAACTTGAATAGGCAAGGTGACGAGGTCGAGTCTAGCGAACACCAGGCGGGCGAGCTTGAATTTGGTTCTATGATGTAGAGGGTGCGGTGAACTCATCGCGGGATAGGTAGGACTCGAGGGAATGTACAAACCATGTACATGAATTTATAGATGACTCCACAGAAGAAAAACACTATGAACACTATTTACAGGAGGTCGAAGAATGACATTTACATAGGTTGCCCACAAACGCAAGAAAATCGCAACTAACCTACAAACTTCTACTTACAAATTTACAAAGGCTTTACAATTATTTACACTATCTTGCACTATCTAAAAAGAGTACACAAAGGGAAAACAACCCTCTTGCAGAGCCATCCCACCAATGGGAGGTGACGATGAAGACCAGAACACAAAGAAAACAAAGCCCAAAAAGAAGCAAAGGAACAAAGCGCAAACAAAAATGAAAGAAAGAGAAGGGCCTGAAGGACCTACCTAAAAAATAGAGACATGGAAGGAAGGGCATGGGAGGTGCTCTACAAATGAACAACTCTTGAAATCCATGAGCACACCGAGAATACTACAGGATAACTTGAACATGCATAGGTCTGAACTCCAAGTCATTGTTAACCACTCGAATGCACTTAGCTCACTGGGAAATCGCACAATTTGCTCTTAATTCGCTCCAAGGGTAATTTGTTCATGGTAAGTATAACAATGATAGGTGAAGGTTAATTTATATCCCTTAGATTAAAATTCACCATTCCATTTCACAAATCTCGAGAAAAAGGCAAACCTCCAGACTCCGGGCCCAGGGATTCCGCGCGACCACACCCTCCAACTAAAGAGGAATTAACGGCACAAGAATCATGGGGTCCAGAATTCAGCTGACACGAAAGAACAAAACACTCTGGGACCAAGTCCTAGAGTGAGAAAAACCAAAAGGAAACGACAACAACGGCCGCACGGAGGCAAATGTTGGAGAAAGAAAAAGAAGGCCGAAAAGAAACAAAGGAAGAACCAAAAGAGAAAAAAGGGGGACCCAACATTTTTCCAATAAAATATAGGGATGGGTATGCAGGGCATAACAAATGGTGACTCACTGGGATGAATGCCTTAGTGCATTTGAGAATCACAAAATCTTTGGTTAGCAAAACTGGGACTCATCGTTACCTGAAGCATTTCACTAGCAAGGCGCGGGGTGTTTGAGAAAATCTAACTCACCACGATTCAATCCTTTAATCTCTTGTCAGTTGTGAAGCGTGTGCTTTGGAAGAAAATCAAGCTGATGATTTCTAGGATAAAAAGAGAGACGACACTGAGTGCATGAGACCAAAATTGCTATATCGTACACAATCCTCCAGCTCCCGGGATTCTCTATTCTCCAGTTTTTCTTTTACTTTTTTTTTTTAAGATGGGGAAGGCGGTACTCATTTCACCGTGAACCTCAAGCTTATCTGATTTTCATAGTGGTACTTCTTTCACCTTGCCATCCATTTTGATTTAGTGAATGGGGGAGACCTTCCAGACCAGTGATATTCTTTTGATTTTTTTAATATGGCCAATAACCAGTGCAACTGCTCTATCCTCAAGGATCATGTGATTACTTTCTCTCTATGATTTTTTGTTAACTAATGTCAAGACTTTAGAGATATGAATCTGATGAAGATTTCCCATAACCTTTTACCATGTGAATAAAATAACTTCAGAGTCTGGACAAATCCCACCATGCTAACAATAGATTCCAGAGTAACCAAAATGCGTAAGGCACTATTCCAGGGACTAGATATCATGCAAAGCATACTTGTCTACAAGAAGAGAGCAACACGCTGGGAACTCAAAAAAGCAAGACACGCAAAGTGAAAAGAAACCAAAGATAGAAAACAAAGCAAAGAAAATAAAGTGGCCCCAGAGGGCTGTCGACTATTTACAAGGACAAAACTCTCCCAAGGAGTGCTGGGAACATTTACAGGCAGGAATATATACATATGATACAACTTCAAGAAAATTCACCTCCTGCCTTTACTCAAAGTAGTGTTTGAGAAACTGTCCATTGACGGGCAGTGGAATGACTTCTCCAGTCATAGCGCTAAGGCGATAAGTGTTGGCCCTGCAGATCTCCGGGATTAAGTAAGGTCTGAGCTAGAGCCTTTAGAATTTAGTATGCTTTCCCTTCCTCTCTTGGGCTTTGTCCCACAAGAGGACTAGGTTCATAATATGAAAGGCTTTGTATTAAGCTCTTCTGTCGAACAAGCGTTTGACAACTGCTTGGTGGCGCACAAAATGCTCAAGTGTCGCATCTCTTTGTTCTTCCAATTTTCACCAGGTTCAAGAGGCGAACCTCCATAACGTTATCCCGAGTGTTGAATTCCTGCACGAACTACAAGACATGGATCTATAAGTTTATTGGGAATAGAGGATTCTATTTATAAACTAGGTGAAATGGAGAAGTTCCCAGGGTTGCCTTAATTTTGATGTGATCCACCCAAAGGGCGAACTTGAGTTTCTGGTGCTAGTCCCGGGGATTCTTCTCTAACAAATGTTTGACTAATTCTAGCATTTTTTATTGGTGGATTCGGCGACGTCGTTACCCTGGGGATAATAGTTTCTAGAAAATTTCAAGGTGATCTTTCTATGATAGGTCCATCTTAAAAGTTGTGCTGAAGAAAATCTTGGACCATTGTCACATACGATAGCAAAAGGCATTCCAAATCTTGTGAAGATGTTCTCTTCCAAGAACTTGATGACTACATCTACAGTATTGTTTTTGCATGGGATTGCCTCAAACCACTGGATGCAGTAATCGGTAGCAGTTAAAATGTATCGATGGTTGGCGGATGAGTTGGGGTTTATCTCCTTGGTAAAGTTGAATGCCCATTAGGCGAAGGGTCGCACCTCAAATACTGGTTGTAAAGGAATTGTTGGGTTTTGTTCATGAGAAGTGGTGGTTTGACAGGTATGGCACTTCCTTACATGAGCATGGACATCTTTGAAGATAAAGGGCCAATAATATCTAGCCCATAGAATCTGATGGGCAGTGGTATCAGCTGAGCCATGCCCGGTTCCATACTTCCCATGGAATTCCTCTATCATCTTGGCATCTTGGTCCCTATCTACCCACCGAAGATTAATCCCCTTGAAATTCCTGCGGACAAGTGTCCTATTTTTTATAATGAAGTAGGTGCTTTTCAGTCGCAAGGCGTGACGTTTGTTAGGAGGGAGCCCCTCCGGGCACTAGTTGTTGAGTAATAGGTACACCAGATCGGTGTACCACGGATCTTTAGTGATGGACTCCATAGTGTAAGTCTGGAATTCTATTTTTGGAGTGGCCTCTACCATTGCTTTACATAGTACTTGGCCTCGGACTAATTTCATCGATTGCATTTCAAGATCGTATTCCTGAAGGATGGCCATCTATTTCCCTTGGCGTTCGCCCAATTCACTTTATAGCAATAAAGACTTGAAAACCTAGCCCGGGATAATGGCATGCACTTTTCTCCAAAGAATGTAGTGCTGGAATTGTAGGATTTGAGACAGACAAATCCATAGTTCGCCAAGAACACCTGCATGCAAATGACCTGTTGCAGGAGAGAAGCCAAAGAGACAAAAAAATAGATCTAGGAAAATCTCAAGTGGTGTGAGAAAAAATTTATTTCAAGATAATGAATAAATAATTACAAGTTCAACCTAAAAGGTGAATGAAACCCTAAAAAGGTAAAAAGCTAGGTTGCGCATAATAATTAACATAAATATTAATTACAATGCACCTAAGAGATAGCTTAAGTAAACGAAGTAATAAACAACTTAATTAATTAAACTGATGTGATCTAATTAATAAGTGTAGAAATATAATTACTCTAACAACCCCCCTTAAGAAAATATCAGGAGGTAAGCTAACCTAGCACAACTATGAAAGCAGGAAAATGGGTCCCGGCAACAAGGCCTGATCAAGTACCCAATACAAGGAAATCTTTGTAAACCGAAGACAAAGGAGAAAACCCAGTGGGAAAAACCCCTCTCCAAAAAGAGAAAGAAAAAATATGAAGGAAGGAAGGCCTCAAGAAGACCCCCCAAGGACAACTTCTCTCACCCCAAGCATAGAACGTAACTAAAGATAGCGCGGAGATGCAAAAGGTTTAGTGAAGATGTCAGCAACTTGTGCGTTATTGGGAATGCACTCCAAAGTGAGAACACCATCTTGAATCTCTTGACAGATGAAATGCATATGAAACTCAATGTGTTTAGTGCATTGATGCTCCACTGGGTTGTGGGAAATGTGAATAGCACTCTGATTATCACACCACAGAATAGTGGGATGATCAGGGGGAAAACCAAACTCAGTCATCAACTGTCAAAGCCATAAAATCTCCTGACTAGCATGCACTGCAGCTTTGTACTCAACCTCTGTAGATGAAAGTGCATGATCATTCTGCTTCTTGCATGACCATGTGATAGGACCAGAGCCAAGACAAAAGACAAAGCCATAAACTTATGATCATCAACATCACCAGCCAAATCTGAGTTAGTGAAGCCAACAATGTGAGGAGCCCCTGATGTGTAATGAATGCCATACAAAATAGTACCCTGAATGTATCTCAAAATGTGCTTGGTAGCTTGCTAGTGACTCTCATGAGGCTAATGTGAAAACCAAGAGACAAGACCAACTATAAAGGAAAGATCAGGACAAGTGCGTGTCAGGTACAACAAACTGCCAACCAACTATCGATACAATGTAGGATCCACTAAAGGCGAAGTGCAAGAGGTAGAAAAGGTAACACCCGACTAAAAAGGTGTGGGAGCAGGCTTGCAAGCAAGCATGTCAAGAGTATACTTCTACTGGTAAATGAAGATCCCAGCAGAGGACTGAACAATCTATAAACCAAGAAAGTAGTGAAAAGGACCAAGATCAGTCATCTCAAACTGCTCCATCAATGCACGTTGAACATCCTGAATCATAGAAGATGAGCTACCGGTGATGAGAAGATCATCAACATATAGCACAAGGATCAAAACCTCATCCTCAAGATGTTGAATGTAGACTATAGGATCAGAATGGCAGCGTGTGAATCCTGTAGAAAGTAGAAAAGAGTCCATCTTCTCATACCAAGCCCGAGGGGCCTGTTTGAGACCATAGAAAGAACGCTGAAGTCTGCAAACCAAGGAGGAATCATGCACAAATCCTTGAGGTTGCTCCATGTAAATCTCCTCAGTAAGATCATCGTCCAAGAATGCACTCTTCACATCCATCTGAAAAATGGGCCATCCCTAAGAAGCTGCGAGGGATAAGACAATGTGAATAGAGTTCATCTTGGTGACAGGGGCAAATGTCTCAGTGTAATCAATACCCTCAACCTGTGAAAAACCCTTCACAACAAGATGTGCCTTTTACTTATCAATAGATCCATCAACAACAAACTTAGTATGATACAACCACTTGCATTGCATTAACTTTCTTCCCTTAGGAAGAGAACAAAGATCCCAAGTATGATTCTTCATCAAAGAAGAATACTCCTCCTCCATAGCACTAACCTGCTCAGGATGTCTTTTCACTACTGAAAATGTCTGAGGATCACCACAAATAGTATGACTCATAAGGCTAGAACCCATAATATGAGACCGGGTGCGACGAGAAGATGAAGGGTCACAAGCCAAAGATCCTACAACCTCAACTATAACACGAGCTCATCTAGGCATCTGTGGTGGAGGAAAATGGGGATCACCAAGATCATCATCCTTGTCATCCTAAAAACAATATGGAAGGGATGAGGGAGTAGTGGTAAGTGAATTAGACTCTGGAAGCAGGGTATCTACTGCAAGAAGGCGCTCATCAAACTGGACATCCTGTCAAAACAGGACCTCTCTAGAATCAAGATCAAACAACCTATATGCCTTAACATCCTTGTAGTAGCCAACAAAAATGAGGTGTTGGATCTTCTACTCCATTTCTCTCCTCTGAGCATCAGGTACAAATGCCCATGCTTCACTACCAAAAAATTAGAATGAAGATATTGTTATCCAAAATCCAATCATACAACAAAATAGGCACCAAAACAGAAATTTGCATATTATGTTACCCAATTAAGACTACCTTATAGTTTTTGAAGATTTACATTCACTTACTACATTTATTATTAGATGTTCATGTACTCTAAGTATTGATCAAATCATTACATATTCAAAATTCATCATTGATCATTACATTGTGCATTCATAAGAATGCAGTACAAATGTCCTTTGATTCATATTTCATGTTTCAATAAGCATAGTACATTGCAAATGAAAGTAAACAACTAAGGTATGGAATAGGGGTCCCATGCATTGCCTTTTTATTTGTCTTCTATCTGCTAGTAGTTGGTCAGGTCCTCATTTGCATTCTAGGTCATTCCCGAGTCTCCATCAGTATCCAGGTCCTTAGGGTAAAAATCTGCATAAAAGAGAGAAAAGAAGATGGTTAGATCCTGATGGATCTAAGCAATGCAAAGGAAAATTACATACATCAGCTATCTACTTGTAAGTGCATAGAAATCTGAACTAATAAATGTAACAAGAAAACATAAATCAGCACTCACTATAAGATAGTGTTAAAGGGACGTGTTTTTAAACATGAAACCTTTCACTTCTAACATCTATTACAGTGTATGTTTTCAATT
>MU224423.1:348001-370981 GCA_018584345.1 Thuja plicata
TTCCTTCTATGGAACAAATTCTTCAATATGTGTCAGGATCAGAGAGATTTTCTCTTCTTGATGGATATTCTGGTTATAACCAAATTCTGGTTAAAGAATTGAATCAGTACAAAACAACTTTTACTACCAAAAGAACATCCTGAAGAGAACCCCCAGCTAATGCAACGGAACTAGAACCCAAAACTAAAAGATGTGATGAGTTCCCAACAACAATCCTGTGAAGTAGCACAAAGAGAAAGAGAGGTGACCAACTGCTGAGTGTGAGTCATGTGGTGAGAGGCACCGGAATCCAAAATCCAGGTGGGCCCAAAAGTCATTGCTTGTGCAGTAAGAGCATGACCTTTCCCTACAGGGGAGGATGTGGACTTAGGAGAAGAAATGTGATGCTCCTGCATGGATTCGTCTAAAGCCTCCAAATGTTTCCAACACCTAGAAACGGGATGTCCATCCTTGCCACAAAAACTACATGTTTTAATTGATTTCTTCTTAATCTTGGAGGTAGACTCAGCAGACTTTGAAGAATATTTACCCTTTGAAGGGTTAGCTAGAGGTTTTGAATCAGTTTTTTGTGCAGGTTTGGAGGAATACTCACTGCCTGCTGAATCTTTCTTTGGTTTGGCTTTCTGTTTTGGTTTCCCCTGTGAAGACTGAGAAAGAAAGGCTTGGCTTGAAGAGCAAGAAGCATCCATCTGTTAGATCTTTGCATGTTCTCATGTCAACTGATCATAGAATGTCTCAAAGGAAGGCATGGTGTGTCTGACACCCAAAGCATCCATGGTGGAGTAGAAAGTGGAAGAAAAGATCTGATATTGTCTTCTCAACTTTGAGAGTATCGAGAAGATACACTCATCATCTGTCTTGTTCCTCCCACATCCCTGCAAAACTGAATGCAGAGATTTGAACTTCATCAAGAAGTCCTCCATAGTAGGGAAGCTAGTAGGAGTCAAAGTGGTAAAATCTATATCAATTTGCAGTGCCTTGAACTCATTCACTATGCCAAAAAAATCTACAAACTTTCCCCAAATAGCCCGAGGAGTGGTCAAACCATCTAGGTGAAACAGGAGACTGTCGGAGATGTTCAGTGCAATCAAGCCCATGGCTTCATCCATTTTGTTTCTGTGTTGAAGAATCTCAAAAGGGCACTGAAGAACAGGTTGGTTCTCATCTAGACATGACCATAAGCTGCATGACATAAGCATCATGGTCATGTGTGCTTTCTAGGTGTGATAGTTATGTGGTGTCAGCCGGGCCACAGAGGGGTCCGACATTGAGAGATGAAGACGAAAGAAGAAGGGTCTTTTTTTAAGTAAATTATAGAAATTAAAATGCACCCCCCACAATGTATAATTTTATCCCTCGTATGCCAAATAGATAACTAGAGAAAGCAAGAAAAAACAAGGAGAAAACCTGGATGTTAGATGCAGAGATGGAGGAAACTGAAGCCTCTACTTTGATGCCAAAAAAAGAACTCAAACTCTCAAATCAGCAAATGAAACTAGCATCACAGTCTCTGGCTTGGAAAGAGCTTTCTGACGATATTTCATTTTTCAAAAAATGATATCGTATGCAAAAGTTACGGCTAAAAGACTGACAGGAGGTCAGAAAGAGCAGCTCACTGGAAAAACATAG
The DNA here is from genome assembly GCA_018584345.1 of Thuja plicata. Classification (NCBI taxonomy): domain Eukaryota; kingdom Viridiplantae; phylum Streptophyta; class Pinopsida; order Cupressales; family Cupressaceae; genus Thuja; species Thuja plicata. Next base: position 349,631 of record MU224423.1, read on the forward strand.
TGACAGTAAAAAATTTGACGGTCGTCTACATGTCAGGGGGCTGTCTGGCTAGAAAAAAATTTTAGTCACCGAAAAAGTTGACAGGACGCCGAAAAAACCAGAGGGCCAAAAAGTGACATCACTTTTCGGCGGGTGACATCATCAACGGTGCTGCTAGTGGCGGCTGGGTGGAGGTGGCTCTCCGGTGGTGCGCGGTGGCGGCCGGGCGGCATTGTGGTGGTGCACGGGCCGGGAGCAAGGTGTAGGTGGCGCACATGGGTGGTGCGGTGATGACGCGCACTGCCTATGCCAAATCCAAGCACTTTGGGCGCGTTGTTTGAGATTTTCTTTTATTTTTTTCTCGAAATGTGTGTCATATGACCTAGGAGGGAGAATTTTTTTCCAGAGGTTACAGTGGCCAAAAATGGCTAAATTTATATGAAAATTGAATCTCAAAGGCCTTCTGAGCACAATGGTGGCATCCATTTTTGCTCAAAGTGCTCCAAAAAAAATGTCTCTTCCAGATTGAAGAAGAAACCCCAAGAAGGTTGTGGTTTTCATCCTTGAATCACGGCTTCAAGACCTCTAGACCAGGTAGTAGCAGGGTAGCTTTGATACCATGTAGGATTTGAGAAAAACAAATCCACAGTTCGCTAAGAACACCTGCATGGAAATGACCTATTGTAGGAGAGAATTCAGAGAGACAAAAAAATAGAGCTTGGAAAATCTCAAGCGGTGTGAGAAAAATTATATTCCAAGATAATGAACAAATAATTATAAGTTCAATCTATAAGGTGAATGAAACCCTAAAAAGGTAAAAAGCTAGGTTGCGCATAATAATTAATATAAATATTAATTATAATGCACCTAAGAGATAACTTAAGTAAATAGAGTATTAAACAACTTAATTAATTAAACTGATGTGATCTAATTAATAAGTGTAGAAATATAATTACTCTAACAGGAATTTCTTCATGGCTTGGACTAAAGAAAAGGCCTCCTTTTCCAATGGTGTGTACCAGACTTCGGTGTTCTTAAAGGGGTATCTCATGAAAGCAATAGGTCATTCCTCTCCCTCAACCTTCTGGGTTAAAACTGCGGTGGCAGAGTGTGGCAAAGCGAAGGAATAAATGTGGAACGGGAGGGAATAGTCTGAACTTGCCAAGACCGGGGCTTCCACTATAGTCTGCATGATCTGGGAAAATTCTCGCTTCACTTCGAAACTCCACTCAATCTTAGTATCTTTCTTCATCATATTGTTGAGTGGTCTGACAATCTCAACAATTTCGGTAATGAACCACCGAACAAAGTTTATCTTCCCGAAGAAAGATCTCATTTCCTTCTTACTGTCGGGCATTTGTAAATTTAGCAATGCTTTTACTCTATCAGGGTCGATGGATATCCCTTTCTCTGAGACAATATGCCCAAGCAATTTCCCTTTAGTGACCCCAAATATATACTTCTTGGGGTTTAGAGAGATACCTTACCGATGACATCTCTCACAGATCTGAGCGAGGTGGGCGGGATGATCATGCCTATCCTGAAAAAAGATCGTTAAATCATCCATGTAGATGATTATGAATTTATTAACCAGACCTTCAAATGCAATGTCCATGGCTTTCTGAAATGTGGCCCCAGCATTAATAGGCCAAAAGGCATTCTCTGATATGCAAACGTCCCCCACTTGGTGGTGAACACCGTTTTAATCATATCTTCAAACTTAACCATGACTTGGTTATACCCGGAGTACCCATCTAGAAAGGACATCATTTGTGAACCATTCACAATTTGCAATACCTCTTCCAGCGAAGGGAGAGGGTGATTATCCTTCTTGGAGGCTTTGTTCAAGTTGTGTAAATCCACACATAGGCATATCTCGCCACTCTTTTTGCGCATGGGGATAAGGTTCACAACCTATGTGGTATGCTGGATAGGAAAGATGATCTGGGCTGACAGTAATTTGTGAACCTCCTAGAGGATCAGGGGTTCAATCAAAGGGTTTACCAGCCTCTATTTTTGCCAGAAAGGTTTGGCGTCTGGCTTCAGGGGGATGGTATGCATCATGATATATGTATCATAGGTTTTGGTATCTTCATACCCCCAGGCAATAACATCCATATATTCTCAGAGAACCGTGAGAATCTTCTCCTTCTCCTCTGGGGAGCAGGAGGTACCAATGTGGACAAACTTTTCTTCATTGGCTTTACCGATGTTAACCTTTTCATACTTTCCTCCTTTGGACTCCTTTAGAGGAGGATGATATCTTGTCTCGGCCCCGAGGGTTCAAATCAAAGATTCATTCTAGAGCAACCGTCCCCTTAGGATGGTGTTGGTAGGTAGGTCAATGATCCCATCATCTTCTTCCCCTTGCCCGATATCGTCATGATCGATTTCTTCCATGATCTGATCTTCAAAGATGCCAACATTTGTCATGATGACCAAGATGTGTTGGTCATCTTCAAAAACATGAAAGTGTGTTATATTGTTCGGGATGGACGGGGTGGGGACCATTTCCACAGAGAATCTCCGGAGTTGGGAACCAACCATCGGCTCGAGGGTACTGGCAGACATAGCGAGGGCATCCAGAACATTATTACATTTTTGGGGGATAAGTTCAATGCTGAAGGCATCAAAGTCTTTGATTAGGCTCCATGCCCATTACGGTATTCGACCAGCCTTTTATCATGACATGTGTATTGGCTCCGGATTTGGTTTACGATTAGCTCTGAATCACCCATTGCCCAGAGGCAAGTGATCCCTTTTCTAAAAGTGAACAAGAGTCTGAGGACTAAGGCCTCATACTCTGTGACATTTTTGGTGCCAGAAAATTTCAACCTGTAGAAAGCAAGGAAGGATTTCCCTCGTGGGTTGATTAATTCCACCCCAGCCCCGCATCCTTGTTTGGACCGGGACCCATCAAATTTCAGGATAAACAAATCATTGTTAATTTTATGGGGCTGAGGAAGTGAAGTGGCATTTGGATTGGGATCAAGATTAGGAGGTTTGTCAGGTGATTCCTCCAGCTTGGGTGGTGTGTAGGTGGGACTTTCCTCCAAAGAATCTTCTGGTTTGAGTTCTTGGACGAGCGACACCTAAAGTGTGTCGATGGGTGGATTGCTTGGTCCAGAGAACCTAGCTTTATGCTCCTTCTCTTGGAGATTGGTGATGTGATGGGTAGCGGTGGTAATACATGGCTCACACTCCAGTTTAGAGTGTTTTTGATAATGTACCCGACACCAAGTGTCAGACAAGAGGGTGGTCAGAGTTGCCTTTCTACCTTGTAGGTCTACCTATCATTTCAGCTTTACGTCCAGATCTTGAATCCTCTGAGTGATTATGGGATCATCCCCAGGGAAGGTACTATCAGGGATGAAGTCAAAGGTCAGGATTTCCCATGGTCGATATACCCTGAGTAAGGATTCAGAGAAAAATATTTCATTTACCTTCCTGACTTCGGTAAGGGCTTGTTTCATTCTGGGCTCACTTTCTACCCAGATTTGATTTGATTTCCCTTTCTAGGGGAGCCACAAGTGGGAGAAGTCTGTCGAGAAATACCCATTAAGGGACTTTGACCAATTTCAACTCAATTACATCCCATAGGTTTTGGGGATGTCAACCACTTGGATGTCGATGATGATGGATATCTGGGGATCTTGGATGAGCTAGATCTGAATGTTCTTCAGCTCACCAACCATCTTCACAGTAGTTTTGTCCAATTGGACTACTGCGCCTTTGGAAGGTGTGGGAGTGAGTCTGAGCTTTAGGCAGATGGACAAGGGCATGACGTTACCCAAAGCACCGAAATCCATAAGATAATTGTACAGTTTTTTACCTTGGATGTTCAGGCCTAGCAGGAAGGGAGGGTCTTTTGTATTTCCCCAGAAGACTGTCGAGTTGGCATCGTCGAAAGTGAAATTCTTTGGCAGACGACTAACTACTTCTAGGTTCCTTAAGAGCTGTAGGAGGGATTTATTTTACTCAAGACAATTAAGTAAAACTTCCATCAAGCTCATGGAGGTGGTGGTGTTTTCCAACGCCTTAGTGATATCAAACCACCCCTGGGTAAAGTTGGCTCCCCCTGGCTGGATCCCTAGCGTGGTTAGGGCCAAGTCCTTTCGGTGGGAGGAAATGATTGTTTGTGTTAGAGTCTGGGGGGGTGTCCTTGGGAGGCATTGATGTGTAGGATGGCCTTTTTCCAGATTGACTCCAAGTGTTATATGGATTCCGCGGGTTGGTGAAGGGGTTAGCCTCAAAGGCCAAAATGGATTCATCAAAGAACCCCTGTAAATTGGGTTCTTCTTCGTCCTCTTCGTCTGTCCTGAAGAAGATGGTCTCACACATAAAAATAGTGTGAGGGGGCTCTACTCAGGAGGATTCTGGGGGAGTTGGATCAACAGGCTATTGTCTGTCCGACTGGGAGATCTGGATGATCTTCTCTAGCGTGGCACAGTTCACCTCAGAATGCAAGCCAGTGTCGTGCAATCTACACCACTTGGTCAGGGGGTGGAATTTTGTGAGCTACACAGAATGACTAGGTCCAACACCACCCTGAGTGGTAGTTTGATTCGGAGGAGGACCTCTAGTATTCATTTTATTGTTCCATTGTTGTTGGGTGGGTCGAGGCCCGTTGTTGTAGCTTTGACCCCCAAAATTGGTGTTCCGTTGGCCTGAGAAAACATTCCCTCTCTGGGAATTGGGGTTGTGGGGCGCGGAAGGCCCAACCTTCAGCTGTCCCATGTCTGTTGTCAAGGAGGACACCAATCGCCAGAGGGATTCAACCTCGGCGGACAGCTGGGTAGTGGTGTCACAGTGTGATGCCTAAGGTGGTGGGTTACCTGGGAAAGTGGCAGCAGCTCCTAGAGTCGAGGATGGCAATCCTCTGGCCGCAGATGGCTGGAAGAAAGGTACTCCAGGGGATTGTGTCAGAGGTTGCTGCATCTGCTATAGCTAATTCCAAGGAATGTATTCTAGACCCAGGGTTGTTTGGTTTTGAGATGGGTCAATATATCAGGCTTGTTGGTCTATCGATGTTGGGCCGTCGGATTGGGATTATATCCCCGGGTGTAAGGATTTCCACTGGGAAACATGTTGAAGGGTACATTTTTTCAAATCCCACCGAGGGCCTTGCTCAAGCCGCGGGACAACTCCAGGGCTAAGTTGTAAACTTTTGTCAGGGTATCTTGGTCGTTAGCGGCGGTAGTTCTCTAAAGGAGAGTAGCGAAAAAGGGGTCTGTAGTGTTGAGGTACGTCTGGATAGTCACATCGGTGGATGAGATAAATGGGCCTGTGCACCGCTTCAAGGCCCGTTGGAACTGATGATTGAAGGTAGCGAGAGGCTCATTTGGTTCCTTTATGATGGAAATGAATTGGCTATGGGACCAAGCTAGGTCCATGTGAATGCAGAAGGCCGCCAGAAAGGCATCTTCCATATCCTGCCAACTATTGATGGAGTTGGTAGGCAAGTTTAGATACCAGTTTATCTCATTCTGTCCTAGGGACAAAGGGAACATCTGGGTTACAACATCCTGATGTTATATCTAGTGTCTATTCATGGAATCTTTATAAGCTTGGAGGTGTTCTTCTCCAGTTCGGGGACTTAGATGCTCGTATTTGGGACAGATCCTCTCCGGGTGCGGAGGAAGATCGTTAGTAGCACCTGGGAACTGCCCCATTGGGGACCCAGTATTGTTGAAGTAGGTAGCCATCAGGGTTGTTTGGTTTTGGCTTTGGTGGACGTGACTCCCTGATATTATCTGAGGGATTTGGGTATTCTGGTGTGTTGTAGATCCCCAGGGAAAATTCAACAGCTGTCTAGTTTGGGGGGTCCTTTTTCTTTGGACAAGAGGTCTGAGTTCTACAAACTCTTTGGGCTCAAGGGTCAATTGGAGGATTCTTTCAAAATGAAAATGACCCTATACCATGGAAAGTGTGGTTCCTAAAACTACTGCTTGGGGAGCCCTCAGGCGGTGTGAAATCAAAATCTTTCGGGGGAGATGAGATCATGCCCTCCTTCTAGCGCCAGTTTCTGTTGACGGGACTTTGTGACCAGTTCTGCCAATAGGGTATAAGTTGTCACTGGGTACCGAAGTACCGGCCAACTCTGCCTATAGAGGTTTACCAGAGAATGAATTCTCCTAGCCTCCAAGCACCTGGTAGTCGGGTCTCGACGGTGCGGGGGAGCTAAGTTGGGCAGGTGACTATTGTTTGAGGGGATAGGTTGTTTTTACTCATCACTTCCAGGGATTTCAAAAGGCGGTGAGGTTTCCTGCAAGCATCTTAGATTTATCAAAGAAATCACAAAATCTAGATCTGAGTTAGAGTATATTTATACTTATAGTCATGCAATAAATATTCAAACCTCGACAATGCTCCAATGTAGGAAAACAAATCTAAATACTGGACACACAAGGAATCAGCGATTCATATGCATTCAATAGAAAAGGGAGATAAGATCATTTAAATAAATGCAAAACACCAGAGCAAAGGACATAAGAAGACATAAAACACAAAATATGTTCGCTAACTTCGGAAATCATAACAACAAATAACATATGCCACAAGTTGTTCTTCTTTCTTTCATTAACTTGAAATGATTCCAGCATCACTAGTGAGTACATTCATGGCTCCAAGGGAGCATTAAGCTATAGAGAACAAACTAAAAGTGAACTTCTAACTGCTATTTTCTATTTCTATTAGACAGAGAAATCCTCAATTTCATCGACCCTTGCTAAGGCACCGGTCTTATTATTTATACACAAACTTGACCTAATCTATCTGTACACTTGCTAAATAAAATACAATATCTGTGGCCGGTACTACCTGCCCAACTTAGCTCCCCCACACCGTCGAGACCTGACTACTAGGTTCTTGGAGGCTAGGAGAATTCATTCTTTGGTAAACCTCTACAGGCAGAGTTGGTCAGTACTCCAGTACCCGGTGATTGAAAGGAAACCAAGTGTGCGGAAAATAGTTCCCTACGCTAAACTCCCGAGAAGAGGATTGTGTAAATTCAGATTTAACCCTTATCAATTACATAATGATAATACAATTAACTTAGATGTTTCTTCAATAACATGCATACATAGAAAAATGAGAATGACACAATGATTTGCCCTGGGGAAAACCTTTCGATAAAAAACCCCAGCACTTCGAAACCTGCATAATGTATTAATCAAAACTATTGTTGTTTACAATACACTTGCAATGCAATTTCTTTCAGGAGATAATCAAAACTTGAAGACAAATCCGGTAGCATAACAGTATTCCAACAATACACTAACTTCTCCCCCTGCGATTTGCAACCCTAAAACGCTTATATCATGCGCTTCCCTTTTTCGGGCAATTTCCAAGGACAACTGTATTAGGGTTTTACCATTCTCTAAAAAAATAGGAACCCTAAAAAACATGATTAGTTGCCACATCACCCCAAACCCCACGCATTGCAAAAGAGTGTACAGTACTCAACATGATCAGTTGTCACATGTCTTGCATGTCTTCACCCGTCATCGAATCTTTCACAATTAGCTCTTACAAATATTAATGACCGTCATAGGAATCTGTCATATCCGTTTCAGTCATGATTACCTTACACATTGTCCAAAGTGCTGACATTTGGAAAATAAACTCTACTATAGCAAGGGATGCCTAGATCCACCTAGACCAAGTTTGATCATCCTTGTCATCTTCCAAGTGGAGTGAAAACACAACATGTTCACTCAACTAAATGAAAAAACAGATATCAAACTTAAATACATTATTTGCAAACAATTAATTAAAAAACAAATAATATTAAATGTAAGGAAATATACAAGGTTGAGACACCTTATTCCTAACAGTGACAACTTATACCCTGTTGGCAGAATCGGTCACAAAGTCCCGTCAACAGGTCATAGTGTTAAAGGAAAGGAGAATATGAAGGGGAGCACTTCTAAAAATATGAAACGTAAGAAGAAGATTGAGGAATCAGACTCTGAGTTTGACCTTGAAAATATCAAAATTGATGATGAGGGTAATGACCCTAGAAAGAACAAAAGAAAAATCCCCCTCATCAAGGAGAAAAACTTTGAGGCTATGAAGGTTAAAAGCAAAAAAATTATTAAGGGCCTCTTTGTTTCCTCTAAGGAGGAGGACGTTTACATTGTAAACCCTATGAAGAGAAAGAAGAAGAAAATTTATACCAAAGAGACTGAGAAAAAAGAGGAGGTTCAGGGTATGGAGGAGGATAAAAAGATCATCACTAGAAATGTGGATGAAGATTCTACTCCTCAGAGCAAGAAAACTGACAATGTGGACACTACCCAGGTGAGAGAAAAACTTGCCAACAAGAATGATGATATTAATATCAGGAAGGATCAAAAGGACAGTATCCTCTCTTTTGGTTGATTTATGGTGACCATTGCTCTGGATAATGAACTTATGAAGGTTGGCCTCAAAGAACAGGGCAAGATTGTGAACATGATAAAGACAACTACCTTTAGTGATAAACCTATGTTCACTTACTTGAATGAATGGATGGAAGATGTTCATAAAGGGGAGGCCTTTGGGGAGCTTGGCGGCACTATGCTTGAACTGAAAGAGAAAATGAACAACATTAGCACAGATTTTGAAATCAATCAGCATGAAGACAAAATTACTATCCTTGAGAACAAAGTTGAAAAGATGGAGACCACTCTCAAGAAGATCAGCGATCAGAGTTACCACATCCTTAAAGCTTCAGCGGACCATAGCAAGAAGTTGGTGGAGAAGCTTGAGACCATAAGGGGAGAGGAAATTAAAGATACTAACAAGGTATGGGGTCTGGGATTAGAACTCGTGCTAGCACCAAGAAGAAAGATGCGGACCTAGAAGACCTGAAAGTCTCCAAGGGCAATATGGAGCTCTTAGCCACTCAGGCTAAAGAGCTGAAGGATACGTGCTAGTTGTTGTCTTTTCCTTTTTTTGTTGTCAGGCTCCATTGTGTTGTCTTTCTCTGTTTATCGTTGTAGGGCCATGGGCCCCTAATTTTTTGTGTCATGTTCTACCTCTTGGATTGATCAGTAATGCCTATCTTCTGATCTTTTTGTACAAGGCTTTGGGACCTTTCAAATCTTGTGTTTACTTAATCAGAACAAAACATATATATATATCCTTTCATTTTATTTAATTTATTAGGTGAACACTCAAAATATTTCAAAGTTATTTTGTATTTATTATTATTTTTATCAACACAATTTGGGGTTTTTAGCCTGGTTTGAGTATAGGGGAGGTCACAATGGGGACCTCCTCCCCAATCAAAATATTCAACTAGGAAGAAAATTATTCAACTCAAATTAGGTTAGAAACGCAATGGAAGTCCAAGAGACATCACTTGGAATTCCAAAACACACACACACATACACATCTTGTGGGTACTTTTTTGTCTAGTTTTTTCTATAATAATAACTATATATCAAATTAAATTACTAATAATAATAAAACTCAACATAAATTTATAAACAACATTGTTCCAACACAAACCTACTATTAGATAAGAATAATAATAATTTAAAAATATCACTAAGATTTTTTATTTGCATACCCATGTCATTTCTCATTTAGAGTAGTGATCATTTTGAGTACCTTAATGCATATACATATATACAAATGGTGTAATTTTGTGCAAAGTTGGGTCCCTTGTCCTATGATACCTACCTATCCATTAAATAGATTTCTCTACACTCATCGCTCACTTCATCCATATATTCACACATCCTTGTGCATTTGCCCTATTTTCTTATTCATTATACATACACAAACAAATATTCCCCTAAACACATTATCTGCCTTGATTGAATCCTTTCATGTTCCATGGTATTTCCTAAATATAAATTTGCATCTAAGGTTGACTAAAAATAAATGTGCACAATGTTTCATTAGGCCTTTTCATTTAAATATATTCAATACCTTAATTTTACTCATCAAATATTTATGAACTCTCACTCATTTTAGGGAGCCAAAATTTCTGGATTTGGTGCAAAAGTTTTTTTTACTACATCCTTCTCATCTTAGGTTGACTAAATGAATGATGTTTTGCTATTCCTTTGTATTTAAAGATATCAATGCATCCATTTTACACATCAAATATTTAGGTTTCCTCTTTCGTTTCAAGGAGCAAAAACATTTAGATTACGTGTGTGTGAAAAGTGGACCTCTAAACTATCACCATACACTTCAATAAATCATTACGTGATTAATCTAAGAAAGAATGAAAGTAATAAACTAATTTAAATTGATCTATTGCATTCTAGTAGGCAGGAGTATGAGTTTTCTCTTAGATCATTGCAAACCCAGTGAATTGACGCTATCTAAATGAAGGATTTAAATGATTAAGCTACAATACAAATGCGGGAGAGTTCATCCAATGATTAGTTAAGATTTATTTTAATAACCCAAATGAAAGTGTTCCTATATTATGAATTAAAATGCTTGAAAACAAGAAAGTATACTAAACAAGTAAATATGCTCAATGCTTAAATGCTCAAATGATAAATAAAACCTGCATAATAACTTTACTCAAATTATAGATCTTTTGTGAGAGAAATGAAGCTCTCTTTTATAGAAAATATTTGTCAAACCGACGATAGAGATTGAAAGATGAAGAACATAGAAGATTCAATTCAAAGAAGCACAATCAACGTGCATGAAAGATCATTGGTTGAGAGAGTTAGTTAACTGAACTGACTGATCAGACATTTAGGAAACTTCTAAAATTAGTTTTCAGTTAACTGGATTATTTCAAAAATGAGAAAGAGAAAAGAATTAGTTAACTGAACAAAAAATATTTGTTTCTAATTTGATGTTCAGTGGATTGAAATGATGACATATTATGCATTTTTTGAATATTTAAATGATTTAAAAGCACTTTTCACTCAACTTATTAATATTAATTCTTTTTTGAATTTATTTGACAATTAGCTATTTATTTAATCAACATACTAGGATATTAATTAAATAAATAACATAAGGTTTATTTGCCAATGTTTTGTGATTTTAGGAATTAATTAATTAATCAAGTGCGATGATAGATTAGGATCTAGGGTTTAGGTCAGATTAGATTGAATATGTTGAATTGTCTTTAGAGTTAGGACTTAGGATGATCAAGATTGGGGGGTCTAGGATTTAGATGACCATTTATAGGGCATTACATGTGCCCCTCTTTGAATTAATGTGTGATCAGTGCATTGATTCAAAGACTTGTTAGCGATGAGATGACAAATATTTTGGTTTGAAGCGATGAAACCATTTTTCGAAGAAGACCGACTCCGAGCTTGATTGGATAAAGATCAATCAAATAGATATAAAACATAATGCTCAATTTGATTTGAAGTGATGAAACTCAACATCTGTCAAGAAATTTTGAACCTTTGGATTGGTTCGAACAGATAACTTGTTTGATTTGAAGCGATGTAACTGATTACTATTAAGAGATCAACTAGAAAAATTGACTTGATTTGGTGCGATGAAGCCAATTTGATTAATATGTTTGGTTTCAGGAATGAATGACTCATATAAGACTGATTTGTCTAGTTTCGAGTGTATCCATCACTGTATAAGATAATTGATTAGGTTGCCTTTGATTTATAATAATCTCAACTTGATGTGATGTGATGAAGTTGAGATGCCCCAAGCGATGGGGTCTTGCTTGATGATGTGATCACTTAACTATTGATGTCCTGATCCTGCCCCCTCAGGAGGAAAATAGAAATATGGCTAGGTGCCCTAGTGATTAGAAGTAATTCAATTAATAAAATGATGCAGTAAGAAGCTGATCTAATTTAGAAAAGATTGCAAGCATTTATGACCCATTCTGCACTTGTTTCAAGGTTCTTTAGACCAATTTTGACCAAAATTTTGGTAGGATTGACCAATTTTGACCAAAGTTATGACACGTGGATTGCTTTAAGGAGAAATCCCAATTGTTAGAAGTTCAAAAGATTGATTGCGTAAGTGGTCAACTATGGTTGACTCAAAAAATTTAACGCTTGAATTTGACAAATAAAATGATCTCGTATTTTGATTTTGATCCTGAAAATGGAATCAGGATGGTCAAATTAGCTTGGGGTGCAATTTTCACATTAATTGGAGTAAGTTGAAAATTAGGTCAAAAACCTATATAAAGGCCAAAAGGGTCATTTCAACCTTTTGAGTTTAAAAACCTTCTCTAAGAAAAATGGCGGTCCTCGTTGACACTCACTGATTTGAGTGCCAGAGAGTTCACAACCGACCCCAGACCTATCAATCAGTGGTAAGCACATGACAAAGTTCTCATTTGATTCCTGTTTCATGAATTTTTGTTGATTTTTCAAGTTGTTCCCATGTTTTTAACTATATGAAACCTCAGTTTCTTGTATGATTCCTGGGGAGGGCTCATATGAGAAACTGCTACCAAATTCCCACTCGTATTAGGCCATTAGATTACTCATATACCCCTTGCCCAAAACTCGTACGAGCATATTGAAAAAAACCCCTTTGCTTGTATAGTGAACCATGAATTCTCTTATCAGAAAGATTACTCATAGTGGCCTATGTGAATGCTCGTACGAGACTTTATGCCAATTTTTTTCTTGTATTGGGAATAATGTGTGTTTTTTAGCCTTTGAATGTCTAATTTTTTCTTTTCTTGTTGTTGATCTGGCATCGTTAGCATGTTGTGTAGAATTTTATCTCTTCATTTGGTCACTGTGACACGCGTACTGATGCTTCATTGTTTGTTTCTTATAGGAGTGACTACCTAATATCCAGTTCAGGGTCACATATCCACTGACGATGCGCATGATCGAGAGGTTAGATGACAAGCAGAGAGCCATGATTGTAGAGTGTGGTTTCAGATGGCTTATGGGGATCCTTTAGGTCAGGGTGAACCATGGACTTCTCATAATGTTGGTAGAGAGGTTTCACAGTGAGAATAATACCTTCCACATGCCCACTAGAGACATCACAGTCACACTAGAGGATGTATACTGCATCCTTCGTATTCCATTGAGGTCACCCTATGCAGTATGAGAGTGCCCAACGACCAAGGATGTTGGCACTCCATAGGATCTTTGGAGATGCATATATTCATGAGAGATGGGTGTCATGGGACACTATGATGGCCAGGTATGTTGATCAGTTTCCTCTGGCGTGCATCATGATTGGGTTTATATGATGCATTGTCATGCCAGATAGGGTCACCAGGCATTCCAGAGTGGTTGGGGATTGATTCTAGAGGAGCTACTAGATAGGCCAATGAATCTTAGGTGGGGTTTGTGCCTATTGGTATATTTATATAATGAGCTCCACAAGATTTCCTATCGCGAGGCTAAGAGCCTCGCAGCAAGATGTTTAGTTCTACAGGTTTGGGCATGGGAGAACGTTCCCATATGTAGGCTTGTGGTAGATGATACCCGCTAGGAGGGACATCCATTTATATACATGTATGCAGGTTTCATCACCCAACTCCATTTGGGGAAGACATATTATTGGCGCTAATAGTTTGATGACCTGATTGTGGTCACATGATGACCATACAGAGGCACTGAGGGATGAGGTGATTGGTAGTCACAGAGCTATGACATGTTCATTACTCTCACTTTTATTGGATGTACCACTTTGATCATTAAGAGATTTATAGTGTCTAGGGTACACAGATAGTTCGATAGGCCACAGGCAGTGTCTACCGAGTTCACAGCCTATGCACGATTTGCCGATGAGACACGATGAGGATGGGGTCCTTGGTTAGCGTATGCTACAACACTACAGGAGATTGATGGCCTACTGAGGGCTCCCTAGAATTACCTAGAGGCGATAACAAATGCAGGGGTGACTCTAGACTATAGGGATTACATCACACAACACCCTTTTTCATGATTCACAGATCCAACTGCCCCGACCCCATGGATAGATGAGGAAGGACCCACCCCAACAGACATACCAACAACAGTGTCTAGACAAACATGGAGGAGATCTGGGCATGATCTCGAGTAGAGAAGCATCAGTAGTGGGACAATGTTGAAGAGGGGAGGGTGGTGGATTTGGTGCAGTGGGAGGAAAGGATGTCCCAATAGGAGGATAGGGTGATCTCACTAATACATTTGGTACCAAATTGCAACGGCAGTGCCGTTGCAGTTTTTCCGTCACAACCTTGTTGTCATTGCAATTGCGACGGTCTATCATCGCAATTGCGACAATGACAAGGTTGTGACAGAAAAACTGCAACGGCACTGCCGTTGCAATTTGGTACCAAATGTATTAGTGTCTTGTTTTTTATGAGGTCGCCCAACAGGTGAGGCAAAGACTCGATGGGTAGGAAGAGCAGGCTGAGCTGACAGAGGGAGAGGGTTAGAGGAATCAGACACTATAGGATTTAATTAGCTCACTCAGGGAGTGGATTTGAGGCTTGTAGATAGAAGTGGTCGTAGCACAGGCTAGGATTGCAGAGCAGGATCATCACATTGTTGATAGGGACCAGAGGCTTGCCATCATGACTACTGAGCGAGACCATTTTCAGTACATAGCCACCCACTAGAACACCAGAACTTCATATTATGTGGAAGCCTACAGTGTTGTAGTTCCATTAGATAGGCAGGTGATCTCCTTTTCTCAATTCATGGCTCATTCAGAGGGCGCGCGCATGACCCAGGTTGATGAGGTCATTCCTCCACCACCGCATGTTCCTTTCAATGTTGAGGACATTAGTGAGAGCTATTGATCAATATTGTAGCCATTTTGGCCTTACACATGATGACTTATATACCTCAAGAGTTTGATGTACCCCTAACACACACACACACATGATTTGATCTCATTGTACTTGTGTTGGTTGAATCTATAAGATGTTTTATTTCATCATGATGTTCTTTATGGATGCATTTATGTTTATGATCATGTATGCTTATGTTGCTTTATGGATGATTATGAAGGTGTGTATGTAATTCTTGCCTAATTTCTAAATGTATGGATGTATATGGTACTATATATGATGATGTAATTGTTATGTAATGTTTTTATCCTTTTCTAATGCATGTATGTATGGATGAAACTTAATTATGTAATGAATATGCAATGGGAAATGATCTATACAATGTGTTACGTGATATGAAATGAATATGCATGTAGTGGATATGATATGCAATGCTTTTAACATCTCTTATAGGAATTATTTTTTATCAACATAGGTACTCGATCATGTCTCCATCAGCGTACAACTTGACCACTTGGCAAGAGGAAGATTGATCAAACCAAGCTTTAGATCCCCACGAGAGAGAGAGAGAGACACAGAGAGAGAGAGATTATGTAGTTTTAACACCATGCAACTAAAAATGCAGAACTAACATGAATGCAACCTAGGACTTAGTCACTAGGTTTGGATTTGAAAATTTTCATCATTGAGCATTTGGAACATCAGAGTCGATACAACCCTCACTAGTGTCACTGCGACCATGAGGATATGAGTATGACCTTCATCAGATAAGATGTAGGAAACCAACATAAGCATCGAGGCACACATCCAAGATGACCTCAACATTGTTTCCAATTGATATTGCAAGAGTACACTAGTACCGATGCATACAGAGCTGAGATAAACATGAGTGTGATCTTGCGTAAACAGACAGATTAATAATAGTCAAGGAAATAGTTCCAACCTCACCTTGGCATGCAAGTAAATGAAGTTTAGGTATGTGAGGCCAATCCACCTTACAGTGGAAGCTCTTATCATAGACACTTAGTTTATTTGACATTGTCAGATCATCAGGACCACACCAATAAGCAGCAATCAAAAGAAAAGATTAGCGAAAATCATTGATAATAGACAACATCCAAAGAAAATTTCAACATATCTTCAACAAGCTTTTGTTTTGTGTTTGTCTATGTGGGGTGTTGAGGAACACCATTGTGCTTGTGAGTGCATCATCCTTGATTGTTATCGGTCTAATGTTTATGTCATGTTATCCGATGTGTGTTGAGAAACACATATGTGTCCAAATATGTAGTGTTACAAAACACTATTGATTAGGGTGTTGAGAAACATCGTTGCGTCAGTAGCAAATTGTCCTTAAGAAATGACTAAGAAAATGACTCTAGTTTGGTTTATTGATTGATCAAATTGGGGCCTTTGCCCCCTAGTAACGAACTCCAATTCAAGATGACTCACTTAACTCATGCTTCTGGGAAAAATCCAATTCAATTGCCCCTAGACTATGACTTTGGATCAGTTTCAAGCCATGAGGGTTCTCACAAGAACCAAAGTATCATGAAAGTGACTGAAAGCTTATGCAAAAATTGAAGCAAAGGATTGCTAAGACTAAGTATTGATAGATGGAGTGCTTAAGGACAAGAGGCGCATGTTTACCAGGTTTTCACCTACTTGGCAGAGATTATGTTCTTTTTCTACCAAGGCACCTGTTTACCAGGTTTTCACCAAGGCACTATTTTCTCATTCTTTTTTAATTTTGTTATATTTTTCTCTTTTTTTTGGTTGATTCATTAACCCACCTATTGCTAGGTTTTCACCTGGATGATCATTTTTTCAAAATTTTTAGATATGTACATGATGTTGGACACCGAGAATGCTTAGGTGTAGAACTTCTTTAGGTGGAGAGTGTTGATAGGCTCCCGCAACTATTCTCCTTTTGGTGTAGAGAGTCGGTAGGCTTCAGAGCCAAATGTTGCAATGATAGTATATGGACCCAGCCAATTGGGTTCAAACTTCCCCTTTTGCTCTTTATATGATTGATTGTGGGGATTCTCTCTCAACACTAGGTCACCAACCTGGAGTTCTCTTGGTTTGACCTTCTTGTTATATCCTCTTGACATTCTCTTTTGATAAGCTCTGAGGTGATCTAATGTCACTTGTTGACGCTCACCCAACAATTCTAGTTCTTGTAATCTCGAGACCCTACGGTCTTCATCCATGATCAATCTATATAGAGAAACCCTCAGAGGTGGGATTTCTACTTCTATGGGTAAGACTTCTTCTTCTCCATACACTAAAACAAATTATGTTGCCCCAATAGGCGTTCTGATGCTAGTTTTATAAGCCCATAGTGCAGGATCAATTTGCAGATGCCAATCCTTTCCAGACTTGTTCACAGTGCAGTGTAAGATCTTCAACAGATTCTTGTTGGAGGCCTCCGCTTATCCATTTCCTTGTGGGTAGTAGATTGAAGAACATTGTTGCTTGATCTTGAACTTATCACTAAGTTCATACATATTGTTGTTCTTAAATTGCCCTCTATTATCAGTTATAATGGATGAAGGTATACCATATCGACAGATAATGTGGTTCAAGATGAACAAGGCCACTTGTTGTCTAGTTTCCTTTATGAGTGGGATTGTTTCAACCCACTTGGTAAAATATTGTGTGGCCATTGTGATGAACTTGTTTCTGTTTGATGAGGACGAATGTATCTGTCTGATTAAGTCAAATGCTCATTACTGAAAGGGCCAATGTGTGATAAAAGGAATGAGCTCCCTGGCTAGAGCGTGTATAAGATTTCCATGCAGATATAATTTCTTACATGTCTTGGAATATCTTATGGCCTCCTTTTCCATGTCTAGCCAATAGTAACCTGCCCTCAACAGTTTTCGGGCCAGAGTCAGAACATTAGAATGAGAACCACAATTGCCATCGTGGACCTTGACTAATGTGCATTTAGACTCCTCCTTTTCTAGACATCTAAGAAATGTACCATCTAGCCCTCATCAATACAAGTCACTAGATTAGGTGTCACTTTCATTGCTGGTGAGTGCATTAGGATGACCTGATGGCGTAGGTAGGTGTAGACGTGTTTGTAGCGGTATGACTCATGTCCTATGACCATACAAATCATGATCTTATTATGTAGAAACATCCTAAGAGATTATGCATAATTGAATGATGTTGTTTTTTTATTATTCATATAGATTTTCCATGAGTTGACCTAGGAGAATGTCTCCTTTAGTAACACAACCACCCTAAAATGACATTCATAAATATCACCAATCTTGATATATTTGTAGAGGTGGAAAATATAGAGGCATAGAAAATGAGATTAAAACAATAAAAATAAAAAGTATATAAATCCAATAATACATTTGTCTAAGTGTAGAATAGATCCATAATATTAAACTCATATTAAATCTCTAAATCCATCTTCTCACATATTCAATATAACATTTCAATTCTAAAGTGAATAGTAGGCTATCATTATTTGTTTTCAGCTTCAAATTGTTCAAATTTGTTTTCGAATTCACAGTATATACATTCTTCAATTGTAATGTTTTTTGAATTGATAATATATTACCAGAGAGAATCTCAAAGGATACATAGATCATAGTCAAGATCGGATGTTATAGCCCAAAAATAGAGTAGATAATGTCTTAGTTAAAAACAACATCATAATGCATATAAACATTATAACCCATTACATTCCAAATTGCATCATCATATGCTACAAAAATTTAACACAGTCATTCCTACTAGTAAAATATAGCAATACAAATTGTGGTCAACATATACAAAAGGTATACCACTATCACTGTCATGACATATTGCCTAAACAGTTTAGACCAATGTCATACTGCATAGACAAAAAGGTAGACCTCTTTATAGAATATTGCACAAAATAGTTAAGAATAATATTTTCTCTATGTATCCATGTCATTACACCATGACGATGAACCAACGATACAAATATCTTAATTGGATCTCACAATTATTACATGAAAGCATCATTCTTAAGTCAATTTTCCTCATGATCATATTTAATGCCTAGTTCCTTCATGAGAGTGGCTTGGTTGTTTTTATTATAGTTCTTGTGGAAATCAAGGTAGTTCCTTAAAATTTCTACATTACTCTTCCTTGATTCTAGCCAGTGACTAGCATACTTGATCTCTAACTTGTTAAGAATGGTAATACTTATACCATCAACTCTTAGAACCTATCCCTAGAGATTTATATTGTAATGATTACTTGCATTGAAACAACATGGATATGAGTTTTCTGGAAGACTCAGTAACCTTACTCTTTCTACCTTGAAACCATTCTTCATTCGTATACTTCCACAAAACCCAAAGAATCTCAATAGATGAAATGAGCCAAAAAAAATTACAATTTCCAAGACCCTTAATGAAGAAAAACAAGGTTTCAAGTTTACACTTACTCCTATTTGAAATCCAAGAATATAACCCATACAAAATACAGGACTAGACCTTTCTCGCAAAGAAAATTTGAAAAAAAA
Source organism: Thuja plicata (assembly GCA_018584345.1). Classification (NCBI taxonomy): domain Eukaryota; kingdom Viridiplantae; phylum Streptophyta; class Pinopsida; order Cupressales; family Cupressaceae; genus Thuja; species Thuja plicata. The sequence continues at coordinate 368,827 of MU224423.1, forward strand.
TGTGTTCAATAATTTTACGCACTTTTTAGAGTGGACAAAGATTAACATTGGGAGTTGAAAATGTGAGATTCTTCAATAGAAAGAGCCATTTAAAACATATTTCTTAGATTCAAGAACACTAGACCATATTTGATTAAGAATTTTAGACCATTGAGTTGGATCAAGGTTTATATTCCAACAATCATCAAGGTGATTGCTCGCAATATATGTTTCACCATGGAGTTGTAGACCACTTTGGAGTTCATTTTATATAGCATTGTATCATCACACTATTTTTTCGTTATTTACCATGTCTGAATCAACAATAGACTTAACAAGAAAATTCAACCTTTAAAAGCTTTCTTGACCATTGAGTATGTTCTCTAATGGGATTGGGGGAGACCATACTTTGTTCTTAGGTTAGACCAAGACCTCAACTTCTTATTGTCAAAAATATGATTAAAGTATTTTAATTTCTTTTTTGTACCAAAACTTAGAGAATCAACTCTACAACATTGCTAGGGGTTTGTCTTTGTTGTAAAATTCACAACCCTTTACAACATTTCTATCCAATTCCCATGCTTTCCAGATGCTTTAGAATACTTTAGAACCAAAGGGGACTTTATTTTTTTCTTATATATATTAGATATAATAAATAAACATTACAAAATCAACATATAATTGTCACTAGGTCTGATTAGACCATCTGTTTAGCATAATAAGAATAAAAGTAGAATAATAATTCCAATGAAAAACTAGAATAAGTAGAACATGTAAAAAAAAAATTATAAGCCTCATATATCAAAAAATTAGAAACTATACAAGAGGCAATCATATGCCATGATTGTTGCCCATGTTCTTGGTTGTCTTCATTTTGGGTTCTTCGTCCTTTTCGTTGTATTGCTTTACAAAGTAGAAAAGGCCTTGTAGGAAGGGTTGGTTCTCTTTCTAATTATTTTCTCATGTCTATCCATATAGGATCTCAAACACATTAACAATTAACAATCCATCTAAGAGTATATTTTTAAACTTCCTCTTCAAAATCTTAAGAGTTATCGCAACCTACACATAAAGTTTAAGATCGTGAGTTTTTTTTTTGAAACTTAGTAAGTGGTCTTCCTCTACCTTGGTACTTCTCCTCATTTCTAAGTTTCCAAATATGCCATAAAACCTCAGTGGATAAAACAAACCAGATTTAATTCATCTCATTAGATATATGATTGAATTTACCAATTAAAATATTAAACCAATTGGAATTATTATGCCAATTCTGCAGATTAGACCAAAACATGTGTCATATTTCTCTAGCAAAATAATAGTAAAAAAGATGTTTGATAGTATTAGGGACTCTGCAAATATTGTGAATTCCATCTTCCCCACATAAAGCTTTATATGGTAGTCTTTGTAGGAGTAGTAATCGTCCAAATGTAGCCTTTTTAGGCTTCAAGTTGTTTGTCCACATTTCATTAAGTATATCCTGTCATTCCTTATTAGTAAAATTGATATTCAATTTTATATTGAGGTAAATATAAATATAATCAATATTACGTTGGAAATTTGTATATGTTTTTAGAAGAAATATTCACAAATTTGGAACCATCTAGCTAGCAAATCCTATTATGGCAGTCATTCTCCAAATGGACAAACTTACGAGGGTTAGGGGTGGTAAGAGTGTTTCTTGGGATGGAATAAGTGTGTTAATGGGTATGGGCGATGTTGAATTCCTTGTTGAGGCAGACCCATGGTTTAAGCTCAACATTGATCAAGATGTCATAAAACCTCCTAATACCCTTATTGTTCCACCATTTGGTTGCAAAAACCTTGAAGTTGTGTAAGGGGTTTCCCTTTACAATATAGATTCCACCATATGGATGCATCAACGAGAATCCTAGAGTCTATTTTATCATTGGATAGGATTGGTCTGACAGTCTCCCAAGCTTACCAAATGTTCCTAAAAACACAAGAAACCTTAGGTGTAATAGGGAAGGATTCGGTGGGGAGGTCAATGAGGGGAAGGTTTTTCCAAGATTTTTCCTTTTTGGGAACAACCCTCAAGATATTGTGTCTGACTAGCACTTTCCATGGCTCATCACCATTGATGGACTTGATTATTTATTTCACAATAAGAGCCATGCATTGATTTTTAAGTTATTTGAGGCCTACCCCCCCCCCCCCT
>MU224423.1:397603-412710 GCA_018584345.1 Thuja plicata
ATTAAGCCTTGGGTCAACTAACTTGAATTGGAGGTAAAACACAAATCTCTTGTATAGGCATGCATTAATATTTCATAACAAGGTCATGATTAAACTAGTTAAGAGGAAAGACTTCACAGTTAACAGCCCAAACATAAGACATTAGTTACAACCTGCAAGCAAACATACTCTTCTGCAAGTAGATGCTACAAATGGACATGATTAAAAGGAAAGAAAATCATTCACAATTAACCCATCAACCATCTACAACGCATACAAACAAGCAGAAAAGAGACAAGGCTGACACAATTCAATAAATTGGTTCCAAGAACTTCAAGCTTTGCATATTATTTCTCACAATGAGTTACAGACTTATGCACAAAAATACCAAGGATAGAGAAAATGTCACAAAGCATGCCTCCTTGCATAATCAGAACTCTCTACAAATGAGTCCTCAACTCATACTTATGTTTTTTTTTAGCCAACTGCATTTTTGGAGAGCAATAACTTCTGGATTAGATTTGGCCTGCTCAGCCGCCGTCTAACTCTTCAAAAGTCTGCAAAAATACCAATTGGTGACCCCAAAATCCATACCATCATCAATACTCCCTTAAAGAAGTAGTCTTATCCCTCTAGAAGAGTCACGAAAGTCTCTGAAATGTAATAACTCTTCTGCAGACTTATCAACTGCAACCTCTGATCTTTTTAAAATCTGATCTTTCCACCTGTAAAAATATCTGGCTTCCAGCGTCTGAGAAAATATCTAATATATTTCTGACTCCTTGCCTTCTGCGAGTGAGTGATGCCTTCTGCTCCTTGACCTGTCACACTTTGAATCTCCTTTCCTTTACCGATATTGAAACAAATCTAATCAGAGATCAACAGACTGTTCTGTGCATAATTTTCTAAAATTTATAATTCTCTGATCAACCTTTGGAAACACTGCAGACCGAGCAGAGTATCTCACCTCTGCAAACTGAACATACTGGGCCCTAGACACGGTGAACATGGTGAATGCACGTTGAATGCACTATCAACTCCCTTGACAAATTCTGCTCTAACAGTTCATTGGTTCTGTCTGCACTGCAGCTACGTTTTCACCTTAAAAAAAAAAACCCCGCGAGTGAGCGATACATCCTTTTTACTTCTCATCACACACTCGCCATCCATTTTCATTGCACTTTTTACCTTCTGCGAGTGAGCGATGCATTAACTTTGTACTTCATTTCGTGTCTATCGCATACTCACGCCAATTTTATACTTTAATTTTTGATACATGCGAGTGAGCGATGCTTCCCTCACTGACAGCTCGTCGCATAGTCGCGAGCTAACTTTTCATACCACTTGAGCCTCGACGACTGAGCGACATTCACTTTTTCACTTCATCGCATAGTCGCTGGCAGTTTTTCTTTTGTCTGAGTTGATCTGCGAGTGCGCGACACATTCTTTCCTTTACTCGTCGCATACTCGTGAGCTAACACTTCATCATCTGAAAACAGCAGCGAGTGAGTGACGAGTTGATCATTTCCTTTGGTCGCTCGGTCGCGGACCTTTATGAATCTTGAATTATGCTTGTGCGACTGAGCGATTCATCCCATCTTTAGCTTGTCGCACACTCGTGAGCTCTTGATACTGACATAAAAAATTGCTGCGGGTGCGTGACACATTCATAATCTTTACTCATCGCTGACTCGCGAACTAGGAACCTGACCTGCAAAAGACATCATGACTGCGCGATTATCATTGAAACACCGAACCCGCTCACTCGCGGACAGACTAAGAACAGACAAAAACTGATCGCGATTGCGCGATGATCATTATTATAGCTTGTCGCGCACTCGCGCAACTTAAAGTCTTTGACATAACTTCATCGCGATTGCGCGACTTCTTCCAAAACAGCTCGTCGCCAACTCGTGGACGGATCAAACCTACTCAAAAATAGCTCGCGATTGCGCGATGACATGATTATAGCTCATCGCGCACTCGTGCAACCTAAAGACTTTTCAAAACTACTGACGCGACAAAGCAAGCAGGCATAAAGTATAACTTTAAAAAGGGGTTTGACCTCTTTCCGCGCGGCAAACACAGAGGATTTAAAATCAGAAAGCCCGGGAAAGAGCAAAAAGCAAGAAATTCAGAGAATGAGTATGAATGTGATCCAACAGAACTAAGAATTTTACCCTACTCCATTCAAAACATAGTAAATTCACCCGATTGATCTTGGTACCGAAAATCGGTAAACAGGCACTTTTAGGAGGGATAAAGGGATTAGACGGTCACACAAGGCAGACCAGGCCAAATTGCATAGGATGGAAAATTTGGGCAACAGTAATTATTCGTATGATGCCCTTCTCTCCTATAAAGGAAGCATGCGTTAATATCGCCTAGGATCTCAAGCTCACAAACATATTTATTATTGAGGAGATAAATCTTGATTTTATCAGGTATTTCCACATAAGGATTGATTAAGATTAGCACCTTGACATCTAAATGGGGTAGGGTAACCATAGGGTTATCCATTCTAAGAATGTTACTCACAATGGAAAGAATTTGAGGAATGAATTCCCAAATAAATGGTGTGACATTTTTCACAATTAGCCAGTAAGGGCTAGAAAAGGCCAAAATATCATCATTGACTGCATTGGGATCCCATTTGAGGGCCCTAAACACCCTATTCCCTATATTCCACTTTTTAATTTTTTTTTCATAACTAATTCTTACACAAAGTGCTTCTTGAAGAAAATAACAAATAAACCCTTTTGCACATGCCTGCATAAGGAAATTTGCATGCCCAATTTATTTTGCTAAACATTGCAAAACTAGTCATCTAGATATTTTCTTGCAAGAAGTTTTCTAACATATAAAGCAACCAAGAAAATGGTAATGTTCTTAATAGGTTCTTCTTCTTTACAAATATTATCAATAAAATCATCATTTGGAGAAATGGATAGAGTATGTAGGCTAGGCACAAAACACTTTCCATCTTGATGTCCATCCTCGCCATCATAACTCAAAACCATAGATATGTAAAAAGTAGAAGAGGGGAAACTTACTCAACAAAACTCACAATGTCACTGTAAGATTTGGAGTTTGAAGACGAAGTAGATAGGTCTTTACCTGAATGCCCTACTAAGCCCTCATCATCATTATCAATTTTGACAACCATGTCACCAAATGGATTTGAAGAACAAAGAAAAGAAGACTAGGTTATGCCAAGCCTGGAAGATGAGGCACCACCATAAAAATCCACAAAGAAATTAGTGAAAACAAAGCGATATGGTAAATAATCAAAGGAGAGAAAGCCACTTACGTGGTGTAAGAACCCTTAATAATATTGAGCCAAATTTACATCACCAATATCAAGTTCATAGCATATGCTTTGTGTCAAACAATTGCATGATCATAAAATTTTGAAATAAACACTTATATTGCATATAAACAACATCAAACACTTGGCATACTAGATTACCATAGAACTAGAAGTTCATAAAATAGCTTTTGGACAAACATTGGGTCACACATTATAATCATAACTTAACACCTATCATATGACTGAAATTCTATCAAACAAATTGCATGTAACTTGGAGATCTTTGTTCTAATGTTTGATTTTTATAGCCGATTGATCACTTAGTGAAAAATGGAAGAAATAACCACACACAAATACTTAGATTACAAACCACATTATGCTTCAGAATAGCATATTTTTCATAACATTTAAACCAATTATGATAACACATAAACAAAATATATCATGTGAAGTAATCATTATATCTTGCATATAAGTCTACAACATACAAGGGCCTTCCAAATGTATTTTGAATAGAACATAATACGGGTTCATTGAATACATAGATGCAAATATCAAGCATGGAGAATATTGAGCACCTTGCAATGTCATCCCATCACTTCCAGAGGTCCCAAGCAACAATCCAATAAAACTTTAGTGTGCATTGTTCTTAGTTTGTCTCATACTAGGGTCAATACTTTGTTGATGATGGTATGCGGTGAGACCAAATGGTATTCTCTTGATCACTGGGAACGATATTATATATGTAGTTTGAAACCGAACTATGATTTTCCTCATATGATTACTACATTTTCCCAATATTCCCATTCTTGTCTTGCCATGAGAAGACCATCATATAAGATGAAGACATCGATCCTCCCTATTAGCTTCAAGTGTAAACAAACCAACCTTCCAAATGAATACCACCTTCAGTCATTGATACCTCCTATTAAAATACTTCATATCTATCAAACACATCCATTATTGATTCCAAAATTTGCAAATAAGAAAAATGGTGAATTCTGATGTAAATCCACCTCTCAAGGAAGACCAGGGTTTCATCCAATATTTGAACTCCAAAGGAGTTTTTTCCTTAGAAATCCAATCATTATTACCTCAACAAGTTGGAGATATAGCATAAATTATATAGTATCATAACATAACCAAGAGAGAATACATTTTTTGTTTATAAAGACCCTTTAAGCGATTGATGAACCTCCTCTAAGTAGTGTGGGAAAAAAACACACTTTCTTTTCATAAAGTTACTTTACTTTTATAATGTTATTTTATAACATAAATTAACTTTAATAATATTGAATTTTATTAAATAACGTTTTATTTTCTCCATTTCTCCATAAACAAAGACGTAACTAGCTTTTCATCCGTTTTAACATCCAATTATCCTATCAAGATGAGAAAAATATGATAACTAAGCTCCTCATGAAATTATTGTGTAGAAGGGTACATTATAGTCCTCCATTCCCATGATTTCTTTCCCTCAAGCAATTGCAAAGATGGATGCTATAAAATGTCTTCACCTTCCTAGGTAGCATCATTTAAAGGAAAATATTTCCAACACACCAAGTATTCTCTAATCATCCAACTTATCAACTCCTTTTCCCTAATCTTCAAAATCTTTGCAGATTCCAAAACTAATTTTCCTTCCCCATCCAAGGGTGGTAGACTAGGAGTGGGAAAAATGTGTTGTTAAATTACCTTCTTGAGGCATGAGACATGAAGAACATTATGAACCTGGTTGCCTGGTGACAACTCAAGCTCATATGCCACCTCTCCAATGTTCCTTAGTATCTTATATGGACCATAGATACTAGGATTAAGATTATTTGCATTGCTCTTCTTCAATATGCCCTACATATATGGCTAAAGTCATAATAATACCATAATATAAACCTCAAAAGACCTCTCTATCCTTTGGCGGTTTACATACAATTTATGTTGATTCTATACATGTTGGATATTATCCTCAAGAGCCCTGAGAATATCCTAATGATCATCTAACCAATCCTTGTGTTGGGGTGCCTTACTATCATCAAAATCCAAGTTTATGAAAGACAAAGGGTCATAAACATATAAATCCCAACATGGTTGTGAGATGTCAATAGATATATGGTATGCAGTATTGTAGTAATACTCTCCTAGGTATAGCCACTTGACCCATGCCTTCTACTGACCCACAACATAGTACTTGCAAAGATAGCCCTCCACCCACTTGTTTATAATTTATGTATGATCATTCATCTGTGGGTGATAGCTAGTGCTAGGTGTTAACTCTATTTGCTAATCTGAAGAGCTCCTGCCATAAAATATTGAGAAACTTATGATAGACCATGCAATCTAAACACCCCTCTGAAGAATAATTCAACAACATGTGAGGTTGCATAATCAACTATAATATCACAAAAGTGAGAAAATTTAGTCAATTGATCAACCACTACAAATATATTGTCCTTACCCTGGATTCTCTATAGACTTGTGATGAAATCCATGGACACACTCTCCCTCTTCTTCTTAGGAATAGGTAATGGTTGCAATAATCTAGCAAGGTAAACATGCTCTGATTTGTTCCATTGACAATTCAAACACTCCCAAAATGCTTAAGGATGTCATCCTTAAGACCCCTCCAAGAGAATCTCTCCCTGATTTTCCTATAGGTCTTTAAGTATCTTGGATGTCTTCCTAAAGGTGTATCATGAACAACTCTCATAATCTTTTCCTTAAGTCTAGACTCAGGTACTAGATAAATCCTATTCTTATAATAAATCACATCATCAATCACCTTATACTTGTCATCTTGAAGCTTTCCATCTATGATTTCACACGCAAAGTAATTCTTGGAATACTCAACTAAGAGTTGATACTTCCAGACAACTAAAATATCAGATATGGAACATAATGTGGGAATAAGATGGTTCTTAGAAATAGAATTAGCCACAACATTCATAGGAGGGTTATTGGAAAGTGCATTATCCACAACATTCCTTTTTCCATTGACACAATCAATGTCAAAATCATACACTTGTATCATCTTGACCCACTTTTGTTTCCACTCATTCAACTCCTTCTGTTCAAGGTAATATCTCAAGCTGTTATGATTAGTACTTACCACAATTTTCCCACCTACCACGTAGTGTCTAAACTTTTCCAACATATGCATGATGACAAGCATCTCCTTATTGTAGGTGGAATACAATCTCTTATTAGCCCTCAACTTCCTACTTTTTTATGTGACAGGATGTCTATTTCGCATAAGCACTACATCAATGTCCTCACCTAAATAATCACACTCTAACACAAATGGATGAGATAAATGTGGAAGAGTTAGCACATGACAAGTGTTCATAACCCCCTTGAGCCTATCAAATGTATATTGCACATCATCTGACCAACCAAAAGCCCCCTTTCATGTAAGGTTTGCAAGAGAAGTTGCAAGCTAAGAGAATCCCTTGACAAACCTCTTGTAATATGAGAAAAGCCCAAGAAATCCCCTTAAGTACAAAACATTCTTAGGTAATCACCAATCAACAATTGCTTGTATTTTTATCTTAATGCACCTTAACTCCATTAGCCCTTATCACATGCCCCAAATAAAAAAATCTCTATCAATTTAAACTCCTATTTGGATGCCTTATAAAATAGAGATTATGCCTCCATAATGCTCAAAACCTCATCAAGATGTCGAAGGTGCTCCTCCCTTGATCCACTATATATCAAGATATCATCAAAGAACACCAAAACAAATTTATGCAGTTGCTTGTTAACAATATGATTCATGCATGAAATAAACGTAGCAGGTGTGTTAGAGAGACCAAAATGAATCACTAAGAACTCACAGTTTCTCTAGTGGCATCTGAATGATGTCTTATATACATCCTCCTCATAGACACAGATCTAATGATATTCTGATCAAAGGTCTATTTTTGAAAAGTAAACAACCCCATGCAACTCATTAAGAAACTCATCTATATGGGGCATGATATACCTATTTTTGATGGTCCTCTTATTCAAGGCACATCCATAAAGTTCCATCCTTCCTCTTCACCAAAACCATTGAAGAAGAAAATGGTTTGGAACTAGGTCTAATATGTCCCATGGCAAGCAATTCCTTAAAATTTTTTATTATTATTTCCTCCTTGAAGTGTCTTGGATGATGGTATGGTGTAGTGATAATAGGCTTTGTGCCCTCCCCCAACTCTATTGAACATGATCAAAGCCACAATCAAGTGGTCCACTTGGAGGGATTTCTCCAAAAACTCATGTGTGCTTATCAAGTATTGACCGAATGTTTACTTAATGTTGTTGATTACCTCCTAGTGAGGATTTGGTAGACACAAAACACTAGGCTTCCCATGCTATGTCATCATGTTTAAGTATGACCTCCAGCTTGTGAGTTGAAACAACTCTAGGCCCACTATCTGGTAGAGCCTTCAACTCTATCTTCTGCTCTCCATCCATAAACTCTAACATCTTACAATTATCAAGAGTGTACCTGCCAATGGATTGGAGCCACTATATACCCAAAATCACATCAAGCCATTCTAACCTGATGACATAGAAACCATCCACTAGAGTGTAATCACCCATATGTATACAGAGCTAGGGTATTCTTTCACTACAACTTAGACTATCTCCACTTGCAAATCTCACATCAAATTCTGAAAACTCCTAAACCCATAGCTCCTTATTTTCCATTGAATGCTCATTAATAACATTATGTGTGGAAATTTTGTCTAATAAATAAATTAATCACTACCCTCTAATAACTCATTTAAAACAAAAAGGATGGCATGTAGGCACTCCTGAAAGTATAGCAATCATAGCGTTGGGTTGATCAAATGTCATATCTTTGTTCCTTTCTATTGTGGGCTACTCCCATCTCTCATCTTCATCATTGTCCTCAGTTCTACTACTCTCGATCTACTTCTCTTCATCCTCTAAAATGACCTCAATGTAATGTATTTTCCCTTTTCCAAGGCACCTATATTTGGGGGTCCAAGGTTCTTTACAAGTAAAGCAAAGTTTCTTTCTCCTCAACTCATTTCTAGTCTTAGTATCCATCTTGGGAGGCATATTTTTTGCCTAATTATAGGATTTTAGACTTGACTTTGACCCCTTAAAATTCTTTTTAGGTGGATGAAAGGAAGTGGATGAGGTATCTAAGTCTAGTGCCATTTTAAAAGCATCTTGTCGAGAACTGGGTTTAAGGACCTTCATAAGTCCCTTGATGTCATCATTCAAACCTTTAGTAAATATCATAATCTTTCTTCTTTCTATCATATCAGGGACCATCACAATAATTCTATGTATCTCATTAATATACAAATCCAATGAACCACCTTGTTTTAGCCGAGCCAGCTCCCTTAATACATTTCCACATCTTTTCTATCAAAGGGAGCAATCAATTTAGTACTAAATTTATCATATGAGTGAATTAACCCATGATCCCAAGTCACTAGTCCATACTGCCACTAGTCATAGGCTGCTCCATCTAAATACATAGTTGCGAACTTAATTGCCTCCACTTCCTTCATAGGCTTAAGAGTTAAGAAAGTATCCAATTTATGAATCCAAGCTCTCACACTTTTTTTTGCCACTGTCATATGTGAGAAGTGACAACTTATTAGTAGCATGTTTAAGATCCTAATTTTGATACCTAGCTTTCTATCTTTCCTGGTTCTCATACTTTCCTTTTGTTGCCCCATATACTGAATGAAGGACAAATACGCCTTAACATGCTCTAGAAGAAGACTCCACTCATTGTGCATAGTCATCACATTATCTAGAAATGTCACATCTGCATCAACATTATTCACATCTCTCTCATTATTTATCGCTATAAAAGTAGGCATCAAAGGGCTATCAAAAGACTGTGCAAAGGCTCTTTCACTTTGTGGGGAGCCAACCAGACTATCACCATATACGTGATTGTGTTTTGATCTCCTTGGTGCACTCATATGTTGAATGACTATTGTAAGCCATTGCAATACATTAGCCACTTGTTCCTACCCCGGTTGAATACCTCTCATATCCTCTAGCCTCTTTATCCTCATCTTGTGGTGGATTTTCCACTTCTATCTCCCACACTTGTAACCGATCTTGTACTACTAGAAGATGAATCTTGGTGAATAACAATCAATCTAAATGTTGTTTCCCATTCAGGCACCTGAGGGGGTTGCCAAGTTTTCCTTAATTCCCTCTCATAATACCTTATCTCTATGTCACTTGGTTGCATGGACAAACATAAATAGACCCAAAGGATGGTTAGTTCTTGGCTCTGATACCACTCTAAGAACCCTTACAAATATTGAGCCAAATTTACATCACCAATCTAAAGTTCATAGCATATGCATTATGCCAAATTGTTGTATGATCATAACATTCTAAAATAAACACTTGTATTGTAGAGACATAACATCAAACACTTGGCATATTGAATCACCATACAACCATAAGTTCATAAAACAACATTTGGACAAACATTGGGTCACAAATCACAATCAAAACTTAACACATATCATATCACTAAAATATTGTCAAACACATTGCGTGCCACTTGAAGGTCTCTGTTCTAATGTTTGATTTTTATATCCGACTAATCACTTAGTGAAAAATGGAAGAAATAACCACATATAAACACTCTGATTACAAACCATGTTATGCTTTAGAATAACAGATATGTCATATAACATTAAAAAAACTATGACAACATAAAAATAAAATATATCATTCAAAGGAACCATTATCTCTTACATATAAGTTTACAACACATAAGGGCCTTCCAAAAGTATTTAGAGTAGCACATAATACTATTTTTTTTGTATACAAAGATGCAAATATCAAGCATAGATAATATCGAGGACCTAGTAATGTCGTCCCATCACTCCCATACATCCCAAGTAACAACCCAATGAAACTTCAATGTGCCTTTCTCTTAGTCTTCCTCATACTCGGGTCGAAGCTTTGTTGATTATGAGATACAGTGAGACCAAATGGTGCTCTCTTGATTGCTGGGAACACCATTATATTTGTAGTTCAAAACCTAGCTATGATTTGCCTCATATGATCTTTACATTTGCCTAGCGTTCATGTTCTTGTCTTACCATGAGAAGATCATCATATAAGATGAAGATATTGATCCTCCCTATCAGCTTCAAGTGTAAATGAACCAACCTTCCAAATGAATACCATCTTCAACTATTGATAGGTCTATAATTAAAATACTTCATATCTGTCAAATGCCTCCATTACTAATTCCAAACTTTGAAAATAAGAATAGTGGTGATTTCTGATGTAAATCCACCTCCCAAGGAATATTAGGTTTCATCCAATCTTCAAATTCCAAAGGGGTTTTATCCTCGAAAATCCAGTCACTGTTATCTCAACAACTTGGAGAAATATTAAAAATGATATAGTCTTAGAGAATAACCAAGAGAGACCACAAGCTCCGTTTATAAAGACCCTTTAAGTGATTGATGAACCTCCTCTAAGCAATGTGGGATAAAACCCACTTGTTTTTCATAAAGTTACTTTACTTTTATAATGTTATTTTATAACATAAAGTAACTTTAATAATATCAAATCCCATTAAATAATATTTTATTTTCTCCATTTCTCCACAAACAAAGACGTGACCAACTTTGCATCCTTTTAACATCCAATTAGCCTATCAAGATGAGAAAATAGGCTAACTAAGCTCCTCATGAAATTACTGCGAAGAAGGGGCCATTACACATGGGTAATGCTCCCTATCATGAAAGCTTGCAATGCCAGCCTCACATGATCGAATGATAGCATCACTAAGGGATCTGTGCCTACCTAGAGATACATAACCCTAGTCACAAAGTCCCATTTCCTAGCAAACTATTCGATCCATGAAATTTAACCCTAGCCCTTAGATTATAAATCTTCATTGATGCAAACATAGTTGTAGGCTTGATCACTTAATTTTTTTTTCTAAGGAGTGATAGATATTCAAAGCTTTCCAGCCTTTAGCATGCTTAAGGGAAGCCAATTGGCTATTGTTCTTCACAAGCTTATTTTAGGGTTCATTGCCCTCTAGAGCTTTTAATATCCATTTTATAGCCAAAGAAATACCATGGGTTTTCAAGTCTTTAAGACCAAGGTCGCCTTACATTTTGTTTAAGCAACACCATTCACATCTCACTAAAAGTTTCTTCTTTTTTCCTTTACCATAAGACCAAAGGAATGATATAATCTTCTTCTAAAATCTCATTGACTTGATAGCTACAAAATAGCCAAATTGAAGAATAATATAAGGTATGAGAAGAAAGTTCATTTTGACAAACTTGAAATCTCCCATTTAAAAATAGGTAACAATTATAAAATTGAATACTTTTATTTCTATTTATTTTAAACATTTAATGATTGTTTCAAATTATTAAAATATCAAATTTATCTAACATTTAATTAAATAACTTTACTTAAAATTAAATTTATATTCACATATATTTATTCAATCTCAACAACTATTTAAAAAACTATAATTTTCTCTCCACTAATTTCTTAGTGATTATAAATTTTCTTTGAACTAATTATGTACCATCCTATATGCTCTAACTAATTAGAAGCTCTATCCAAACACTATTTTTGTAAAGCTTTGTACTATGTTTTAAAAGCTTTTAAGTCTATTAAAATTGTAAATTTTCTTTGAATTAATTATGTACCATTTTATATGTTCTAACTAATTAGAAGCTCTATCCAAACACTATTTTGTAATAGCTTTCTACTATGCTTTAAAAGCTTTCAAGTCTATTAAAAAACCATGATAATGTGGTATTAATCCACAAATAAATAAATAAAAAAATCCACCATAAAAAAACAAACTTAATATATATTGAAATTACTTTAAAATGTGAGTATTTCATGGATTTAGATTTCTATCATTTGAAACCCTTTGCCGGTTCCATCTTGGACACAAGATTCTCAGACCGTCGAGGTGTCAAATCTCTGAGACATTTTCCATGTGTAATCCCAGGAATGTCAATTAAAGGTAATCTGTTGATATCATCTTAAACTGAAAAGGTTTGATCACTAATAAAGAATGAATAGAATAGAGACAAGCGACAAGTTTGAAGGCTTAAAAATTATTCAGGAATTCGTTAGTTAATGAGTAACAGTTTTGAGGCCAAAGTCAATGATTTTTAGGGAAACCTGGATTAAACGGATAGTCTCAAAGAGCATATAGTGATAGGCATCGAGGCCAGCAAAACCCATTACAAAAGTCGTAACAGCAGAACAGAAAATGCTCAGAAAAGGCCTCTCATGTGACTTTGCTTCCCCTAAAAAGTCGGTGGAAAAGAATTTTTCAACCTTACAAAACGTAGTGATCTAATAATAGGAAAGGGTGGGTCAGTCATGCTGACCCGGCCGTCTCTCAAATCTGCAAACTAGTCACTGAAGACCCTCTCATTCTAACTACTCCTCTCTCTTCTCTTGACAGATTAGATTTGACCCTCTTTGCTCCGTCCCAGATTTACAGGTAACATTTTAGTAACTGTTTTTGTTTCGGGTCATTGCCATCTTTCTTTACTCCTTCAAATTTTTTAATAAGATTGCTTATCAGATTCGATCAATTTTTATTGGTTTTCAATTTGTGGGTATTGAGTTATTGTACAAAATTGCAGCGTTGGATATGTGTGGGCTGATGGGTTATGTATGTATTGGTGTCTCCAGGTCCAATTGAAATTAGGCTTATTGATGAAATGTTAGAATAATCTGTCGCAGCTCTATTCAGCAAAAATGTGTGTGCGCATCGGTTGCTTCAACAAGGTTAGATTATTTCACTGTATTTTTATGATGAAATTTTGGGTTTGATGGTTTTGAACTAATTCTTTTAGTCCATTGTCTCTGTTATTTATATTTAAATAAAGAAGAAAAAATGCCTCAATCAGAGGTAGACTGTGCCGCTAGCTCGTTGACATTCTGCTGGATTGGTGTCTAAATTATTTGGTGATAAGTTTTCTGTTTCAAATACATACCCATATATACACAGATTATACACATACACATATACATACAGAGAAACCCCTTTACAACGCCACAGGGGATTGTGATGATTTGGACACCAGAGAGGGCATCATTCGAATTCCAGTGCTTCTAATTCATGATTACAAGGAGCATTCCGTTTGGGATCAGCACTTGGGTTATTGTGGCAGTTGAGTCATCTATCTTACTGTTGGAAACTGCTAGGGCACACCTGTAGTCTTTCCATTGTTTTCTGGATTATGAAAAACATAAACAAAGTTCATTATGTAAAGGATCACAACCCAGATAGTCCTAGCCACAGTTCATAGATTATGTATAATAGAGATATCAATAGCTAATGGAGCACCGTTGGACACCCATTCTATTAATTCCATCACTAACGTTTTACTTTTTTTTTTGGTTTTGTTTTGTTTTTCTAAGAATTATGAAACGACTAGCTGTCAATTACATCCTGTATAATATAAAATAATTTAAAAGGTTGTTTACTATATGTAGTAATTAAAATACAAACTGAAAAGATTAAAATTTAAATAGATGAGCCTGATATGCAATGGAATCTATACACACAAATAACTTTCCTGAGCAAGCACTATACTCTTGTAATCAACTCCTCTCAGGTTTCACTCTACTGGCGGGAGAGATGGGCAGGTGAACTCTTTAGCTAGTGTATGACGAACCATCAAACTAAGATCAAAGTTGATAATGAACTTCATTATTTATTTGATCACTCTTCTAGTTTTCTCTTTGCCAAGTGTTATTTTTTTTATCGAATATGCAGGACTCTATTGGTGGAAAATTTCAATCATCCAGCTCATATATATATATATATGACTGTATAAAATTGAGCTGAATCTAATATATTGAATTCAATTAGAAGCATACCAGATCTGGGAAAAAAACCTTACTAATATCTATAAATTTGGAATTTTTACTTTTGGCATAATACAGGGGCTTCTATGGAATGGGGTGCCAATTATGAACTATTAGATATATCATATTTTTGTAATTACTGATTTCAAAGGGTATAAAGGGCAATATGATTCCAAAGGGTATAAAGGGTATGAAGCGCGTGAATATAGAAATTGGGCAATAGTGTGTACATCAATTCCAACTACAACTATACCTGACTCAAGGAAAAATCATACTATCATTTGTAGAGACAAAAGAGCATGTCAAATTTTTTTTAGATCAAGCAAAGCAAAATGAGCAGTCAGATTTTCATCTTTTCCTTTAAATTTCTGCATTCGTTAAATAAAGGTGTTATACGCTCAGAGATTTTTCAACATTCTATATTCAGGTCCATTATAGTTGTGTTATCAAACAAGGAGACCCAATATGTTTCTTTGTCAAGTTATTGCAGAACTTTTTTGCCAACCATCCAATCAAGTCTCTCTTTCAGCATTCCAAGTCCAAGTCTTGTGACAGTGGTTTGTTGGTAATTAATTACAGCTTTATTGAGGCAAAGGACTTTCTTAGTCAATTGCTAGATAAATGTTCGACATATCTACCCAATAGTATATCAGGTCAAGTATTGCAGAACTTTTTTGCCAACCATCCAATCAACTCTCTCTTTCAGCATTCCAAGTCCAAGTCTTGTGACAGTGGTTTGTTGGTAATTAATTACAGCTTTATTGAGGCAAAGGACTTTCTTAGTCAATTGCTAGATAAATGTTCGACATATCTACTACCCTAAGTTGCCGGTTCGGGTTCAGGTTCTGGTTCGTATGCGGGTTCAAGATTCGGGTTTGAAATTTGTCCAAAATTTTTTTGGGCTGGGTTCGATTCGTTTTGGGTTTGTCCGTATAAGATTTAAAAA
>MU224423.1:412760-463023 GCA_018584345.1 Thuja plicata
TATATATATATATATATATATATATATGCAGCAGCAAATAAGTTCATACATTACTATGCTAATAATACAAAACTGCTGCATACAAAAAACGTTAAAACGCGATGCATTTAAGGGTAAAACGCGAAAAAATCAATTAAAAACAATTAAAAAAAGCGTTGAAAGTCAATCAAAATCGAAATTCCCAGAAATTCGACCTAAATTCGTCCAAATTTGTGGAAATTCGTTCCGGGTTCGTTTTCGGTTTTTCAAATTCATTTTGGGTTCGTTTTCAATTTTTGAAATTTGTTCAAAACGCTGCAAAATTCGTCCAGGGTCCGGTTTCACGAATTTGAACCCAATTACTCAGAACATTGGTGAATTTGACACGAATTCGAATTAGTAACGAATCGAATTTCGAATTTGAGGTTGCAGGGACGAATATGGTAACTTAGTATCTACCCAATAGTATATCAGGTCAAGCATTCCTCACAAGAAAACTTTTGTAGGAATAGATGCCATGCTAACAAGTTGTTAGGTTCACGTTGGAAGTGATGTTTACAAAAAAGATAGGATTGCTAAAGGAAAAAAAATATTGCACCTGATTTGGCCAGATAAAATTTATAGAGGAAAACATGTTTACAACTTTCATTTAAGAAGATGCCGCTTTTCTGAGCATACAATGTGCTTCTAGATGCTGTGTCTATTCATCGAGTCATAATTTCTTTTGCATATTGTGTATAGAGTTCCTTATAACAGTAGTTATGCCTCAAACTATTCATGGCCCAACTTTTGAACCATTTAAACATGTTTGTCTTTGAGAATTGTTAGTTGTTTTGCAGACAGCTGGCTTCACTCTTCATCTTGCGTGCTTTTTCCTTGTTAGCATTTCTTGATGTTCTTTGTATTGATGGGTTCTAATGGATGGCAAGATAGTGCACTTGTTTATGGCTTCGTTCTCTGGATATGTTGTCACATAATAGGTCTCGTTTATGGTTTGATTCTCTGGATATGTCGTCACATAATAGGTTCACTCAAACTTGAGTGCTAATGAGCTCCTTTTCTGAGTGCTATAATCCTTCTCTGTTTTCGTTTTAAGTTGCCATCCTTCCTATTGCAATCTAATTCCCTTTGCAATTTGATAAGCTTTCTTTATTTTCTACATGTTAATTGTTTTTTACTGTGTTGAGGATTTTGCATAAGGATTCTTTAGTCTTTTGCTGGATTGTATATGCTGGTTTAAAAAGTTTTCTGGTTTAGATAGAAGGGTTTTCCTAGTCTCCTTCTGGGCTGAACACCATGAAAATGTTTTGTCATGGCCATTTTATAGATTTCCAAGCTTAAAGCTACATAGAATATTTTGGTGTTCTTAGGCTATCTCATGGTGCTTCATGCACAATTGAGGTATTCGACATGTTAAACTTATTATATTTCCACAGTCCATCAATAATAGCTTGAATTGTTTCTGTATTCAACTGTGTATATATTTTTTGCATCAACTTTTCGGATCACACTCCGTGATCCTCTCATCTTGATGATGGATTGTGTCCGAAACGTTGATGCAAAAAATATATACACAGTTGAATCCAGAAATGATTCAAGCCATTCGCCATGTTACTATTTGACAGTGGGGACTTATCAAAGATGTGGGATGTGGGATTGCTCATCTAAGTTTCCAGTGGATCTTCATTAACATGTTAGGTGTCTGACTTGTTGCTATCAATGTCTCGTGGGCTTATCATAATCAAAGATGTAGGATGTGTTTCTGCTCATTAAAGTTATTAAAATTTGGTCGTTCTTTCTTTTTTCTTTTTCACCTACTAGCTTGCAGAAATTTCCTCTTTGCATATTTAATGTAACCTGATAATACTGTACGGGGATGGTTACTAAGTTTATCGAGTTGCATCTTTGTAACTTCTTTTACTTATTTGAAATCTGCTCCTTCTTTGAACAATATAATTACATATTTGTCATATT
Organism: Thuja plicata; assembly: GCA_018584345.1. NCBI lineage: Eukaryota > Viridiplantae > Streptophyta > Pinopsida > Cupressales > Cupressaceae > Thuja > Thuja plicata. The sequence continues at coordinate 414,714 of MU224423.1, forward strand.
CTTTTTCATCTAAGATAGAAGGTTTATACAACATAATGTTATCACTGTCGTCAAATTTAAGGTAAATATTCAAGTGAAGAAGCAAGTCCTGTTTGAAAGACTCTTTCAACTCTACCCCCTCCAAGTGGTAGAAACCCAGGGGCATTTTATTTTCAGATGTCCTGTATGTATTGCACTTTGAGTGAGATACCATTCACTGTTCAGAGGCTCAGGCAGTCATTCTCCAATGTAGATCCTGATAGGGATCCTTAGAGTTGTCACATTGATTACTTCTTCATCCCAATTCAAGAATTGGAGATGGTAAGTGCCTGGTTATTGCATCTGATTCACACTCAGATGGGGGCATGTCACTGAGATGAAATACCTCTTTGTGTGTTTCTGCTATTGTCTCAGTCTAGGTGGATTTGCTTCTTATTGATGTCAAGCATTCACCTTGCCTTTGTGCCAAGTCATGAATGCAAGTGCATATAACAAGATTTCTGGTTATCATCTAGCACTAGATATTTGTCAGCCATGGATGGTAGGAGAGGATCTAAAGGATGTATGTGACTACCTGACCTTCTATTAGCCTTAAATATTTCCCTATGCATATTCTGATGTCAAAATCACGAATCAAGCCAAGAAACATCAGAGCAACCACAAACTCTAATTTCAAAGCTAAAACTTACTCAAGCAATGAAGAAAACATAATTGAAATGCAATGAAATAAAATCAAACCAAACCAATGATGCATCCAATTTGTCAAGCCTCCAATGAGGAACTCCTTTGATTTTTTCCATCTTGATGATGAATCACAGAGTGTGATTCGAAACGTTGATGTTAAAAATTCCTATTCTTCTCCATTGTTCTTCTTATTCTTCTCCAAATGCTCTCAGATTTTTATGTGCACAAAATGTCAAAAACAAATTTGAAAGCTTGAAAAGATTTGATAACAGCAAGCAGATAATCGAAGATGTGGTTGACTCTGAAATGAGGAAGAAGGATTGAATTAATAGATATTTGAAGATAACAAGATGAAGATAGGAAGAATCAAGAATCACAGCTTTCATTGAGGAAAAAGTTAGAAAGTTTCTAATTTTCAAATGTGCACTCCTTTCAATCTTGAAATTAAGAAAAGAAGATAAGTTCCCAAAATGATCAATTTCGAAAATCAACAAAAAATATATAAAGATGTTAGTTTCCATTTTCAAAATTAGGAAGTAAGTTGATAGAGTTGTCATTTTTTGAAAATCAATAAGACAAATGAAGTTATTTTCTATTTTCAAATTTGAGGAAAGATTTGAGGACTGATTTTTAATCAAATAATTTTAAGATTTATTTAACTAATGCATATGAAAATAAATAAATTTATTTAATTATCTAGAAGAAAATGGTAATTACTAATTATACTAAATAATTTAAAATTGTTTAATAGATGTGGAAAAGTGGAGGAAACCTTAATTTTTGGTATTATTAAATAATTCAAAAATTATTTAATTATTTAGAGGAAACACTAGATTAGATAGAATTAGTTTTTGATAGTCCATGAATTAGAATAATTACTTTTGGGTTAAAATTGTGTGTACTTTTTTGATCGATGTTTCGAATCACACCCAATGATTCATCATTAGGAAGAGGAAAACAAGAAAAATGAATTGCAGAATGGCCTTATAAGGGAGAGGCAAGAAACCAAGAGAGGAAAATAAAAGATTAAGCTATAAAACAAAAGGAATAAGATAAATAAAGTAAGAACTAAAAAGAACAAAAAATCAATAGCTAAAAATCCTAATAGCATTGAAAATAAAAGGAATTAACTGAAAAACTAGCTAAAAATTCTAATAGCATTGAAAATAAAAGGAATTAACCGAAAAACAAGATAAATGAATGAAGAATTAGAGTAAAAAGGATAATAAATAAAAGTATAATAAATTAAATCTAATCATTGAAAATAAAACACAACGAAATAATTGAAAGGAAAAAATAATAATAAAATAAAAATACAAGGCTTAACTACCAAGGTATAACAACACGAGAATAAAATAAAAAAGGAAAAAACCGAAAAAGAAGGAAGAATACCAGTAAAAGACAAAGGTAAACATACAAAAAATACAAAATTAATAAAAAGATTGAATTAAAGGTAGAAAATAATAAGAAAAGAAAATCAAAAGTCACCAAAGATAAAATATAAAATAATCAATAGAAACGTAGAAAAACAAAACAAGAAATAAGAGATCAATTATTGGAAAGAAAGGGAAGAAAAAATAATATATATGAAGGAAGAACAAACAAATAAAATCAATTAAACATAAAAAATAATAAACCCAATGAAGAGAGAAAGACATGAGGATGAGGAGATGGGAGCTGGGTAAGAAGATGAGAGAGAGAAACTCTAGGAAAGAGGGTTCACAAGAATGAGTTTAGCAGTGGTCCAAGGCTTGGCTCAAGTGCCATCCTTCATCTCGATTGAGATTAGTACCATGGTTTTTGATAGTAATAGCTTTATGAAGATTTTGTTTGAAGAAATTGTCTTCTTTGGTTATGACTTGAGTGTCCTCAAGGTAAATGTGGTGTTTGGTATGGTAGGAGTGTTCAACAAGGGCCGATTTGGAAATTCTATCATTATCTAATATCAACACTATTTTCTTTGATTCTAGTACTGATTAATTGATTTATTTCTCCTATGTATGGGGTTCCACAGGAGCATTTGATTTTGTACACTCTAGAGTGGAGAAGAGGAGGCAAGGGGTCCAAAAAATGGAAGTCTTAACACTCTTGCAAGTTGAGCATTTTGCATTTGTGATATGGGCCATGTTAATCTTGAGCTTTCCCACCTTTATCGAGTTTTCAAACTCAATGGTTATAGCGATAAGTAGTTTCTTCGAGCTTTTAACCTTGCTAGAAAGTGAGCTCATCCGATATCCAAACCTTAACCCATTTTACCTCAAACCTCCCCGGTTCCCCCCATTCCTTATGTTTAAGGCTTGTCAAACAAAATCTCCAAAATTCTTAGTAAAAATGGTATTTTTTGTGCCTTTAAACCCATTTCCACTACTAGGAGGCTCATTTCCTCTGTCAAGGACCCCTTACCTCCTCTTCTCCACTTTGGACTGTACAAAATCAATTGCTCCTGTGGAACACCATACATAGGAGAAACAGATCGATCCATCAGTACTATAATCAAAGAACATAATGCTGATATTAGATATGGTAGAATTTCCAAATTGGCTCTTGTTGAGCACTCCTACCATACCAAACACCACATTTGCCTTGAGGACACTCAAGTCATAACCAAAGAAGGCAATCTTTCAAACAAAAACTTCATGAGGCTATTACTATCAAAAACCATGCTACTAATCTCAATCAAGATGAAGGATGGCACTAGAGCCAAGCCTCAGACCACTGCTGAATTCTTTCTCGTGAACCTTCTTCCCAGAATTTCTCTCTCTCATCTTCTCCTGTCTTCTTACTCAACTCTCATCTCCTCATCCTCGTGTCTCTCTCTCTTGCAAAGTTGCCCTTCACTTTATTTAATTCTCTTGGCTTCTTTTCTAACCCTTCACTCCATGTTTCTTTCTTCCCCACATTTCTTATTTTTGTAATTTTTTCTCTATTTGAACATTTCTTTTCGTCATTTTGCTTGATCTAGTTTCTTGGCTTTATGTTCTAGTGGGGTCTAATTTATGGTTTTGCATTCATGGTTTCTTTTATTTAGTTAGTTGTTGGGTTTGTCTCTTGTCTCCTTCTGTTATAATTGTTAATTTTGGTACATTTGTCTCTTGTTTTAAGATTTGTCTTTCTTGTTTTTGTAGCTAGTCTATCTTTTTGTTGTTTTCGAAGTCCTTAATTTGACTTATTCTTTTTCATTGGGTTTATTATTTTTTTAATGTTTAATTGATTTTATTTGCTTGTTTTTCTTATTTGTTCCTTCTCTTGTTTTTTAATATTATTATTTTCTTATATTTTTTCTTACCATTCTTTTCGATAATTGTTTTCTTATTTCTTGTTTTGTTTTTCTACATTTCTATTGTTTACTAGTGACTTTTGATTTTCTTTTTTTGTATTTTTTGAATGTTTTCCTTCTTGTCCTTTATTGGAATTCTTCTTTCTTTTATGTTTTTTTCCTTTTTTTGTTTTATTCTCGTGTTGTTACACCTTTGTAGTTAAGCCTTGTATTTTTTTGTTATTATCTAAGTTACCATATTCGTCCAGGCACATGCAAATTCGACATTCGATTCTCTGTGGATTCAAATTCGACATTGGATTCGCTGTAGATTCAAATTCTTCATTTGCCTGAGTAATTCGCTGCAAATTTGCTAAAACGGACCTTGGTCGAATTTCATTTCATTTGGAGCAAATTTCAGAAAAAACGTGCAAGCCCGGGGCGAATTTGTGTTTGTTTGAGCGAATTTCAAACAAATTTATTCGAATTTGGCCTTTATTGACTTTCAACGACAGTTTTTTATTATTTTAAAATTGTTTTTTTCCAAAGTAACCCTAAAAACACGACATTTTTTTAAATGATGAGATTTAATTTGCTGATGTGACAGTCATTGGCAACCATTTCCAGTTATACAAATGCTCCATAATGTATAGATGTCTATTATATCAGATATTCTGCAAATGGTATGATGCTTAGCATCAAGGTTGGAGATGCTACAACATATATGTTACCCGAAGAGTATTTACTCTAACTATTGTTTGTTTGTAGAACATAGAACTAGGCAGAGAATGAATATTTTCATTCCACATTTGTGAGATAAGCTAGCGAAATACTTAACTATACATTCCATTCTCGGTGAGCGTTTATTGAGGGATTTATCAGCAGGAACGTGGATAGCATAATCTAGATGGATTCTTACTAAATTTATAATTTTGTTATTCTTAGTTTATGAAATTTCTGGATGGCAAATTTATGATTTTGTTATTAATAGTTTACTAAAACGACAATATATGTGGTGGTGTATTTTGCTATGTTGCTTTATTATTAGCACAGTAATGTATGGACTTATTTGCTGCTGCATATATATATATATATATATGTATATTTTAACTAAAAATTCCTTGTACGGACGAACCCAAAACGAATCGAACCCAGCCCAAAATGTTTTTGGACGAATTTCGAAACCGAATCTTGAACCTGGATCTGAACCGGCAACTTAGTTTATTATGTATTATTATTTTTTCCTTTTGAATATTTCGTTGTGCTTTCTTTTCAATGATTAGATTTAATTTATTATAGTTTTCTTTTTTATCCATTTTACTTTAAATCTTCATTCATTTATTTTGTTTTTAGGTTAATTATTTTATTTTCATTATTTTTCTTGCTATTAGTGTTTTTGAATATTGATTTTTTGTTATTTTTAGTTCTTATTTTATTTATCTTATTTCTTTCTGTTTTAGCTTAATCTTTTCTTTCCCTCTCTCAGTTCTTGGTTTCTTGTGTCTTCCTTAAAAGGCCATTCTGCAATTTATTTTTCTCATTTTCCTCTTCCTGATGATGAATCATTGGGTGTGATTCGAAAAGTCAATAAAAAAAGCATACACAGTTTTAAACCAAAATCAATTATTATAAAACACAAGATTAATAAAATAATTAATTATTCAACTAATTAGAGGAAAAATCAGCTTAATTAAATAATAAAATTAGATCATTAGTCATTAGATCATGCATTTCCTTTTGTGGTGATAGATGATGACATATTGGTTTTTTGCACCCAAGCCTTGCTACATGCATGACATCATTGGTCTTATTTCATGATCTTGCGTTCATCTTAATCAACTTTTTGCTTTCTTAGCAGGTCCCACCCTCACAGGACTATTTGCACATAGCTTTTAGTATTTAGGATTTAACTGTTCTAAGTTTAATGCTTGATACATTGCTTGATGGATTCAACTTGACGTGTTCTAGGAATGGATTTTTCTCTTTGGCCATTGCTATACAGCAAGCATGAGAGTCTGTCTTATTTGTCCTTAGCTCTTGAAAGCAACACATCCCTCCTTGGATGATTGTTACCCCCATTTCAACTTTTAAGAGGAATGAACCAACAACTAAGTACTGGAAGGTCGATACAAAATGTAGCTGAAGAAAACAGCTCTGTTGGTGAGAAAGCTCCAGCAAATACCAAAAGCCTTTAGGGCCAGAATTCTGGAAAAATAGTGAGCAGCAAGCAGTGATAAGGGCAACTTGATCAAGAGGATGAAATGGATAGGATTCATGATGAATACAATGTCTTGAGCATTCTTGTACGCAGAGACATGACCTTCACTGAATTATATGAGATGACGACAAGGACTGGGCATAGGAGGAGAAGGAATGAAGAGAGGAAAGACATTCAACACTGTTTGGGAAAATCACCATTCCTACCTTTGATGGTGCTGGTAATTCCTCGGCAAGGGCTTAGTTGCAGAGTTAGACACATATTTTTCCTTTAATCCATTGTTTGATGAAGAGGCTATCAAATTCACCACCTTGCATCTTGAAGGAGTGGCTCACGAATGGTGGTACCATGGCATGATAGCCCAAGGGCATGATTCTGTCACTGCTTCGGAAGACTTAAGACAAAGATTGTTAGAGAGGTTTGATAGGAAGGGTCCGGAGACTTATTTTAGGGAGTTAGCATAGCTGAAGCAAGAGGGTAAGGTGGAAGACCACGCAGCAGAATTTTAGAGGCTTGCGGTAATGATTTCAGATGTGTTAGAGAAAAGGCTTAGAGTCTTCTTTGTAGAAGTCTTAGCTGAATCCCATAAACGTTTAGCAAGGGTATTTGATCCGATCTCATTGCAAGCAGCCATCATAACATGAAATCATTAAATATAATATGACAACATTATAACAGCAGCAATAAATATAGTATGACAGCAATATAACAAAGTATTGATTAAAAATTTAAAATTAATCATGACAGCAGTGGCAACAATTGCAGTAACAACAAACAATCAATTTATCATGATTCAGATTCATAGCTAATGAATAAGTTATATAACAATTAAACAATAACAACAACAATTTGAGTTTTTGATTTTATTGTTCAAACTTCAAACTAAAAAAATCTCAATAAACAGCAGCATGAAGAAATATGCTTGTACTACTAATGACATGAGTACAACTATGCTCATCAGAGCTGTAAATACTAAAGAGCTATATGTGTCACTCTCTGGCTTAAGCTATGGGTCATTTACTGGAGACCCATCGAAACCTGGCTGGATCTCTTCTTTGTCAATCTACCTAACATCTTTAGGATCAACACCCCAACATGCTGTTGGAGTCTGCCGATACTTAGTAGTTTACCAATCTTGAAGTCTCAAGGCACTATACATGCAACTAGCTCTTTTGTTTGTCTAGAGGTAAGCTTGTTCCTCTCAATCAAGTGGATAAAGCTGTAGGTGAACCAATTCCTCTATGTACTAGATGAATGACAAGCTGTTTAAACTTTGGCGTGTCTTTGCCATGAGATTTCTACCATTTAATAGAGTTTTTTGATGCGATAGTGGTTCTATTCAGCCTAATCTCTAGTGTGCTGAATGTAGGTCTTAAAGATTAGAAGTTCGAAGTCATTGTTCACAATGTGTGGTTGCATACTTGGGGCTATTCATCTTTGGGAGAGCCTTCACAAACCTCTCCATTACCTCATAATCCTTTGAAATAATAAGTTGGCTAGGTGTAGGTGCATAACACATGAGATTAAGAGGATAGGTAGCCATATGAAGAGTAGTGTTCATTACGTTCCACCTCTTTGTGACAATGGGATTGATTTGCTCCTCATAGGATTGTAATCGAAGATCTTTTTTATGATTTGCTTGCCTCATTTGATGAAGCATGCTATCAAAAGTCTCATAATTTTCTCCAAGGCTAGGAGAGTTTGCATCCGCATTTTTGAATGTAAAGAATTCTAGAAACCATTAGGATACACTACTACACTTAGAAAAAGATATCAGAGCCTGTATAAGACATGCAAATTAAGCAAACAAATATTTTAGCACACACTCTATGTTGAAATGACATGTGCAACAAACAATTAACTGAAAGACACACCATTGACCTGTAGAAAACCCCTTTTTGATAGAGAAACCCTAGCCTAGTAAAAGTTTAGTACATGTATTAGAGTTCATGGCTCTAACAAACGTCCATACAAGTCTTGGAGCCTTTGACTCATCTACAACACACTCTCAAAGTGACCAAACCATTACGACAAGTTTACAACAGTCATTAAATGGACTAAATACAACATACAATGAGAGCCTATATAGACCTCCAACAACCTCCTGCGCAAAAGAAATTGAAAGACAAAGTGTCCAAACTACAAATTAAAAATAAAACATTTTGAATTCCAACTCACTGTTCCCATAGATGATTTTGCTTCTTTACTAGCGAAAAAGTTGGATGCTTTATTACATTTTTTTGCAGCAAATGGTGAGTCCACTACTACCAGGACAAATTTTTCACTTCACACAACAATGTGCTAGGGCTAACATGTAGTTTTCATTTCCATGATGAATTTGCTGCTTCATTAGCTCTTTTTGATCTTTTCTAGAAGCCATAACTTTTGCATATGAACTCAAAACAAGGTGTAGTTTTTTTTTTGAAATTGCACAACTTTCTGAGAAGAATTCAAATATGTGATCATGTTCAACTTTTAATTCCATGTTCACATCGATTTTGCCTTTGCAAAACAACTGCATTCATGAGGCAAATGCTAGGGAGACTCAAAACTGGGAAGATGTCTTGTTTGCCAACAGAGGTCCGAAGATGTTCCATACTGACTTCAGAACCTTTTCAAGCATCAAAGAAGTAGGTCGTTGGCTAGCAACATCATTCTTGTAGTAGTTTGACAACTAATTCACCCCTTTGTCTTATTGATGATAATCCACAAGCTAGGATGACATGACCTTAATCGTCTAGGTGTCCTAGATATTCATTTTTTTGATTCATTTACATTTCATATTTGTCTAAGAAGTTAGAAACTTTAAAAAATGGCATCTCATTTTGAGTTTGTATGCAAAAGTTATGGCTTTCAAAAGGAGGAGAAATTCAACATTGAAGGTATGGTTTGTTTCTATTAAAGTTAGTTCCAAATTGATAGGTTGGTTTTGAAATCAATAGGGTGCTTTTGTTTCTGTTAGTGGCGGTTTTGAAGCTGACGGGGTATTTCTTTTCTATAAGTGACAGTTTCATAGCTGCTAGTGTGCGAAATTGACAATTTTATCCAATCCGAGGGGCAAGATGAGGAAGTGGGGAAAGTGCTTTTGTCCATATTGTTGTTTGGGCTTCCAATTTGAGCCTAGAACATGTATTAAGGTGCACATTCTTTCCCAAAAAGGTAATGGGAGATGCTGTAAATCTTTGTTAGCTATTTTCACAGAGATTGGTTTTGAGAATGAGCATTCTTCGTTGTTTGGAGATGCTGGTTGGGTGTGCACCGTGCTAGGTGGTTAAGTGTGATGTGATGGACACTTATGCCAAATCAAAGAGGTTATTTGTTAGGTTTAGGCTGTTGTTGACTATAATTAGCATCAATGAAGGGCTCATGAAGGCCACACACTTGTAGTTGCTTGTTTATAGTGTATCAACGGAAGCTGGACTTACCTTTGCTAGTGTTTTCTCTTTATTGGAGTTTTTCATAGGGTAAGCACCCTATTATCCCATTTTTGAGTGTGTTTGAATGTTCCTCATTCTTTCAATTTTACAAGTTCACAAATCAATCTACTAACAAGGGTACGATAAATTCCACTCGAAGTAGGAAGAAGCAATGTACAACTTGTTAGTGGCATGACAAGGAGGGTTTCAATAATATGTAGTGATGTTTTTTGTTTAGGTGAAGCATTGTGTAGTGTGTGAATGAAGTAGTTGACAGTCATCAAAGAGGTTGCAGAAACATTTAAATTCAAGCATTTGTGCTGTTTGATTGTCCGTGAAGCTGGAAACAAACTTATAGAGGAAGGTATCATTTCTGATGAACTAAGCAATGGACTATCCAAGCTATAGTTCATGGATCAGTTTTGGTAGACTATTTGATGGAGTCTATTAGTTGATTAGGATATTTTATTGTCGTGGTTTATCTCAAGGATGGGGCAAGGTTCAAACTTGATTGAAATATTAGGAGGATATTATGAAAACTGATACGAAGAATAAAAGCAAAGCAAAAACACAAGAGAGAACTTGAAGGCGAGAAATGTTACTTGTATGTATTAATGAAAGAGCAATGGTAACTTTATATGAAATAAATGATGTAAACTGAATATAGGGTTAAAAATGCTAACTGTAAAATGACTTAACAAAGCATTAAGTCATGTTTACATTATTTGAAAAAAAAGTCAAAAAAGGACTCTATTATTAAGCCTATCACTAAGACTAGCATGACACTTATAAATTTATATTGCAAACAGTAACATCCTCCCCTTAAATGTCATTCTAGAAAATTCCTTTAAGTTTATCTCTAAATTTTACAACTTTATCTAGGGCAAGATGCATGGTGAGAATCTTTGTAGTTTGATCTTGGGTTGGACCATATTGCAGCTCGACTTCTCTATCTTCTAATTCACACTTAGTCTGATATGAACTTTTAAATCTTTGAGCATTCTTCTTATTTAATTTACATTATATGCCCCTTCGACTACTACTCTATATTACACTTTTGTAGGGGAAAGTGAAATTTCATGTTGTATCTTGTTCCGAGAAATTGCTTTCGCTCGAAGATTAAATACATAATCTAATGTTGATATCCTATCATCCATAGATCTCGCCCAATTGGAGTCTGAATATACACAGCTGAATCTCCTTATTTTTACCATATAGAATGGCAAATTCAAGTTTGAGTTTGCATGTAGCTGAATATCTTTTCTTTCACCATATAGAATGGAAAAATCTAATGTTCCATTAACTTGGCACTCTCTTTGCTACTGTCAATATTTTGCTTTTGGAGCTATTATAAATTGACCGTATGGCTAATTGCATAGCTCAGTTTTGGTCTAGTGGTTGTAAGATAGATCAAACTGCCAACTAGTTGTCTATAGACATTTTCAGTCTTGGATGAAAGTTTCAGCGTTGTTTATATAGGTGCAGATGAGATTCCTCAACTTGTGGAGCAAATCTTGACATTTTATTTAGGTGTAGATGAGACTCCTCAGTCCTTGGAGAACTCTGCTATTTTTAGTAAGTGCTCGTTTCGGCACCAGTCTTTCTGGGTTTTTTTGAGTTTGTTCTCCTTAATCCTTGGAGAACACTCCTATTTATAGCCAAGTCTTGTTTTGGCACCAGTCATCATCCTTCAACATCAGTAATGTTTCAGCACAATTAAATTCTGTTTCTGGTGTCTTAGTGAGTTTTCTGTAAGGTGGTTTAAATATTACAAAGGTGTCTTTTGTTTCCCTAGTTTGATACCTAGGAGATGTAGAGGACTTAAGTTGTTTTAAGACATTCTGGGTGCTTTTTCAATGGAAAATAAATTATTTGAATTTAAAAATACCCTAATTCCCCTCAAATTTTAGAAATTGTTTACACACGAGGAGATGTCAGAATGAACAGAGTAGTTCTTCCAAGAGTTGTTGAGGGCATCAACCTTCTTCAATTTTATTAGTTTCGGTGGTGAAAGATCCACCCTAGCTGGTTTGATATTTTCACTCACAAAATACCTTGTTTTTTCACGGAGTTTGGGATTCCTGGTTTCAGAAAAGAAACGAAAATTTTAATGATATTTTGATGCCAGTTGGGAGTCATCTTTTGGGTGATTTTTTATGTGTTTGGTGGCAATATTTCTGGCATTGTTGTCTCGGTGCATTGCAGTGTTATTGATTCTAGACATACACCTTTTCAAACCAGCCGTACCCATGATTATTGAATACTAAGTTTGGATGGGTGGCTAGATATTGAATTCTGATTTTCCTTATGAGGGTTGAACCCCTAGCTGGCCGTACATGTTGGTTGGGAGTTGGGCAGGAGGGTTTATGAGAGTTGGCACAGTATTTTTTGATATTCTCCTCCATTCTGAACACCAAGTGATTGCAGGTGTGCTGAGGTTTCGTTTGAGGTGGGAAATGGGTTTTGCTTTGCGTTTTGAGCTTTCCCTAGACCTGCTGCCCTGTGTTGGAGTCAAGGGAAAAGTTGGATGTCTGCACTCTGCTGTAAATGTATTGAGGCCTGTTTAGGCGCCTGGGACATAGTGGACCAGCTGGGCATCTCTAACTGCCAGTCTGGAGTGTTTGACCAGGCATTTGGATTGAGAACTTAATGTATTGACTCATTGCTGGAGCTGGGAAATGTGTTGCAGTCAAGTCAAAGACTTATGGAACACTATTTACCTTTGTCTAACCTGTTTTTGATGTGATTTGGGCTCTTTTCAAACCAAGTGATTGGAGGTGTGCTGAGGTTTCATTTGAGGTGGGAAATGGGTTTTGTTTTGAGTTTTGAGCTTTCTCTAGACCTGCCTCCCTGTGTTGGGGTCGAGGGAAAAGTTGGATGTCTGCTGTAAATGTATTCAGACCTTTTTAGGCGCCTGGGACATAGTGGATTCGCTGGGTATAACAGAGAAAGGTTGCCAGACCTCTAACTGCTAGTCTGGAGTGTTTGACCAGGCCTTTGGATTGAAAACTTAATGTATTGACTCATTGCTGGAGCTGGGAAAAGCGTTGCAGTCAAGTCATAGACTTATGGAACACTATTCACCTTTGTCTAACCTGTTTTTGATGTGATTTGGGCTCTTTTCAAACCTGCAGCAGTTATCCAAATCCATGAGATTGAAGGGTATGTATATTGTGGATGGTGTGTTCATTATCTTCCTTCCAGTCAAGTTGTGGATTGTAATCTTCTGATTTAAAAAACACTTAATAGTGGATGTGTTTATTATTTTAGGACAAATGCTTTTCTTGATTGGGTCCCACAACTTTCAAAGGACCAACAAATTGTTGAGATTTCCTGCCCATAGAAGATTTTGATATGGAATTGGACAATTTGGTTGGCTCTTTGATAAATTATTATCACCATCCACTATTCGAGACTTACCAATAAACCAATCATGAGTATAGGAATGTACAAATGCAGAGGAAGCGCATTGCAATTGAGTTGGTACTTGTGCATTATTTGACTTCAAAACATCAATCATAATGCTATTTCTAGTAGTAGTACTCCAACCTTTTGGTGGAGCTTGAACTTGTGGAATGCATACACTTGAGGAGTTCCCATTAGGTAAAATAGAAGTCCAAGTCCTAGTCATTGCCATAGAATTTGTGCTAAGAACATTTGTCTTAGATTGTGCATTTTGTGATATTATAGGAAGATTTGCAAAATTCAATTTAACTCTCTTTATACTCTTTATATTCATGAAAATTGTGAAAGGCATGACCTTTTTTGATTTTGGTGGGAAGATTTTAATAATCTGCATACATGGTGTGACTATCATCTTGTAGTGGGCTTTGTAATTTCCTCACATGGACTTTTCTCTGTCTAATTTCTGGGAGTGTTCATGTTATTTTGCTTCATGTGGAGTGTTTGACCTAACATATCTTTTTATAAATCTTCTTTTCACATTTATCTGTAAGAACTTTCCCCGAAGGAGTTTTTTCCTTGTTATCAGCCATATTCACTTCTTCTGTTATTTATATGAAATAAGTCTCTTTGATAACATTGGCTAGCTTTATTATTAAATTGCGTATGAAAGAAGACTCATAGGCATGCAAGATCCAACTTTGATACCATTTGTAATGACTTGCTTAAATTTTTAATATCCTAGAGGGAAAATGGTTAATGTATGTTTTTTTCTTTCCTTGTTGGTTATTTATTTTCCATTTTCTAGGTTTTTTCTACACTTTAAGATTTAATTAAGCTTGCTTAGGATTAATAAAGTGAGTATTGGAGTGAGTGGGTGCAAGTTGTCAACATCTTCCATGAGAGCTACACTTGCCTATTTTAGGCTATTTTGGTGGACTCTTCCCATTGGTCGTATTTGCCACCTCTCTCCTCTCCCATTTTCTGTATATACTCACTCCTAGCTAGTCTTGGTATTCCATTCTATTGCATTGTAATTGCATTCTGCAGCCATGAGAGCTACACTTGCCTATTTTAGGCTATTTTGGTGGACTCTTCCCATTGGTCGTATTTCATTTTCTGTATATACTCACTCCTAGCTAGTCTTGGTATTCCATTCTATTGCATTGTAATTGCATTCTGCAGATTTTGCTCATGCATTCTACTAATGCTATTTTGTTTCTTTAGCATTTGCAGTTCTTTCTTGGAGGTTAACTCTGTCTTGTTATTTTGATTTTGTATCACTTACATTCACAACTTGTTTTATATTCGTTTGCTCTAGTTTTTCTGGGTTATTCATCTTTTCATATTCTAACATGATATCTGAGTTGTTCTAGTGCAAGAATAGAGTTTAGTTACCTTTTTGAGAGATTTGATTTGGGGGGGGGGATAATTAGTTTCCACAGGTTCCCCAAAAACCCAGTAAGCTCTTCTCTTGCATTTCCATATGAACTTGAGAATCATAAAGTTTGAGGGAAAATTTTGATCTCTAGGGTTTTTTGTGCAAATATTTTGTAGAATCTGGGTGTTTGCAACATTTTGGTAATCCTGGTGGTTTTTCCAGCTGTTCTATAGCATCTAGAAGGCTCAAGAAAGTCAGATTTGACTTTAATTTCACCAAAATCAGAGCACAAAACATCAAAGAAAGATTGGAAGGATTTTAATTTTTGCTGCTAATCAAATCGAAAAACTATTTCTAGTTTTATTCTCAGCTCAAAAAAACCATTTGGGTTACTATAAGATTTTGCAAATACTAAGCAAATCTAGCAAAACTTGTTGTCCAAAAGCGTTGCTCGAGCCATTTTTTGGCTGTTTGAAGGTTGAGTTTTATTCATTTATTCATTTTTTGCTTGCTGGATTAAAAAAAAGTTTTTTGGGTTTTGTTCATAACTCATAAGTAATTTTTAAATATTTGTTATCTTTTTCATTTAGTGAATAGATTTACAGAAATCAAATCAATTTTTTTTTGTGAGAAAGCCATTCTTGCAGGACAATTCTGTTTTTGAAAATGCATATCTTTTGCCTCGGGTGTTGGATTTCAGCGAACAAGACATTGTTGGGAAGCTAAAATGAGCACTTTCCATCCATGTCGGGCTTGATAAGTTTTTTGGTCGCCTCTTTTCAGATATTGAATGTTGGCATTGGTTCTAAGCACAGCTACAAAGCTAATTTTTCTAGATTTTGTGTTATACTTTTGGCTATTGTGGGCTTCATAATTTGAGAAAAGCTTTGTAATCACACTATACTATAAAGTGCCAATATTGTAATATTTGTTGGGGGGTGGGGTGATTTTTTAGACTAGTGGAAAAGGTGGGGGTATATTGGTGTTCTTGTGTTCTGTCTCTTTTAACACTTTTAACACTTTCTGTATTTCTGCATCATGGATCAAAGTATAGTTTGCATTCTAACTCTTTACAATCATTTTGAGTGGAAATCACGCATAACAATTTACTCAAGGAGATATGCTTTGCATAGGATAACAATGGGATTGGAAAATGAACCTACTCTAATTTTAGAAAAGCCTAAGTGGTTTGATAAATGTGATGAAGCATATGGAACTTTGTGTTTTTTTGTTTCTTCTGACTTGCTATTTCACATTGAATCCTTGAGCACTCCTAATGAAATTTGGACAATGCTAGAAACTCTATTTGGAACTAAGATTCAATGAGGGGTCATATGTTGGAAAATGAACTCATAAGTCTAAGTATAGACAATTTTAACACAATATAGGATTTCTTCACAAAATTGAAATCAGTAAGGTTGCAATTAAAACGATGGGAATTGAAAAGAAAGATGAACAATTGATTCTTAGTATTTTCCCTTAGCTGAATTTTGAATATTTAGTATTTGTTTCTACCTTCAATGCTACTATTTGTTTCTACCTTCGGTGCTACTAAGAGTGCACATGCGACTCAATTTACCATGCTATCCAGATGGACACCTTAAAATCGTTTAAGTCACATGCCCTGGCTATCAACCAAGACACAGAAGAACAAAAAGTACAAAGTAACAATAAGGATAAGAAACACAAGAATAGCAATGAGAAGAAGGATTAGAAACCAGCTGCTCCAAAAACAGCTAATGAGACGCAATCTACTAATGGTGACAAACCTAAGAAAGAGAAAGGCAAATGTGTATTGTAAAGACTTGGTGATGATGAGCATAAATGTTTGAAGAAACAAATTGATCACTTGAGACACATTCTTGAAAAGAATAATTTTAGTGTTCCCAAATCAGTAAAATAGAGTTCAAGTGAGGGGTCTAACAAGGCTAAAGAAACCAAAAAGGGGAAAGGAAATTGCAAGACCCTTGTAGCCTTTGCTTCACCACCATCCACATAGGTTCTTGATTTGGGTCACTCGCACCACATGGCTTCATAAAAGGATGAACTTGCAACTTTGGAGCTATGTTTTATGCCTTATATTTTGATGGGTGATGACACTCCCTTTGAGGTGTGTGGGAGAGGTTCTATTGATATGGGGGATGACACATTCCATGATGTTCTTTGTGTGTTCTCACTATCAACTAATCTCCTATCAACATATCAGATTACTCACACAGGTTCAAGCAAGCGAGTTCTCTCCCAATTTAGTGGTAATTCATGAGTTGCACAATGATTTTACAATTGTAGTTGGGAGAGCAGATTCATCAGTCACAACTTTATCTGTTTTCTTATTTTGTTCCTCATCCTCCTTTGTTTGTTTTGCTCACTCATTCTGACAAATTGATTAACTTGTGACATCAACAATTTGGCCACCTGTACTACTACTACTACTACTTGTAGCAGCTTAGTCAACATGAAATGGTTACAAGATTGCCTCTGTTGACTTGGTGGTTAGCACCTTCTTGGGGACTTGTGACATGGCTTAACTGCCTTTCGTGGGTCAGGTTAAATTTGGCGTTTGTATCGGGCATTGATAGTTCAAGCTTTTGGCGCAACGACAAATGATTCCAACAATTGTTATCAGAGACTTGGGTCATGTGTTCGAGTCTCCCTTTAGTGGGAGTTGAAGGCTCAGTCGGTGCTCAGGGGGAGATTGTTGACTTGGTGTTTAGAACTTAGAACCTCCTCTAGGACTTGTGACATGGCTTAATTGCTTCCCATGGGTCAGGTTAAATATGGCTGTTTGTATCGAGTGTTGATAGTTCGAGCTTTTGGCTCAATGACAATTGATTCCAACAACCTCTAGTTTACTTTTCTCATGGTGTTTGTCAAGGATGCATTGTTGGCAAGTGTTTAAAAGAGAAATTTGATAAAGGCAATGCTTGGAGATCTTCACAATTTTTGGAGTTAGTACACAATGATTTGGTTGGACCATTTCCACATTTATCTTTTAGTAGAGCTCAATATGCTTTGACCTTTATTGATGATTTTTCTAGATATACTTTTATATATTTTCTCAAACAAAAGTTTGAAGTCTTTGATTCATTCTTGAACTTAAAAGCATTTGTAGGGAAACAATTTGGGAAATCTATCGAAGTTCCATGTACAGATAATGGGGGGAATATGTGAACAACAAGTTTGATCAGTTTTGTTTAGGGGGCATTGACTTGCAACATGCAATTCCCTATAGTCTTCAGCAAAATGGAGTTGCAAAATGGAAAAAATAGTCCTTGAAAGAAGTGGCCAGTTGTGTGATACAGTTTAAATATTTGGCACCACCTTCTTGGTTAAAAGCCATTAACCATGCGTGTTAAATTTGGAACAAAGTCCCTCACAAAGCTGTGAAGGGAGTTACTCCCTTTGAAGCTTGGACTCGTTCAAAAACCCTCTGCTAAGCACTTTCAAGTGTTTGGTTTTCATGTATGGGCCCACATTGGAGTAGAGAAATGCAAGGCCATGGATCTATAGAGCAAGCCTTGCATATTTATTGTATGCCCAAATGATGTCAAAGGCTACAGGCTTCTAGACCCTACCACTTGAGTTGCTCATTGAGAGGAGTGATCGTTTTGAGGGAGTCATGTTAGCTCTTCTTCAAGCACTTCTCCATCCACCATCACTTTGGAGGCATTGCATCATGACGATAGTCTTTTTGAGGATCTTAATCCTCTCGCTTGGGTTGGGGATTTGTCTTTCTTCTCTTTAGATGGTGATAGTAATGATGAGGATTAACATTCCTCTATAGTCATCACACAGAGGATGATGATTCTCTTCCCAATTCTCTAGTCTTAGAAGCTCTTTGGGCTCGTTAGGCACTAGAGTCAGTAGGTGATTGGGTTGGCGATCCTTTGGATGCTACAAGAACAAGGTCAGAATTTCAGCAAGCTCCACATCTATTCATTGCTAAAGCTTCTGATCCATAGTCCTTTTGAGAAGTTTTAGGTATTCCCAAGTGGAATGTAGCTATGTAGGAAGAGTTCAGTTCCTTGGATAGGAACCACATTTGGGATCTTGTCCCTCTTCCTAAGGGAAGAAAAATTGTTCAATGCAAGTGGATCTATTGTACATAATTTGCTTCAGATGGTTGGATTGATAAACATAAGGCTCAGTTGCCAAAGCATTTTCAAAGGTTTTAGAATTGACAACTTCGAGGATTTTACACCAGTTGCGAAAATGAATCCCATTCGACTTGTTCTTACTGTTGTTGCATCTCATAGATAGGAAATTCATCAGATGGATGTGAAGAGTGCCTTTCTTCATGGTGACCTTTAGGAGGAAATATACATGGAGCAGCCATAGGGGTTCATTTAGGATCCTTCACTTGTTTGTCATCTTTGGAAGTCTCTCTATGGCCTCAAACAACCCCCTTGGGCTTGGTATGCCAAGGTGGGCTCCTTCCTTTTGACAGTTGGGTTCATTTGTTGCCATTTTGATCTAAATGTCTACATTTTGTAGTAGGATGATGCTCTCACATTTTTGGTTCTCTATGTTGGTGGCTTGTTGATCACAAGGAGTCACCCATCCACCATGAAAATTGCCTTTCATGACTGTTTCTTGATGTTAGACTTAGGTCTCTTGCACTACTTCTTGGGGATTGAAATCACTCGGTCTTCTTCAAGGATATTCTATGCACAACCTAAGTACGCTTTTGATATGCTCTTTAGATTTCACATGGTTGATTGTAAGCCTGCATCGACTCCATTTATGTTTGGGGTCAAACTTGAGACTAAGTGTTCACCTTTGGTAGATGACACTTTTTATTGACAACTTGTTGGTAGCTTCATATACTTGACTCACAGGAGACCTAATATGGCCTCATTTGCTGACCCATCATCTTTTCACTGATGTAAGCTATGCTTATGGGGGGGTGTTAGTGTAAGTTTTTTATTTCCTAGTTGGTTATTTATTTTTCTATAGCCATGTTTTTCTACACTTTTAATTAAGCTTGTGTAGGATTAGTGAAGTGAGTATTAGTGTGAGTGGGTGCAAGCTCTTGACATCTTCCATGGGAGTTACACTTGCCTATTTTAGGCTATTGTGGTGGACTCTTCCCATTGGTTGTATTTGCCACCTCTCCCCTCTCCTTTTTTATATATATTCACTCCTAGCTAGTCTTGGTATTCCATTATGTTGCATTGTAATTGCATTTTGCAAACTTTGCTCACAACATTCCCTTAATGCTATTTTGCTTTTGCATTTGTAGTTCTCTCTTGGAGGCTAACTTTGTGTGTTGTTATTTTGATCTTTTGTCATTTACCTTCACAACTTTATTTCTATTTGTTTGCACTAGTTATTTTGCATAATTCATCTTATCAAATTCTAACAAATATTTCATGATATCCAATCAAGTTTTGTTTTTAATTTCTATACAATAATATACATTGGAAATAATACTTTTTCAAATTGGAATATTTGATAATTGATTGAACTAACACAATTTAATTCTCTTTTAAAGATAGCAACCATATTTGGTGACAAACAACAAACATACTTGAAATTTTAATGATGTGTGCTAGAAGATCAACCAACTTAGCACAATGGTGACTTCCTTGTGAATTCTATCTTGAGAAATCGTGGGAATATGTCCAAATCTTGCCTTGATGGGTTTCCTCCTTAGGTTAAATGAAATGTAGTTCCATGCTCCAAATGAGTAAGAATTAGATATTAAAAGATATTCTTTGTATGATGGTTACTTTCCTTGTTTGGTGTCTTCTATATATCTTTTTCTTCATGAGTCACGACTCTTCACACATCCCATAACTTTTGATAAAATTGAACTTTGTATACATACATACATACATATTATTACTATTCCCAATGCGTAAAAGGGGACATTACCAAATGTTTCCTTATTTCAATATCCTTTGGATATGGGAGTTATAATATAAATATGGGAGGGGAATTACAAACTTTAAAATAAAGTAGCGGAGGGAAATAAATAGAAAAGAAAGAATTAATATTTAATGATTTTTCAATGAATCTATTAAAGAAGGGGCCCATTTATGTGCTTTCAAGGGTTAATCCTATTGATGGTGCTAGGGCTAGTGTCAGTTGGGAAAATCCGGATAAAGGATGGATTAAAACAAACTTTGATGGCACATCCAAAGGCAATCTAGGGCCATCGGGTGTTGGGTGTGTGACACACGACATGAAAGGTAATATTGTGGCCATGGCTACAAGCAAACTCGAAGATGGAACTAATAATGACTCGGTACTCATTAGGATGTGGTGCTTAATTGATTTTAGGGCAGGCTCGTGAGTTGGTTTTCAAATGGATTAATATCCTCCAAAGGTTTATTTCTTTGATGCCTTTGGTCGAAGATTTCTTAAGGAGGGTTGCGCGGTGTTAGTAGAATGGAGGCAAATTTTACTCTACAAACGGCTAGACAACAACAATGTATTCTGGGGGAAATTTGTAGGAAAAGAATGTTGACAATCTAGAGTTTTGGCAAATCATTGATTTGCTGTTTGGTGAGGAGTTCATGAACTCCAAATGCAGGTATAGGGTGAATATCGACATTTCTTCTGCTTTGCTTGCGTGGGCGCTTGAGCTTGGCACTAAGGAAGAGGCAGTGTGGGTAATGAAAGCTTGCATTTGGCCAGAGTGGTATGAGGGACTCATTCCAATTGTGGCTTCAGTGGAGCCAAGTGTTGAAGGAAGTTGGCATAATGTCGGTGACAATGCTCAACAATTTTTGTTGTTTTTAGTATGGAGTTCTACATCATACTGAAAGGAAAGGCGAGTTGAAGTAGCCACAGGTTGGTAACTGCTTAAAGATCACCTGAAGGCGAAGGTGTAGGAGAAAATGAAAAAGGTGTTGGACGCCAAGGAGGAGAAACCAGGAGAAGAAAAAGGTAACCTATGATCTAGAGGACTACTGGTTTAACGACTCAATGGGAAAAGTCCAAAAAGGGTAGGTCTGGTTGTTCGTCTATGGTTTTTGTGAAGTGTTGATATTGTTATATTTGTATATGCTGGTCTTAGCCCATTTTGATTCAGTTACCATTATTATGGGCTTAGGGTTTGGGGTAATACCAGTTAGTCCTTTGTATGGGGTTGCTCTGTATGCATCAACAACGTTAGTGCCTGAATTTCTGTGTTGACAGTATTTCAGTTCTTGGTAGTTTTTGGTGGATGGTTGTTGTAGGGGATGTTTTAGTTGGTGTATGGTAGCTGTAGGAGATGACACTTGCAGGGTTATGCCCCCCTCTTTTTTGTATGCCACATTATATCTAAATAAATTAAATATAGATATTTAACCGAAAAAAAAAAATCTATTAAGAAGGAAAAAAACTCAAAGGGAGGTTATGCAATTTGATATTGTCAACTTCCCTGATTTTTAGAGCACTTGTGTTTGAAAATTAATCTAATTATGAAACCCCTTGAGCTCTTATTGGAATTGTGAATGAAAACTCTTGGATTCTTAGATGGTGATTTTACCTAGGAGTTACACAAAGCTTCACAAACTTTTTTATTTTCAGTTTTGGAGTTGTTGATTGTTGAAGAGTTTTCCAGATTTTGGTAGTAGTGATCTTATTGCTATTTTCATGCAAATCATATTGAAAATCTTGTGTGGAAGTGACTTTTGTATAGCTGGCTGTACCATTTTAGAGTCTTGGCTGTACCATTGCAGATTGTAGTGACACTTTCTGGTGGCTGTATATTGTGAAAGGGAGATTGTTTCATTTTATTATTGGCCGTCACACCTCTCCTTATCTATTTGTAATTTTTATTGGTGTTAGTGGCTCATTGATTTTGTTTAGGGCTGTATAGTTCCCATTCCTTGCTGTACAGATTTCACATCCAACCACATCATTTTATAGAGAAGTAGCAGCAAGAAATAGAAGAATTTTGTGTCATACAGTCTAGAATAGCCATGCAAGGTTTGAATGAATATTTGGTGCGAGTTGTACAATTTTTTTGGATGACTATTGCAGTTTCAGATTGTGGCTTTAGCAGCAAAGAGGTTAGTATCACTTGATACAATCAATCAAATGTTGTATTTGATTTTATTGACATTCCCAGCTGGTAATCTTTCGTATAGTCTGCTGTACAATTTGAAATAATCGATTCATCATATTTTTGGTTCATGTTTAATTGTTAGTTTGTAAGCAACTGGATGGCGTTCTGCCATTTTAAATTAGATTTGTAGTTTGGATGGCTGTGCCACTAAGTCAGTAATTATAAAATTTCATTTCTTGTTTGCATTTACATTGTGTGGCTTGCTGCCAATTAATGATCCAATCATTAAATGCTCTCACCATTGAGATCTTGGTGATCAGAAAGTGTGGATTATGCATTTTATGAAATGTTTATAAAAATTCAAAAAACATAGTTTAGGATATTATTTAGCGACATAATTAATATACTATTCTTTTTAATTGGTAAAATGGCAAGATGCATTAAAATTTGTTGCACCCCTATCATGTTTTGTCATGTCCATCTACCAAAGTGTTGCATATATAAATTGGATGGTATGATTTAATACTCAATGTTTGTCTAACTCTATAGCAATTTGATGGAGGTGATGAAAGCGTGCCTAGGAGATGATTTTTCAAGGTTAAGTGACAAGAAGATGCCATGGGCACAACTAAGAGAGATGTTGACAACTTTCAAGTGGTAGCAATGGCATAAAGGGGTTTCTGCTTGTCATCCCTAGTGGCGCAAGTGTATGAATTGAGCTCCTAGGTTTGGAAGGTCAGTCAAGTGACAAAGGAGACCAATAAATGTGCCTCGATAAAGATAAGATGACATGGATGGTGGATGGAGTTTCTTGAGTGTCTTATAGGTGGTAGAGATGCATTGGAAAAGTGCCTTTCATGAATGTCTCAAGTGTTGAAGGTAACACAAATAGGTACTTAGACTTGCAAGGTCAAGTCTTAAGTGGCAAAGGTGGCCAAATTAGGGTCTAAACTAAATGTTAAGTGATGAATATAGAAAGTGTGCCTAGGGGTCAAGGGTTGATAAACTTAAGCAACAATTGTGACCTAAAGGTGCACCTAGGAGACATGTAAAGAAGTGACAAGGGAGCAAGAAAATACACATATGATGCTGGTATGTTACAATAGTGGTTGAAAAAGGCACCTGTGGTAAAAAGTGAGTCTTAAGTGACACGATCATGGAAAGGAGGTTCGTAGCAAGTAAAAATGATGTCTTAAGCGACAAATGTGCTGTTAGAAGGGCACCTAGATTCTATTCAGGTGATATGGCATTAATGAAGTGCACTTGATTCCTGATCACTTGCATTTAAGTTGCAAACTCATGGGAAGGAGGGGCCTGAATTGTCTAAATTGTGTTTAGGTGACACAATGACTGTTTGACTCAACATAATGAAGAGTTCCTAGCACAATTTTAATTTTCTACTTGGTAAAAATGATGTTCCAGCCCATTTCTAGCAGACTATTCAATTATGTTCGAGGTCAGTTGGTACAACTCTGCAATATCCCTATTTCATGTAGTTAGAAAGTTTTGAAAATGACATCATCTTTAAAACATCACATCCTTTGATCAACTTTGATGTCAGTATTGGGTTTAGTTGGTTTGTTCGACTTTTAGCTTTGAGAATGAAACTCTAGCATTGACAAGTGATAGATTTTAGCATCTTAGAGAAAGTTTGAACTACAACACTTCAAGCATCATCACTGCAAATCTAAAGGACATTTTTTTTCTGTTTATGGCTAGTTTTACCAATTCTTGTGCCTAGGATTTTTTTGTACCCTCATTGAAGGGAGTTCAATAATATTTGTCAACCTTTTTAGAACCCTAGGTAGTGGTTTTCTTAGTTTGTAGGCAGATTGGGATAGTTAGGGGTAAAATCATTGTCAATAAGATCTAGGGTTTGGCTCATTGAATCTTTTTTGTTTTCATGGAGTGGCAACAGATTTGAGTCACGGACATTGTTTGGTGAAGTTTCTTGATGGTTAGCACTTAAATGCTCTTTAGGTTTCTGAGAGCTTTTAGTACAGAGTGTCCTGTTAGCATCATAGTTGAGAGTTAAGTGTCAAATTTGTATTTGTAGCATTTGATATTTCTGATCACCTTAATAAATTTTAATTAATAATTTTTTCAGGCTAGTTTTTACTTTAAAGTTTTATCTGTCTTTCTTTTCAAGAGCTTTTTAGTATTGCTTTTTCCGATACAGTAATGACTACTCTAAACCTCCAAAATTGGGTTTTTTGTAACTTATAAATAAATGCTTTGGGCAACATACATTAATAATGATAGTTGATGCTATGCTTATGTTATTGAACTATCACTACATTTGTGCTTGTGTTTTTAATTTCATCAATTGAATTAAAAGTGGATTATATAGAGTCAAGCTATTTAGTTCGTGAAATTGTGAGTTGCTGATTTAAGTTGTTATTCTTTTGTTGGCATATATTGTTTATCTTTGTTTTAGCTAGTATGAAGTTGTGGTAGTTTGTGTGATTATATTAGTTGGTTTCATACAAAATAAATAAAAATTTACTTGTTCAAAGAGCTATTCCTAGTCTTATCTTGTACTGAGAGACAAAAAGATAGGCAGCTAGTTATTTTCATTTATGTAAAACCTCCCAAAGAGAATATTGCAGAGTTTTTATATTTTTGTATTTTGTATATAGCTTAGTATCGAGGGTAGCTTAGATCTTAGGTAGCTTTCTCTTATAATTTGAAGAGAGGTCTTACCTCATTGTTTTGGTTTGAATTGTCTTTGGAAGAGACAGATTAGAAAACTAATAGAATCTGTATACCAGGACATGTGCACCTATTGTTTTCTTTATCCTTAGCCATAAATGTAAAGAGTTGCTCCCTTATGTTTTGCAACATTGGCATGTTCATTTGGCCCTTATTTATTTTCTTATTTCATGACATTTCTTGTAAATTTTCTCTTGATGGCCTAGCTTTCCATAGTATTGAGTTTCGACATTTAAAAGTCTATTGCCTTCTTTGTTTCCTCCATTCATTTTAGAAAATTGGCCTTTTTGCTTTAAGTTTTTTGTGAACGGCATCTTTAAACCCACATTCCCACTGCTACTACCAAATTGCCTTTTTTCACCTATCTTGTTGCAAGAGTTTAGAGCTCAAATATTCAAACTTAAGGTCTACATTAATGTGGTAATATTTAGTGCTTCAGTAAAATGCTCAAATGAAGGTGGTAGGCCTTTGAGAGTAATTACCGCTAGGCCAGAGTAACGAGAATCGCGATTCGATTCACCCTCCCCGATTTTTTGGGAGCCGGTGAATCAGATCGGCAGTTTTTTGGCATGAATCGCCTGAATCGCCATGTGTGAACTGGCATGAATTGGCTGTCAAGTCAAAAAAAATAAAAAACCCTTGTTTTTGTCTTTCATCTTACATACATTGGAATCTTACTACGATTCGCGATTCGATTCGGCCTTGCAATTTCATCCAAAAATCACCTAAATCGCCATGTGTGAACTGGCATGAATTGGCTGTCAAGTCAAAAAAAATAAAAAACCCTTGTTTTTGTCTTTCATCTTACATACATTGGAATCTTACTACGATTCGCGATTCGATTCGGCCTTGCAATTTCGTGCCTTGATGATTCCGATTTCATCTTACCTACAAAGTACATGCATACTTCATTTACAACTTACAACGAAACTAAATACTTTTAAAGTTAAGAAATAAAGGATTCAAATTAAGTTGCCTTGACGACCTCTATAGCCTATGCACAAAAATATTATCAAAAGTTATTTTTACAGTCCTTTGTCCATCAGCCTTCTTTGAATAAGTTTAGTATAGTCTTTTTTGACTCACAAACATCTACTTCAAGGGAATCAATAGATACTTTGCAATGTTAGACATTTAGGCGCAAACCTTTTAGCACCTGATTGCATAAGTTCATTCCCTTTGATGTGATCTCTCATCGAGTTAAGATCCCATGGATGATTATGAATATATTTTGTTGCATCTTTCGTTTCTACAGTTGGTCTCACCCAATTAATTTTGCCTATATCCTGCAAAAGAAGGTTAAGGTAGTGAGCTGCACAAGGGGCCCAAAAAAGTTTTGGACGACTCTCTGATCTTCTAATCACTAAGTTTTGGACGACTCTCTGATCTTCTAATCACTATATACACTGCTACATTGTTAGTAGCGAGCTGGATGGCATTTTATATGCCCATCTCTTAAACACTGTCCTCCAACATCAAGCTCAAATTTTGTACATTCTTTACTTTGTTGTAGGCATCAATCGACTTAAAAATAACTAACTCACCATTTGAAGCCACTAAAAAATTGAGGGTCTGATTCCTTCCATCTTTCTACATTTAAAATAATTGTGCATACAAACGTTCACCATTTCTTCTTTTTCCATGATTTGTTGTACATCTCCAATAGTATTTTTGAGCAACTTGCCTTCTTAAATCTGTTGGAGAGGGCACCTTGTATGCTTTCCTTGCAATTGTCAATGCTGCCACCAAACACTCCCAATATGGACGCCTCGTCACCTTGAAGGGAAGGTGGTTTTAATACCAAAATTTTTTACTAACCTTATCTGCTTCTTTGTTCCCCTCCTTGTTCCGCCGTGTAACTTCCAATCGAGGTTGTACTTTTTGTACATTTCTATGCATGAAAAATCCATGCGACTGAGTTCTGCTTGAGCTAGATGACGAGGATGGGCTACATATTCATGGACTACAACTAGAGCCCATAATGCCTCGTGTATCCACATTAAGATCCCATGGATGATTATGAATATATTTTGTTGCATCTTTCGTTTCTACAGTTGGTCTCACCCAATTAATTTTGCCTATATCCTGCAAAAGAAGGTTAAGGTAGTGAGCTGCACAAGGAGCCCAAAAAAGTTTTGGACGACTCTCTGATCTTCTAATCACTAAGTTTTGGACGACTCTCTGATCTTCTAATCACTATATACACTGCTACATTGTTAGTAGTGAGCTGGATGGCATTTTATATGCCCATCTCTTAAACACTGTCCTCCAACATCAAGCTCAAATTTTGTACATTCTTTACTTTGTTGTAGGCATCAATCGGCTAAAAAATAACTAACTCACCATTTGAAGCCACTAAAAAATTGAGGGTCTGATTCCTTCCATCTTTCTACATTTAAAATAATTGTGCATACAAACGTTCACCATTTCTTCCTTTTCCATGATTTGTTGTACATCTCCAATAGTATTTTCGAGCAACTTGCCTTCTTAAATCTGTTGGAGAGGGCACCTTGTATGCTTTCCTTGCAATTGTCAATGCTGCCACCAAACACTCCCAATATGGACGCCTCATCACCTTGAAGGGAAGGTGGTTTTAATACCAAAATTTTTTACTAACCTTATCTGCTTCTTTGTTCCCCTCCTTGTTCCGCCGTGTAACTTCCAATCGAGGTTGTACTTTTTGTACATTTCTATGCATGAAAAATCCATGCGACTGAGTTCTGCTTGAGCTAGATGACGAGGATGGGCTACATATTCATGGACTACAACTAGAGCCCATAATGCCTCGTGTATCCACATTAAATTCTCTTGGAAAATTAGGAACAATGGCTTCTTATTTGGCTGCTTGTGCTGTGGTCCTCTCCATTTTTTTTTCATCCAGTGCTGCAAGAAGGGCCAAGCCAACATCTCTTGTTTCACCTCTTGTAGGGCTGCTTCACACGGCTTGGCATGACAATAAGGAATGCTTGCAAGTTGGTATTTAAGGCAATTGATGCCTCCACTAAGATTCTTCTTGCACTAGTTACAAATGACATGCCTTGTTACTCGTCTAATTATGCCATATTTCCAACTGGATTCATGGTTTCCAAGGGGTCTCCTTCCCATGGGATGGCTTCCACTAGCCTGAACCAAATGTAGAGTAGGATGCCATTGTGATTATATATTAACTTGCAACATTGATAAGAACAAAAAATAGTGATTGAAAAAAATATAGGAATTTGAACATGAATTATTTAAAATCATGTAAAATTCAAATACATTAAAAATATTTAATTTTAATAAAATGAATGGTATTTGAATTAATGAATTTGATTAAAATATGATGGTATGATCTCTTAACCCTAAATTGTAAACTCTATTAAAAAAATAGAAAACAATTGGACAAAATTGTTTCAAATCAGCATAAATGACAAATCCTTTAAATCTTAATAAATCCACAAATTTAGACAAATTGAATCAATCCAATTCATCAAAGTATGTACAATTGACATGCTAAAAAAATTAGAGAACATTTATAAAGTTAAATGCTTAAAAAAGGGAAAAAGGGAAAAATGAAACAAATTTGATTCAAATTCAAAGTTCTTGAAATTTCTTCTTCAAATTGTCTAAAAAATCTTCTTGATTGGCTCTAAATTGCTTGCTTGCGTTTGTTGAGGAGGCTCAAATGAAGGGTTGAATTTTTGGCAAGCTTTAGTACCCCTTGATCGTCACAAAACAAGGGTGAAGGCCTCTGAAGCCAGATTGCCTCACGTGCTGCTTTGATAGTTTCCCAATACTCTGCTTTTGTCGAGGAAAGAGCTACTGCCTGCTACTTATTGGTTCATGTGATTGCACCGGTATCAAGACTGAAAACATCTGAGAAGTAGACTTCTTGTCATCAATAGAACTTAGACAATCTGAATCTGTGAACCCAACCAGCCTAGGATCTTTGCTTCTGCTATACAGATTGCCAAAGTAGATGTTGCTTTCACATATTGTAGTACTTGCTTTGGTGCAACTCGATGTTCAGTCTTTGGGGCTGTCATGAAAGGAAAAATGTAACTCACAACATAACTCAAATTAGGTCAAGTACCTGTGAGGTAGATAAGACTGTCCACTGGTTGCTTGAAAGCTGATTCATTTATCACCTTTGAGTTTGATTTAGCTTAAAATATTTGCCCTTTCTCCATAGGCGTAGATGAGATTTACAATCTGTCATTCTGAACTTGTCTAGCAAACTCCTAGCATATTTAGACTAAGAAATAAAAATATCACCACCTGTCTACCAAACATCTACACCAAGACAATAATGTAGAAGGCCTAAATCCATCATATCCAAAGCCTGACACAAATTCCATTTGATTTGCTCAAGCAAATGCGCCCCATTGCTTGTAATGATAATATCATCCACATAAATGACAAGAAGATGATATCACTACCTATGGTTTTGACACATTAATTGGGATCTAAAACCCTTGTTCATCCAAATACCTATCAATCTTTATGTACCATGCCCTAGGTGCTTGTTTTAGGCCATAAAGAGCTTTTATCAGTCTTCATGCTAGACGGTCTTTTCCTTTAATTCAATTTACTTCTTCCTCCAAATCTGCATTGAGGAAGGCACTCTTTACACACATTTGATGGACTATCTAGCCAAATTGTGGTGCCATGGCTAGAAGTAGATGGATGGTGCTCATCTTTTCTGTAGGAGCAAAGGTCTCCTCATAGTCTATGCCTCGCTGTGAGAATCCTTTAGGTACCAACCGTGCTTTGTAATTGTGAAGTGTACCATCAGACTTGTACTTGACTTTGTACACCTACTTGTAGCCAATGGGTTTCTTCTTTGGTGGGAGATCTAAAAGAACTTGAGTATTATTTTTCAAAAGGCTTTGATGTGTGAATTCCATAACCGTCTCCCATTGAGGTATACCTTTCACCTCTGAATAATCTTGGGGCTCATAAACACTCTGAATGTTAGCCATAAGAGCAAAGTTTACTGTATTCTGCTTACTCTTACCTCTAGATGACGACCCTCGATCAGTTCATAATTTTGAACATCACCAATGAGTACATAATGGTAAGTGGTGGTTGGTTAGTTGCATTAACACTCAGATGTTTCTGTGCCAAGAGTTGGCTGATCCTCCCTTGGCAAAAAGGAAGATCAGCCAATAAATAAGAGTAGGTTTTTCTTATTGACATCTCAGAAGTATTCCGCCATTGTTAAGGGTAATTAAATGAATTTGGGTATTATACATTCTTCATTTAATAAGATTTCTTTTAGATGCGTAGGATTTCCAACCAAGCTTTCTAATTGGAGTAGAAATGTATGAGCTGCTTCCCTGATAAATGCAGGAAAATGGTTAATTGTAGATAATGCAGTCTATTATCTGTAACAATGCCATGGTAATGTGCATAGCTCAACAGAGCAGCAAAGCCTCCACAAATTACACCAACTAATACTTAAATAATAGTTTATCAAATTTGGAAAATACATTTTATCTGTTTAACATTTCAGTTTCCATGCATCCAGTTCTCCTTTGGAACCTATATTTTATTCATCAGAATATCTAGTTGGATTCTTAGTAAACACAAACGAAAGAGTGATAAAAAAACACATCAGTGATTAATGGGAATCAACTTTAATGACCAGTGGGAAAATGTTGGGGCATTGATTCTAAGGTGCCTCCCACAGCCTAGAATCATCACTTAGATGGCAGATGTAGCTGAATTTTTCTCCCGTTTGTAAGTCCACCTTTGTCGGGCCCTTCCCCTTCTTACAATGGGAAAGGGCCTTCGGGCATTCTCCCTACATAGGGCCTTTAGGCTTCTTATAAATAGATTGAGTTTGTTTTTACCCTTGACCAAAGGGCGAGGAGGGGGAATAGTCTTGTCTTAGTAGTATAGTACTATGGATGCGACTCTAATTGTAGAGAACCTTATATGATGCAAGAGCATTTGGGACCTTGTGCAACCCAACATCGACAAAAATATTTTCCTTGTGTAGTTGTTTGTTCCTTTCTTGTTTTTCTTACAATAGTTGATGATTAAAATTTCTATAGAATTGCATATGATTCTTGGCCAAGTGTTGAACTCACCTTTTTACAGTGTTCCATGGGGATATGTCCCCTCCAAAAAAGCTTACGTCCCTAGTTGGGGGACATTTCCAAGATTTGGGGACTTGGGGGAGTCCCCCCACAACACCACCACTTCCACCACCTCCGCCACCTCTTCCAGGGATGCTGCTGGGTCGCTTGCTATATGGCACATGCCATTACATACTGATTGCACCTTTAACTTTGTGGAAACTAGTTGGCCTTTCATGGGGCGCTCACATAGATGTTATATTGCAGATTTTGCCTTGAAGATTTCAATTCATCTCTATTTTTATATCAGCACCACCCCTCACCATTGCTCCCTGCTGTCTCCTTATTGCCCCCAAATTTAGGCCCTTGGTTCCCAAAACCTGTTCCCATATCCCCCCATCAGGAAACTCCATGGAACTATGCCTTTTTTAAGAAGCCAAATGGGTACTCATATTTCAAACTTGGTGAAGATCTAAGCAAATTGGAGCAAGTTATGAAGTTGCAGAGTTTTGGTCTATGTTTGGAATTCCAGGCCTTTTGACCTATCATGGATCCCTTTGAAACCCCACTAAGTCCTTGTGGTTGGGAAACTCCCATGTCAAAGCTTATGCTCATCCTGACTTGCAGAACTTCGTGTTATGCCCAGTCATGTCCTTTACCCATTGATTTCTCACAGTTTCCATTGTCCCTTGATTCCCTGCATTTCCATCTCATAGGTGAAACTTGTGGATTTTTCTACATGAACTGGCTATATCCCATTGTCACTTGAAACTCCACAATTATTCATGTCAACATTATTTTTCTACAATGTCTCTTCAAATCCAATTTCCCTGCATGATGGTATGAGGTGGGAATTTTTCTCTCGCTATGTTGACATATTCAGAACTTTGTCAAATTCCTGCAATTTTTCATGGACCCCCTTTTCTCTGCTTTTCGATCAAAATGGTGATCCAGGCCGGACTTTCTTTGCTGAATGGTTACATCCTTGTACCTGTTGGATCCCAACAACATCTCAAACACCCTCGTTTTTCTGTCAGAATGTCCAAAGGTTTAAAAAAACAATAAACAAATGGTTATAATGGCCTGCATGTGGATCCTCGGAGCCTATGAATGATCACCACATCACATCGTGCTTGGACGTGAGGCAGCTGCCAATTTCTCCATGCTTTCATGTATGATGGGGTTCCATTCATTTTGGAGATAGTTCTTCTTGGCAGAGTTAGGAGATTTCAATGAGCTGAAACAAGAGGAAGTTTTCTGGGTTGATGCAAATATGTATGAAAGGTTGATTGTCAATGCCAATGTGAAGGGTATGTATGAAAGTAAACTGTAAAAGTTTTGTAATGATCTGTACCTCTGCTGTAATGCTTTCATTGCATGATTAATAAACGAATGTCTCATTAGTGAGCTTGTTACCTCAGACAGCTGCCTGGCTTTTTAGTTTGGTTACTTGTAAGATCCTCGAGCCTGGGACTGCACTTAGGAAGCCAGGGGAGACCACTTGACTGATAGGGTAAAGGAAATAAATTCTGTGGCTTGATCAAACAAGTGCTTAAGGTTCTTTCCTGATGGAAGGGAGAGCACTCAACTTTAGTTGGAAATCCTTGAAATACCTTAAATGGCCATTGGACAAAATTAATGAGAAATGGCACCAATGAACATTCTTCCATGAGATGGTTGAAAGATCGGATTTTATCTGACCAATGGAATGGGACTTCCTGGCAATTGAGGGGAGAGAATGGGGGATTGGTGGATAAATGGGTAATGACTCATAATCTTGAGCCAGAGTAGTGATGACTCAAACCTAAGAAATTGATCAGCAATTTTTGTTTGGTAGTTTGCAATTAGAATCGTTGTGGGCTAATAGAGTCTAGAGTTTGGGCTTAGGGCATGAATTAATAAAAACAATAGTTCCTCATCCATACTTACATTCTGTGAAACGGAGTCTGTTTAGAGGTCAGACCTGTTCTGACAAACAAATATCTCTCTATATATATAGGTAAATTTTTTTTGGGACTGTTATAGGGTCTAAAGCAAATTCTCTAAGTGATCTAATTCAATCAGTTTTCAAGAGAAAATAAAAAACTGAATACACATAAGTGCATTCCAAGATATGCCACGAGATCAGTTATGGCTAAATCCAATCATATATATATATAGGTAAAATTTTTTGGGGACTGTTATAGGGTCTAAAGAAAAATCTCTAAGTGATCCAATTTAATCAGTTTTCAAGAGAAAAATAAAAAACTGTATACACAGAAGTACATTCCAAGATATGCCACGAGATCAGTTATGTCTAAATCCAATCATGTCTATGAATCTCACGAAGATAACTCACCCTGTATACATTTTGCTACTTTCTAAGTTTCAAGCCAATCTGCTGAAGATGGGATCAATAAACACTCCCATCCAAATCTCCATCAACAAACTGTTACTGCAGCAAACAGATTTACTAATAGTCAATACACCTATCCCTTTCACTGGTTCCAGTACTTCCAAGTATGGACATAATTGAATTGATGTAATTTGAAATTTATGCAAACTAATGAGTGCAGACTGTCACTAGTGCCAGGCACTATCACTCCTCTCTTGATTGCTTAACCATTCTCTAATGCATTGACACACAAACCTTGTATTTCTAATATCAAACATCCAAAGGTTTTCAAATTATAAAGTTATTCAGACCATTCCTTAATGGTAGATCCGACCCAAGGTTGAGAAATTATTGAACTCATATACCCTGTTTTTTCTGAACATATTTCATCGGCAGAGCGATTGCTTGCTGCCCACTTATTAGAAGATTGGATGAATAATGATGTGAGGGATGTGCTAGAGGAAAAATCTTTTCAATCTTTTCAAATTTCTTTACAGTTTTCATAGTTATTACAAAGGTGGATGTGTGCAAAATTACCATTTAAACATCAAGAAGGACCGGTACAGGGATGGTAACACATAATAGAACTGAAGCTAAAAGTAAGATACAAAGGCTTTCCCATGTAGCAACTATGATCTGAAAATAAGAAGCCGATACCTTGCTATTATAACAAACATTGTTAATAATTTATTATAATTCATTACTGAGTCCGCATTTATTGATGTAAGGAATGGTTAAATATTTTCCCATATTTGAAATATTTACATCCTTGGATAACAGACTGTTGACATTTAAAATTTGCAAGTGTCTCTCTTCCCTGTTTGAAAGCCCAACTTCAATAGTTGACACTTGACAGAAGACCAGCTACTGCATTGCCTTCCCTGCAGACATGAGTGAATTTAAACTCTCTAAATGAAGATGAGGTTCCATTTTACCTTTGATAATATGATTAACCATACACCAAGGGCAATTCCTTTCGACATCCTGTCAATAATTATCATAGTTTGGCCTTCACTTATGAGCTTTTCAAAATTGCTTGACCTTGGCTATCACAGACAATTCCTCCTCCATTGGATTTTCAAGGCCCTTGTTTTGTGGTTCTATCGACGTTTAGTTTCAAACATCTAGTTTCAGGGGGAAACCAAGTAACAGAAGCACAGTTAGATTTAAATTCTCAGATCCCCTGACATATACATGTGTATTATATGTGTGTGTATAGATTATTGTACACCTACGTATGTACACATTTATATATATGTACATATATGTATGAGTATACACATCTGTAGCTGCATCTATATCTTGGTAGTGTAGGGGATATTTTAATATAAAGTATCTCCTGTTGTTTGGTTTCCTCTTCATTACAAGGAGTGCTTTTCAATTTTTTTTTCCAGAAATGTTGAATTTCTTCCACAAGCTGCTCATGAAAATTTCTTGGTTTTTAAGCTTTTACAAATATTAATTATTGAAAAATCCTTATTGTCTGAAAATAAGTATAAGTATCATGTATTTGAATGTGGTTTTTAATTTCTCCTTGTATATTATGTTTTTCTGGGCATTTATAATTCAGACAAAAGAATATGGAGATTGATTTTAGTTCTTATAAATGAATTGATGTATATTGTAGGGGGGCACGGGTGTGGGTCCATCTGGTAATACTGGAAAAGGGAAGAGCCGCCAAAGTCCCAACAAAATTGTTCATGGATTCAGTCTAGTGAAAGGCAAGTCAAGTCACCCTATGGAGGATTATCATGCAGCTGAGTTCAAGAAAACAAAAGGCCATGAGTTGGGATTGTTTGCTATTTTTGATGGTCATTTAGGCAGCGATGTGGCTTCATACTTGCAGAAGAATTTGTTTCACAATATTTTGAGTGAGGTGAGTTATTTTAAATGGGACAACTAGTTTGTGTATATTGCATTATTATTGCTTTACAGCCTCTTGTTTTAACAGCATTTCAATATTTCCATCTGTGATTTAGAAACTGAAGCATACTACTATTTGAAATTGGAAAAGTTGGCACATTTGAACTGTCAGTGCACACTGTACTGCAATATTCAGATATTTGCAATTTATTTGTAGTATAATCATCGGAATCCTAATTGGGTCAACATTTTTTTCAGGAAGAATTTTGGTTTCACCCTACTAGAGCAATTACTAAAGCTTATGAGAAAACAGACAAGGCTATTCTCAGAGAAACACCAGGCTTGGGTCAAGGTGGCTCCACTGCTGTTACAGCCATCCTATTAGATGGTAGAAAACTCTTTGTGGCAAATCTTGGCGACTCTAGAGCAGTTTTGTGTCGGAATGGAAAAGCTTCTCAGCTCTCAATCGATCACGAGCCAGGCACCAGTGCAGAGCGGGGCAGTATTGAGAATAAAGGAGGCTTTGTATCAAATATGCCAGGTTATTTATGTAGTTCTAAATTAGGAATTTTATTATTGACCTTTTTTACTTTTCACGTAGATTTTGGAAAATACCTTTATTGTCACTGTTAATGCCCTTGGCTGTCAAAAATTGCAACATTTAATGAAGGATTTTACAAATATGGTTGTTTTATTTGTTCGATAATTTTGCACCATATTAATTATAGCTGCCTTATGTTTCCACACTTCATAATTCAAAGAGGGCTCTGAACATGGAAAGTCTGGTTGTCTGGTATTGGTCAATCATGAGGCCTTCCTGTTGTAGTCTCTATTAGGGCTCCTACACATGCAGGCATACTAATTTAGCCATGTGTGCATGCTTGACTTCATGGGGGATTTCCAGTTTGTGGAAACAGGGACATTCCCTAATTTAATGAAACTGAAACTTATCTTCTCTTGGTTCTCTTGAAATGAATGATTTGAGCAACCATTTGAAAACTAGCTGAAGCTATTCTTTATTTTTCATCGTTTTCTTATTTTCTTTATTTTGTACTTTCATTCTGAAGGATTTCTATTACAGGAGATGTTCCCAGAGTAGATGGACAACTAGCTGTTTCTCGAGCATTTGGAGACAAAAGCCTCAAATCCCATTTACGTTCAGATCCTGATGTCAGAGAAATTGACATTGATCAAGGAACCGAGTTTTTGATTCTTGCCAGTGATGGTTTGTGGAAGGTTGTTTTTAATCATCTATGCTTATAATATTTCCTTTTATCATACTATGCTAAAATTTAAGGCTCATATAATATTGCTTTCTGATAGTCTTTCTTGGACATCACTCTGACTTTGGTATCTGGTAGTCAAGATTTAGTTTTTATGGCATTCAGGTAATGAAAAATCAGGAGGCAGTTGATTTTGTCAAGAAAATCAGGGATCCACAAGTGGCAGCAAAGCGTTTGACAAGTGAAGCGGTGGATCGTGAAAGCAAGGATGATATATCTTGCATTGTAGTTCGTTTCAATCAACTCCATTGAAATGTGACTTATATGCAAGCATTTTATAATCATCAAATCCAGCATACAAATGTTCTGGTTTTAATCAGAAATGCTCACTCTCTGTCTTAAAGGCTTTAAAGGGCACTGTTCTATAGCACCCATGATAATGCACATCAAGCTTTGTCTATTGAATCAGTACATATAAAGAACCGGTTCTTCATTGTGATCAATAGACTCAAAACTTCTGTACAAATTTGGTATTGTGCATTGTAACAGTAGCTTGAGAAATTGAAGAAATTATTTGTATTGTAGAAATCATGGAATTCTAGACAATATGATTCGCAATTCCCTGAAACAGTAGGCGAATTACTGTAGGTGAATCGTTCACCTGTAAGGGATGCACAGTTATTTGGATTGCACATATTCATCAGTCATACGGAGCTGCTAATTGTGGATTATATTTCTGGATGCTCTCTCAACCAAGATAGTGTTTGTATACTTCATTAACTGGTGATAATTAGCTATTTGACGTGCTTCGTTTTGTTGTTGCTGCCACTGTTTTGCCCAAATGTGGAGGTCAAGATTTCACATGGTTATATATTGGTTTGAAAGTGAAACTCCACAGGAGTAATCTTTTTCGTCTATCTTCTTATTCGTCAACTATGAAAGAAAATTGTTTATGGCTGTTGGTAAAGGCAGTTTGACATCTTTGCTTAATTCCTTTCTTACGGCTTGCACATAACTCCATGAAAATATGTTGACTGCTTTCGAGTATTTTCAAAAGAGAAGACATACCTATGAATCTTACTAGAAGTTTGGAATTATATGGATTAATGAATTGGATACTCGTTTTCGAAAGTAAAATTGCTTAGTATTCTGTTGTAAGAGAGCTTTACAAGCTAAAAATATTCCTTGCATAGTTGTACAGAACAACAGCAGCTTACAGTGCATAAGGCTGAACATTGCAAACAATCAAAGTCAACTTTCTTTGAAGCATAGAATACTGATTTTACAAATTCAAATGCACCTTCAATACAATCCATATTTTTGAGCTGAGTCTGGCTGATGGGTTCTTAATAAACTAGGGTGGCAAAAGCTGACCATGAAATGATTTTACTGTCAATCTCCTATTATTTCGTTTTAAATGTGATTTTGTAGTTTTAAAAAAAGTTAATTAATTTTTTTTTGAATTTCTAAAATTAAAAGGGAAATTACAACCACTAAGCATCAGAGGTGGGAAATAACATGGTTTCACTTGCCAACTTTAAGAGCTTTCTAGGAACAATTTTGATTTTTTAAATCTAGACTGTAAGTGATGGCTTTCACATGTTAGACGGAGCTTAATGCTTCCCGTGCCTTAATTTGAAGCCATTTCTATTCTGAATGATTTTCCGTGTACAAGCAAGAGAAAATTAACAGATCCCCTAAATCTTCCATGGGATAAGCCAGTGAAAAAAACTCGTCTTAGGGGTTGCTAATCAGTGGAGGTTATTATTGTTAGGGGGTTGATTAAACAACCACCTTAATGTTGTAACCTTTTAATCAAATTAAAACAATGAGATACCATTGATTATCTCATGATGGTCAAAACACCGCCCGTAGAATATATATCTACCATTAAAAAGCTCAATCTCCAAATTTGTTTTTGGAATCTTCAATTCCCAAAATTTCGTTTTTGTTGCTAGAGACCACCTGTTTGGGTATAAAATGTGTCAGATGTTTCCCTCTACTTTGAGGTTTGAATCTTCATTAGAAAAAAAAAGTAAGATGGCTTTTTCAATCTGAAAATTCGATTTTGCCCCAAAACGGCACGAGATGAATTGAGCTGCATACAGGTAAAAATTAAATTGTTTCTCCGAGTCTTTTGGATTTTCCTAGTTTTTCTATATCTGACCTCAAATCGCACTCTTTTTCATCCCTCTGCAAATAAAATGACACAATTCAGCTATATGGTTGTTATTGAGCTTATTCATGTGGTTTGAGTAATTTTTATGATGGCGAGTTGTTATAACTCATTAATAGCAACAAGTGGCAGATTATCAAGTTAACCAAAGATATTTTTAACCTATTGACACTATTTTTAGTGACCGAAGGTGGTGTTTTCACAATGTGTCAGACTATTGGATGCTTTATTAGAATTCGATTCTGTAGATTTTGATTCAATATCATCAACAAATATTTTATGATTAATTGTGTACAAGAACCCATCTCTCACAAGCAAGAATAATCAATAACACTCACTACATCTAGGCAATGTTCAATGGGATTGTATATATTAGCCAATACTTGTTGAAGGTTTTTACAAATGGTGTAGCAACAAGCTTAGTGAGATTTATCGGTAGGAAAACCTCATGGTTAAGCATTTTGAGTCAGAGTAGTACTAGATGGATGACCTCCCCAAAAGTTTTGATGCTTCACTTGGTTGAGAATCACTGAAATACAAGTGCACTAACTGAACCATTCTGGGTTAAAGATGAGTTCTTGTGAACGACTACTCATAGAATATAGATTAATCAGATTGACCCAAAATCTATGCAATTGAATTCTGATAAGACACCTTACAATTTAGTGTTCAAGCTTCTACAAAGTCAACCATAAATTGCCAACAAGTTCATTGTCTCTATTAGGAAAAAAAATTACTATATTTTTAGTATCATTGGCCCTTTCTATATGCAATAAAATGACTATATTTTTAGTATCATTGGCCCTTTCTATATGCAATAAAATGAAACATTTTGGAAAACATATCAACTATGACAAACATGGAAGTCATTCCCTTATTGTGTAAAACAAACTCCATATGAATATGCCACTAAGGCTACTCCAAAATAGGCAATGGCTTGCACAAACCGTAGTTTGAAGCCTTCTTTTTGCACATTGACATATTTTATAGCATCCTAACATCTTTGTCTCCATTGTAATCTTAGGCCAAAATTACTATCCCTTTTGTTGTGCTAGAGTCTTCTCAATTCCAAAAGTTCATGCAAATCCATCACAATGTATGTACTTGATTATAGTTGCACTCATAGATCCTTGAGATACACACAACTACCTCTAAATAAGAAACATTAACTAGAAAGTAGTTCAACCATACAATTTTATTGATGCCTAGTGTACTTTTATACGTTTCCTATGTTTCTTTAAAATATACATCGTCTTGTACATTTTTTCATAGTCATTAGGTTTACTCAATGTACCAACAACCTAGTTAGACCTTCTCTTTTGATGTTTTACTACAAATAATTAATTTTGAAAGAGCTCTAACCATTTCATATGACATTGATTCAATATACCTTGACTATTAATGTAGTGCAATGTTTGATGGTTCATGTAGGTGCTTGCACAATTGCATCAAAATATTGATCATGCATGAACTACTTCCTTTTCACATCATTTAGCATTTCATAAGTATGCCACATGTCAACCCCTTTAACTTTGAAGAAACACTACTAGCATCCCAATCAATTGGGAACACCTTATTGAAATTAAAAAGTTTTAACATTAGGTGTTCCATTAGCTCCTTCAAAATTAGTTTGTTTGACCACTTCCCTTACATCCCTCATGGCTTCTGTTAGCATCTCATAAAATAAGGAGCTATTCCATCCTATTGCCTTTCAGATCATACAATTTTTCCCACTATTGTCCATCTCTCTAAGATCTAATTCAAGGATCCATATCATGTATCTTTCTGACTGATAATACTTGCTTTAGTAATAAGAAACACTCAATATACCATATGGATAAGGTTACAAGAAAAAAGTATCACGAGCCACATCGGTAGAACTCCATATAAGTCCCTCCGACAAGAAGGTTTTGTATACAGAAGCAACCACATTGGGCATGACATATCGGGGAGAGAATCCACAAGTTAGCCCGATCGCTATAAAATAACCATCGCTGGGACAAACTATAAGCTCTGTCCGACAAAGTGATCTTACAACATTAAGAATTGACTCTTGATAAGTCTTACCGACCAAAGGGAATAATAAAAAGTCTCCCCGATGAAGCATTTTAGTTAGCATTGAAGGAATAGTATAAAAGTGTCTTCCCGATGAAAGGGAGATGACAAGACAAAACAGTTCATCGGCAAAGATCATACCGTTTTCTCCTCGATAGAAGAAAGCACAAAAGTAGAAAATTCATCGGAGTGACATTACATATCGGAGTAGCTTCACATTTGTCTTGACGATAGTCTGGGTCTTGCCAATAGAAGGAAGAAAGCTAAGATCATCGAAAGGAGTCTCAAATGCTCACCCCGAAGTTGACAAAGAACAACAAGGAAATAACACTCATCAGAGAGAGTGTTAACTTCAGAGGGACTTCTATCATGACACAATGATCATACGAGTCACACCGATAAATGATAAAACCAAGCTATCATCGGGACGAGTTTCTAAATGTCCTTTCGAAATTGTTAAAAAGTGAACCATCGGGCGGACATCCAGTTTCAGAGGAACCTTTTCTATGTCATAGCGATGGAAGAGAAAGAGCAAAAGTGAGCATTTGCCATCGGGAGGAGATATTAGTTCGGAAAGACTATTCTTGTGTCTCCCTGAATATTCTTGAGTCACTCCGATATAAGTTGGAATTCACCAGAAGATTTATCGGAGGAATAGCCTACAAGTCTACCCGATAAAGAGAATGGATAAAATGAACTTGTTTGTGGCTCATCGAGGTGACATATAGAATCATGACTTTTCTCATGAGTTGCCAATAGCATAAGTCCTGGCGACGAAAGAGAGCTCTATGACATCGGAGGGAGATTTATGCGTCTCTTCAAAATTCTCGAAAGGATAAACATGAAGTAAGATACATTGGGAGGACATGTGATATTGGAAGGATGATCCCCATGTCTTGCTGACTTATCACAACAATGAAAAGTCACACCGAAGAGACATCCTTGAGGTCTCACCGATCAAGAAAGATGAAACATAGACAGAGCTATAAAGACAAGTGGCACCAAAAGAGAAAACTAGATCAGAGGGAGAAGTTATCCTGTCTTACCGATGAAATCCGTCAAATCAGCACAATATTTGAATTTTGAAGCATTAATGATTGTTGCTGGCATTAATGGTAGCGCAAGGGAATATTTACATGAATAGACTGAAAGAGTGGAAACACAAAGGAATTCATAATTGATCATCAAAGCCCAATTGCAGAGTGGATTATAGGATCACAGGAGCATTACAATTGGACTGGAAATTTGCAGGATCACTTCGAATTGCTGTCCAAGTAAGCACACAAAATCTTCCTCTGAAAGGTTTCTTAATTTGTGAATAAATTAGGTATTAGGGTTTGTTCTGCGAAGTGATGATAATTTAAAATGGAGAAGGATCTTGAGAAATCGAAACCCAAGAGACAAAAGAAAGAAGATAACAAACAAAACTAAGAAAAAACTTGAACCAGAGGAGAGTGAACCACAACAAGAGGTAGAGGGAGAAACAAAGAAGAGAAATTCACATCAAGATCTTCTTGATCAATTACCTGGTGGAGGACCTAGGTCACGGCGAACTGTCTAATTAAACCCCAAAGCTGAGAAATTAGAGGACAGACAGAAAAATCTAAGGAATATCTTTACACCAGAAAGGGGATATGACATGTTCATGTTCCATTATAAAAGAAAGAACACACATGAACTAGTCTGCAACTGATGGAAATTGAACCTTGGGAAGTTAGTCGCACCCAATGTCTTTGTGAATGTCGACTTGATACAACTAGTTGTAAAACATTATAATCCAAAAACTAGAATGATCTGTGATAATCAGGGAGCACCTTTTGTACCGATTACCAGAGATTACATATCCATGGTTTTTGGGTTCGATGATCACTGTGATCAAAAGATAATCTGCGACGAACTGAATGAAGAGTATGCCAGGATGGATACCACCTACAAGGGGTGGAGGATACCCTTGCACAGACCAAGGATAAATGATAATGAACCTACAAAGTTTGAGGATAGTGATAAGCCATCATTCCCTGTGGAGTTGTTTGAAATGCACATATTATTCAGTAGGTCACGTCTTAGGCATGGAAGTTCCTGAGCTTATGTCAATTGTACCTATGGTAGTTACAGTAGATATACTAAGTCACGACGCTCGTCTGTTCGACTATGCAGATTACATTGCTAAACAAATTGATACAATGTTGAAAGCTATTCAAAACAACCCAAATTGTATATATTTCAAGCACTATTCTTTTCTCATGCATACGGTCGTTTATGTTGGTCAAGATCTCAAAATGTGGCTAGAACAATTAAGGATTGTGGAATTGGATACTGAATGCCAGAAGAGGCCTGCACAGACGTGGACAACAATTTGAGACTATAGATGTACTCGGTCTAGTTATGTACATTTTGAGGAATATTTTGTTAAAACACTATACAGGTTCTTTAATCACCCATGTGATTATTCTTTGTCACCAGAGATCAAAAGAATTTTGGAACCTAGGGATTTTGATGAAAGACAAAAGGTGAATCATAATTGGGGAGATTGGTATGTGTTTTAATATTCCACAATGATCAGAGTATATTGTTTTGAAGATACTCCTTTCCTCCTTCCAAAAAATGTGTCAAACATGGTGACATACTTGGAGATTATGAGGCAATTAGAATTTTCTAGTTTCATGAATGTGAGTGCATATGGGAAACAATCACTCATGCCGGGAAGTCTGCCTTTTGGAGATTTTGCAGTGGTTGCCACCGAGGATTATAATTTAATCTGGAATAAGATGGAACATTATGATATGAAGAAGGCAACACCTAGAAAATCTTTTGATCCTGAAGGTTTTATCAACTATATCAGGAAAGAGGAGAGTTTAAGTGGATATGCTCATGTGCCTTTTCTCCATGATGATCTCATAAGGAATTTAGATGAATTAGAGGCAATAAACACCATAAATAACTACAACCCGGTGATGAAAGCTGAATCAGGGAAAATGAGGGATGAATCTTATCATGGCGCCTCTTTAGAAATCAGTGATCCAGTGACTAGAGCTAAAGCCCTGGCGTCCCAAGTCAATGAGTTGATTAAGGGTGCTCCCCCTTTTATGTTTGAAAGTAGAACTGTGAAGTCAAATGGAAAAGAAGTATGTGAAAGAAAGTCAATCCCCTAAGCTGCTTCTTTCCTCTGCAAGTGAAGGATCCTCTGCAAAGAGTACATCACAAATCAAAGAGGATGTTCTTGGTGACCATATAGACCAAATCCCTTTGGCTAGAGTTGGCAAATTGAACCTTGAGGGTGTGGACCAAATATACATTGGGTTATGATATAACCCAGAAGAGAAGGATATATTAACATGGGCATTATACACATCAAATAAAAGGTCCATGGTTATTGATACATGAAAAGTTTTTGGACACATGATGATACACACAGTTGGGGAAACTGATCCCATGGAGACAAAATAACTGAACGTGAATGTGGCTAAGTTCAACAAAGCTTAGACTGAACAATTGGTGAAGGAAAGATAGATGTACAAATTGAAAAGTGAAAAACTATTGCATGAAAATGTCACATTGAAGGACAAACTCAAAGATGTAAATAGAGAGTTAACATATCAGTTAGATCCTGCCCTCTTAGCAACACAAGGAGAGAGAGTCCAATTGAAAAGAAAAGGTGAAAATATAGAAAGAGAAATTCAACAATTGAGCATACAGTTAAAAAGGAATAAGTTTGAGACAGTCTCTGAGATAATTCATAGTAGATTTGATGTAATGATGTCTTGGGATCAAAAGTTCTGAGTAGCTCACATGAAAAATTTCAACACCATTCAAGAGCATCAACATATGGACAATAGGCTAAGGGAAAAGATTCAAGAGTTGCAAGGC
Organism: Thuja plicata; assembly: GCA_018584345.1. Classification (NCBI taxonomy): domain Eukaryota; kingdom Viridiplantae; phylum Streptophyta; class Pinopsida; order Cupressales; family Cupressaceae; genus Thuja; species Thuja plicata. The sequence goes on from MU224423.1 coordinate 459,384, forward strand.
AAGGGGTTCCAAATGACAAGGCCATCAATGATGCCCAAGCAATGGTGAATACGCATAAGGATCTCTATAATGTTCTCAAGTTGGAAATTAGTGAATTCCAGGAGGTAGCTGGGGCAAGCTTGCCATCTTTTTACAATGATGTGGGAGATCTGAAGAGCCAGGATGAGTGGGTTGCAGAGTGTAAGTCTATGCTTCCAAAGGCCTTGGAATAAGTAAATGATGTGGACCTTGTGATGGACAAAACTCACAACAATCTGGAGAGAATGTTCAGTGTGGAATTCTCTATGAAGAATATCATCGATGATGCTGACAAGTATTCGACATAGGATTATATTGATCATGTATCACAGATGCATCTATGGCTTAACAGGGCTTAGTTTGTGTTATCTTTTATGTTTCTTTAGTTTTGTAAAGTTGTTAAGTTCAAAAGACATGGTAAAAAGGCACGACCTTTTCAAATATTACTATATATAAACTAGACATGTAATGTAAAAAAAAATAGAATACAAGTTCTTTCTCTGATATTTAGTGCCGAACAAATCCTTTTGTTATGAATTTAGTTTCTTTGTGATTTTAATTTAAGTAATTAAATGCTATTTAATGTTCTTGCATGAGAAGTTATTAATGTTATATTGATTTGGATATCAAGGGCGTTTTAGATTAGTTGAAGAAGTAGAATTCTTTATATAATTTGTTTAATTGGTCCTCTCAAGAAGGGGCAAATTCAACTAGATAAGTTATAGTAACAAAGATAACTTAATCCTGTTTAAAGAACTGAATAGTGGACATATCTACACAAGTTGTAGATTTAAAAATTGTCTTGCAGAGTAATACATTAGGATTTCAACATGCATTGACTTTATTGCCCAAGGAAAGATAAGGCACTAGTCATTTAACATCATTAAAATTTATATTCAATTAGTTAAAAGAAGTAGGAGTAGAGATAGGAGATTGATTCAAATCTATATGCCAATTTGATCAGTTAGAAGAAGAATTTAAAAGTACAAATTTTAGTCTTCTATAAAATATCATCAAGCTCAGAAAGATAATTGGTGATAAGGCATACCCTCCTTGGTCTAGCAAAACCAAAAGAGTAGGGAATAATAATCACATTGGTTCATTCCCTTAGCTAGCCAAATCATTTTTAATACCCAAACATAGAGCTTGGCATACTCTTAGGGAATTTACAATCTGTTGATTTGGGAACCAACAACTTCGATGATTGGAGTACCTAGTCTATCAAAGTTTTAGATGAACTTTTACTATAAACCAACCAAACTACTGAAATTCATAGTTTTAGACATACCTCTTTGTGCTGGCCATGTTAGGACCCTTGCCTTTAGATTTCTTATTGATCATTTTATAAACTTGTTATTTGAGATTCAGATGATTATACATATTAATTTGATGTTTAATTGGTTATTAGAAACTAATATTTTCTTGTAGCATTGTTGTACTTGTAGGGTTTTAAAAGGGTAGATATTCTAAGTTTTGATTCATGAATTTATTGACCTGATGATGCATCAATACAATTATTATTCATTTTTAACAATTCCTATATATTTGATATGATAATTTGAAATGCGGTCAATGTTTTTGTTGTAGCGAACTATCTACGTGAAGAATTATGCACTTACAAACTATGATTAAATATAAATTTCAAGCTGATAATGGCTAGCGTAAGTCTTATTTTTATCTTGATTTCAATGTTAGGTTGCTGATTGTTTTTTTTATTATGGTTATTATAGAGTAGTGTTGTCTTGTTCATATTCTTGCTTATGAACTTATCATCTCAATTGAGGGGGATATTCAGTATCAAGATTATCTAAAATGTTGATTTTTTGTTTACAATTCAATTGCAAATATTGTGGTTTTTTTAATTTATAGTAAAAGAATCAAATTGATGCAGTCATGGCCGAATTTTCCACAATAGAGATGGTCCAACCACGCAGAAAGAATCAACACAATGGAAACAACCAACTCAGAAACAAGAATAGGCAAGCAACATGCGATAACAAATCTTCACATTATCACACAATCAGGTATTTACATCACATTGGCTTGCAATATGCAGTTTACAAAATTTTGGCATACATGCCTGATTGCAACATAATTCTATACCCTAACCCTAATGCTAACCATCCAAGGTTATCTCCTCAGAACTGCCCCTAAACAAAGATCAAGAGCCTCGATATATAGAGCCTTCACGACTCATAAGTGGGCCAGATCAATTACACTCTCCAAGAACAAGAAAATGTAATACAAAATATAGGCCATGGCCCAAATGATGTAGAAATGATGCGCAATCCAAGAGAGACATCGGCCAAAGATCCAAGAACATCAAGATATGAGTCACCAAGCTTCGCTAATCGGGAAAATACTTCACGAGATCGGAAAACCTCAATTGACCATTAGAACATGAAGAACATACAAAATTGACCATGAATTTTTTTAATATCTCCACAACAAAGTATCTAAATGAGGTGCATATCCAGACATAGGTAAAACATGATGTCCAAAACATACCCTAAAGTTCGCAGTAGCTAACAATCCAAAACCAAGGAACACTACCATAAATATAGAATTGCAAACTGAAACTAAACTAAGAACAAACTGAAAGGGAAATATTTTTGGGTGATGCAAGATTGCCAATGACCCAAGGATGCTCCTGCATCAGACACCCCTAGCGAGTAGAAAATGTTCCATAAGGGAAACTTATGAACATTTGACATGATGATGGACATAAATCCCATGCACATTCTTGATATAAATATTCTCGTTGTCTACAACTCTCTGCCTCTACACTTTTGCTCCATCTTCTGTAAGATCCATCCACTTATTCTGCTCCACACTTACTCTATCAAATCTCACATATGTACAAGATTTATTACCACTAAATCCTTTCCCTCACACAACTGAATTACTTCTGCTACAAGCCTTCATATGATCAACAACCAAAGTCTTCTGCTGCTGACAGTCCGATGCCAACTTGTTCTCTGGTCTGCCTTCAAGATCCTTCTTCTGATCATTACAAACCTCTATATTATTGTACGCCTCTCTTCTGTCGTGATCCATGGTTCCCAAGATTTCCAAAGGCGAGGGTCAGTAGCAAAGGTTTCACAAATGATATAAACCAAATACACGATACTACTAAAATGAATAACAATGAAACGTAATCAATAAAATGTACAAGCAAGAGAAAAGAAAACAAACGAATGCAAACCCCACGATGCTTGAAGCTTCTATTGTTTCTCTCTACTCCTTCCGAAACGATGTTCTTGATGCTCTGTATTGGCGGGGCAACGTCTATGACTTGAGAAGTGTCGAGAAATTGCTAATTCGAATGGGTGTGCGATCGCAAGATGACTTGAATGCTAGAACCAAATTGACAAAGTAATGGCGCACGAGAGCTTGAAATCCTGGATCCTTCAAATGGTTATGAAGGGTTTATTATATAGGAATTGGTGATGAAATGAACAGTCGAGATCAATCCCAGAGATAGAGAGATGAACAGTTGAGATCAAAAGGAACTGGAGAGGTCCTCAGTAAACTCCACCTCTTCATTTGGTAAAGAGGAGATAGAGTTTAGTTGACTGAAGAGCTAATTATGAGTTACCTTTTTGAACTGAAGAGGTGGGTG
>MU224423.1:485968-498597 GCA_018584345.1 Thuja plicata
ATTAAGAATTGCTTTATTTGATGAAATTAAATTAATTTAATTGAAATTAATCTAATTGGAAGAATTTAATTAGTAAGTTTAAATATTTAAATTTAAACTATAGGAAATTGAGTTTAATTAATTAATTGATGGTAATTAATCAATTAAAGCTAATTAATTAAATAAGATTAATTATTTAATTAATTTTGGGAATCTGATTAGATGATTTGGGGAATGAATTTAGAAGAAAATAGATGACTAATTAATTATTTAAAAACCATTAATTAATAGATGAAAATTAGTGTTTTTAATGTAAATTCGCAAGCCTGTCCATTTTAGGGTGTCTACAATTATGTTCTCTAAACAATAACTCTTCACCATACTCAGATTCCTTTCACTTCTCCCCTCTTCCTCCTTTAAGAAAACCAAAGTAAAATCCTGTCCACCCTTCTCTATTGTGACCAAATTTCTTCTGCAATCATGAATAGCTCCCTTATCAAATTGCCAAGGTCTTCCCAATAGAACATGACAAGTACTCATGGATACCGCATCACATAAAACCTCATCACCATAAGGTCCAATGCTAAAGATGACCAAACATTGCTTGTTCACCTCCACCATGTACTCTTCTGAAAACCAACTTATCCTATAAGGAAAAGTATGTTTAAGCCTCTTCAAGCCAAGCTTATGCACCATTTCCTTTGATACCAAATTCTCAGTTTACCACCATCCATGACAACTTTACAACATTTACCTCCTGATTTGCAAACAATCCTAAACAAATTCCTCCTTTGTAAAGGTTCAAATTCTTTCCTACTCAGCATGACTCTCCTAAGAATAATAGACTCCCATCTTGGTTCTACCATACCTTCCAAAATTTCATCAGTAGTCTGCTCCTCATGTGCCACAAGATTTTGTCTACCCACATTCTTACTAGATCCTTCACAACATTGAAAATCTCTATGTCCTATGCCACCACATTTGAAACAAGTACCTTTGAATTCCTTACTACCATTCCCTCTCCTAAGTGTCCTCTAATCAGGTTCAACCTCAATGGTTTTCTTTTCTTTTCCATTTCCACTTGCTTTCTTCTCCTTTCCTCTAGGATTGCCCTATCTACTCTTCAACTTATCTTCTTCCCTCAATGCATACTGATAAACATCCTCCACTGTAGAAATCCTTAACATACTCAGCTCATCTGGAATATTATATTTCAGACCATTAATATAGCTGGCTACCTTTTCCTTAGATACCTCTCGGTGTCCAGATCTGATAGTCATCTTATAGAACTCTTTGGTGTATTCCTTCACACTCAAGTCTTTCTGTTCCAAGTTCTGCAATTTCATAAACAATTGTAATTCATAGTCTTCAAGAATGAATTTAACCTTTAATCTAGCAACCATCACCCTCCATCGAGTGATTTTAATTTCACCATGATCCTCCCATCTTTCTACAATCATTTCCACCATAAGGCAACATGATCCTTCAACTTAGTCTATGTTAACCTAAGCCCATGTTGATCTCTGGTATATTCTAACCCAAAATAATCTTCTAGTTCACCAATCCAATCTATCAAATACTTAGGATGCAAAGAACTAGTGAAAGTAGAAACATCCATCCCATGACTTATACTTACTTGTTCCATAGCCCTTAACAATCTTTCTTCATCTGCAGGGTTCTCAACATCTATAATCTCAAGATATTCAACAAATTCCTCATATTCCTCTTCAGTCTCAGGATTCCTTTGCGATCTAGTTAATAAATTTATGATCTTAGCCCTCATATCATTTCTATATTCCTCCATCATTTTCTATATCCTTCTAGGGTTCATCCTTCTATGCGGAATCTTTTCAATCCTCAGGTGCAACTGCCTCAGTTTTGGTGATCTGGTGTTAATTGCCTCTCACTTGGCGATCTATCAGACACACTTGCAGCCTGCCTCAAACTTGATGATCTGGTCACCCTTGGTGTGCCTTCAACAATCCAAACAAGTTCTCAACCAACAAAAATCTCCTCAATGATTCCCTTGCACAATTCCTCTGCAATTGCGAGTTAGATCCACACTTTTCTAGCTCACAACAAATTCAACTAGGGCTTCACAAGCTCAAGAATTCAATCTGCTAACACATGAACATCAAACTTGCTCTGATAACACTTGATGCAATCATGGATGAAGTTTCCTAAATGGAGATTTTCCAACCATGCAGAAAGAGTCAACACAACATAAATAATCAACTCAGGAACAAGAATAGGCATTCAACATGCTATAACATATCTTTGCATTATCACATAGTCAGGTATTTACATCACATTGAACTACAACATGCAGTTTACAGACTTTCAAAACACATTCTTGATTACAATATAAATCTATACGCTAACCCTAATGCTAACCATCCAAGGTTATCTCCTCAGAATTGCCCCTAAACAAAGATCAAGAGCCTTGATATATAGAGCCTTTGCAACTAATAAGTCAGCCAGATCAATTACATTTTCCAAGAATAAGAAAATGTAATACAAAAATATAGGTTAGGACCCAAATCATAAAGATCTTAATTAAAAGATGTATAAATGATTTGCAATCCAAGAGAGACGTCGTCCAAAGATCCAAGAACATCGAGATATGAGTCACCAAGCTTCACCGATTGGTAAAATACTTTATGAGATCAGAAAACCTCAACTAACCATTAGAACATGAAGAATATACAAAAATGACCATGAATATTTTTTAATATCTCCATAAAAAAGTATTCAAATGAGGTACGAACCCAGAAATAGGTAAAAAATGATGTCCAGAACATACTCTGAAGTTCGCATCAGCTAACAATCCAAAACCAAGGAACACTACCAGAAACACAGAACTCCAAAATGAAACTAAAATAAGAACAAATTGAAAGGGAAATAGTTTTGGGTGATGCAAGATTTCCAATGACCCAAGGATGCTCCCGCATCACAAGTAAAAACTATATGCGCACATGTGTGCGCGTGCGCGCGCGCGCGCGCACACACACACACGCGCGCACGCATAGACACACACATACACACACACACATGAAAGTTTCAAAAGGACATTTCCATTACAAAAATATAGGGAGCACAATTTATTAGATAACAATCCTTATAGTCCTAATTACCCATAAAATATATGAATATTCTTAACTACAATAAACCCACGCAAGGATGTACAAACCAATCAAAGTAGAAAAAAACTTGAATTCTAATCAAGATATTTTAGCAAAATGCTTCCTCCTAATTTTGATGAGGAGGGCACACATAGTCCATCAAGTGCCTTGATCTATTGTGTTCTGGCCAACTAAGAGGAATTTTTTGCTTCTCGTTCACTTATTGATTCACAATTTGGTTTAGTAAATTTTTACATTGTTTAGGAAATAACGCCTATACTAGAAAATAAGATTATATCATCTTCTTTTATAATGAATTCTATAATGTTTTATTCCCATTCTTATGTGAGGCTCTATAATAAATTATCCCCATCTTCCATAATAAGTTCTATACAACACTAGAAATTTCTCTTCATTCTTAAAGAGTTGATTATGCTAAAGAAATACTCTATAGTTGAGATTGGTGGTGTAAGCTTCAATACTCTTAGAGAAGTTACAAGGGTCTCAAAGTGAGCTATAGGCCGACCTGTCACATCTTGAGCCTCAATTTTTTTAACGATTACATCATATGGAGTCATTGTCTAGGAGCTTGATTTTCTGATCCATTTCTTGAGATTGATCAATTTAAAAATAGGTGATATTTGGGTGGATTCCCCACCATTTTGTGATCAATCATATCATAACGTAAACACCTATGTAAAAACCTTTCAAGTTTAAATATTGTGCCTAAAGACCATGTCAATAATTAATAAAGCTTGACTATATGGAAAATAGGTTTGGAAGTGTCAATTAGGGCAACATTAGGGAAAAGTTAAGTATAGGGTTATATCTAGTTAATTTTAGAATTAGGGTTAGGATGTAAAATCATGGTTATAATTAGAATTAGGATTTGAACTAGGATAGAGTTAGGTTTAGAGTGAAAAATTAGGGGTATAATTACAATTAGGATTCAAACTAGGCAAGAATAGAGGTTATAATTATAGTTAGGGTTAAGCTTAGACAAAGGGTTACAAATAATTAAGATAACTTAGTATTATGGTTATGGTTAGTATTGTGAATAATTAGGATTAGGGTTATGGTTCAAAATAGGTTTAGAACTAGGATCAGGGCAAAGGTTAAACTGGTAAATAGTTTTAGGGTTATGAATAGTGTTAGAGTTGGGGATAAAATTGAGACTGGAGCTAGGATTAGAGTTATAATTATAGATAGGGTTAGGAAAAAAATCAGAATTAAAAATTATGTGCAAGTAAATGTGTACCAATAGAATGTAAATAACTAATAAAAACACTCATAACACAAACATAGTGCAACATACATGATTAGACAGAAAGAGACAAGAAACAACAAGAAAGAAAAACCATATTTAAACCTGTTGTATCCTCTTTGATGCAATGATTTTTCCAAGATAATATGGTGGTATGTGTGCTCACGATTTTAAAAACACATCAATAAAAAAATGCTCCATGTTTTCTCAAGCTTGCAAGATGAACCTTCAAATGGCTTCAAAGGTTGCACAATTATGGAGAGTTCTCCAAGTTGCATAAGTGAAGTTTTCACAATGAAAGATTGAATAGAATGAATTAATGATGTGAGGATATTTTATTAAGTCTTTGAGGAGGTTAGGTTTTTCAGCATTAATGAGAGGTTGGCCAGATGCCAACATCCACGTGGTTAAGGGGATTTGGGAAAGGGACTTTCCATAAAGTAAATTTATGTCTCAACCCCAAAGTCAAATGCATTTATGGAAGGATTTTATGATACTTTGATTGTGATTTGGATGAAAGTTGCAAAGTGTAAATTTGCCTCCCTAATCTTTATGGTTAGGAATGTGCACACAATTAGTTAGGGATTAGGCTTAGTGACATAGGTAATCAGGAGTCAAGTGGATGAATTAGGATTTGGAAAGTGGTAGGAGAAATAGTAGGATAAGGGTTAATTAGGGAAATTAGGTATTTACCTAATTAAGGTAGGATTAAAAGGTGCAAGTGGATGAGGTTTGAATTGAATTTTTAATTCTTTTCAATTCAAAATAAAAGAATGTTTATTTAATTAAATAGGGTTGGAATTTAGATAAATTAGATCAATCAATTTATCTAGAGGTATTGGTAAGTGAGAGGATTAATTAAATAAGCAAGTTATTTAATCGAATCGATAACTCTAGAAGAATGAGAAATGATCGTTTAATTAAACAAGGCCAGAGGTTCATTTAATTAAATAGGATCGGGGATATTAGATAAATTAATGAATTAATTTACCTAATACTATAGAAGAAAAATAATTAATGAAATAAATTAATTACATTTCAGATTTGGGTGTGTACATTTTGCCCCTCTTTGATATGGTGTTACGAAGTAGCATCATTTCAAAGAAGATTAAGGCATAGAGCTAGGAATAAAATGATTAGATTAGAAAATATGTCCCAATCATTTAAAAGAGTGACTAGGAGAAAAGATGATGAGAGATGAGGATAAGGATAGAAAAGATGCCCCAGTCATTCAAAAGGGCGACTAGAGAAAATATGACGAGAGATAAAGATAAAGATGCCCAGTCGAGAGGACATGTGGGTTCAAGAGAACACAAATGTGCTCTCGAAATGGATGAGATGATGTAAGCATGGTGGATGAATGATAATGGTGATGCATGGATGAAAATGATAAGGGATACACTAAAAAGTCTATATTATGCAAGATGTAATGATAGGATAATGTAAGAGACGTGTATAAATATCAGGGAAGATAAATAAAAGAAAAGGTGACGGAGAGATAATGCAAATGATGAGAGGATAGAAGAAGCAAGATGTGGGATATATGGACGTGATGGATGGATGTGGGGAGATTGAGCATCGTATGGTAACTTCCATGAAGTGAGAAATTATTTTGATGTAGCATATGATGTTATACACCAGGGTATAAGAAACCAAGGTGGCATTGTATCACATGCATAAGGCTGGCACAACAAATAGAAAAATGTTAATCTAACATCTGAAAAAGCCGCAGAGGACTTTGGTGGATACGATGCTAGAAGAACCAAAAAGAAAGCAACATGGCCCAGTGCATCATGTCACCACACTGATCACATGTAGAAATGCAAGGGACAAGTCTACACACACACAAAAAGAAAAAGATCAAGACTTTTCCCCTAGTTTCACCATTCATAGTGCACCATGATATAAAGGATTGTGACGAGCATAAGGAGGTAAAATCAGGAAGCTCAAAACAAAGATAAACAAAAATCCAAAAGCACCAAAGAAATAACATGTATCTCACGTATCTTTTTTCATAGGAAGGGTGATGGATGGGGATTGATTTGATTGGTCTGAAATGAGGAAGGATAAATCCTGCAAAGACTGATGATGGATTGCTAAACTAGGATCCCTATGACAGAGAGAAGAAAGACAGTCAAACCTCTAAGGGACCAATAGATGATTGTTGAAGCACCAACTAGATAGGGACAAAGACATTGATGACACATGATTGACTAACATAAAGGATGAGACTTAAATATACATATGTACAAATGATGCTAGGGGGAGCCATGCTTGATAGAGACTAGGTACAAGATGCAATTTACAAGATCTATAAGATATACAAGTGGTGGGGATTGTGGATAAGGATGTAAAGACACAAATCTGCCCAACGACATAGTGGATCTTCCCAATGACATAACATATCTGCTAAACTAGATAGGATTGACAAGATGGAGTGATGGTGGATGGAGTGTATTTGATGTGGGAATGATTTATCCCAAAACAACACAAGGATTGGATTGCGGTTTGATGAAGTGTTGTTGATATGGGAATGATATATCCCAAAATAACACAAGGATTGGGAAGGATGCATCCTAAGGATGATGATTGGATTGTGATCAAGACTTGCGATAAGGTTGGGAACAAGACCAAATATGGGATTGGGTGGGTTGATTGATGTGTGATTTTGGATAGATGGAGGAGATGGTTTGAGATGGAAGCATTAAGAGACAAGGATTGATTAATGAAAGGACTATAGATGAAGGGATGGGGAAAGATAAGGAGTACGGACGACAAGATTGGAGATGAAAAGATGGATAAGAGATGAGGATGAAGAAGGGAAAGTGAGATTAAAAAACTCAAATTGATTCAGCGCGATTCCACCATTTAAAAAAAAAAAATTCAAAAATTGATGTCGTTGAGATCCCTTGAAAATGCCATATTCGGCCCCGTTTGGTTGAGGAATTAGAATTTGACTCAAAACCTGATTATCTCAAAATAAGGTTTTGAAATTTTGGTTTTGTGTATTCGAAAGATAGTTTGGATTGTTTGGTTGACCCGGAAGATGACTGAGACAATCCATCTTCTGCGTTTTGTTGCCAATTTTTAAATTAGAATTGGAACTAAGAGATTCCTGATTGGTGTGTGTATTACCAGATTCAATAACCTTTTACCATCGAACCCTCTGCCTGTGCCAATCCAGAAGTGACCATGTCTGTGAAATGTGCAAAGAAGATCTCAAAATTTATGAATGGATGAAGTACTCTGGCATTCACCAACACATTCGAAATGGGTTATTTTTTAGATATAACCACAAGAGGAGCCCTAGAAGATTTGTTTGCAAAGTGTGGATGCATTGATAAGGCTGTGGATTTTGTTTCAAGCATATAATCTTTGTGGTTTCCAGTATGGCAGAACATGTCAAGATGGAGCTTTAGACCAGGGTGCGGAGATACTGAGATTGAAGAGAGCGACGGACAGACCAATCGAACATTCCTGAAATACATAGAGGAATAACATTTTTATTGAACGTGAATGTTTCGTGTAGATCAATTTTAGTTGAGCTCAGGGAATATGAGAAATAGATTTTTGCAATATCACGTATTTCTCACTATTTTCCTTCATGGTACACAACAAAATGATTACAGGAGAACACATGAGCGATGAAAAGAATGAATTGACATATACAAAATTTCAGTCATATCCATCTTTATATGTTTTTAATGTCTTTAGAACTCCCCGTACAATCCATTTTGGGGGATTCACATTTCGTCAAGCAAAGAGGCCAGTCACTACAACTCATAAAAATTGGTGTATTTTTCCATGTCGCTCCAATGGCAGTGCTGAATCATCTAGATTGTTCACCCTCAACCACTTTTGTGTTCTCTTTTTTCTCTTCGGGCTTCTTCGCCACATTGTCTTGTTCTTGGCACATCGGGGCTGCCTGAGGGTAATCAATGTGCATTTGGCTCAGGGGCTTGTGCGTTGGGTCAATTCCCATTTGTTGAAGCTTCTTCTTGATTTGCATGTTCCAAAACCCAAAAGATAATATCATATTCCACCTATTGGGTAGGAATATTGTGCCGCCCATTTTGATGTCCAAAACTGAAATTGCATTTTAGCGAACCAAATGACAGATTTGGGAAAAAAATAGAAGTTCTACACCCAATTCTGCCTCAATTCTTGTATATGTTTTTGGGGTTTGAAGAAGAAAAATTGATGTATCTATAGGATCAGGTTTGGTAGATCCACCTAGGGAATGACATATGGGTTGATTTTAAATTTTTTCAGTGAAGAAGGGGGACAAAAAGGTATATCCTCCAGATCGGGTATGGCGAATACACCATGTGTGGGTCACAAGTAGAGAATAAGGAAAAGAAGCATGTTCGCTCGACTCGATCAGGTGGATATGCTAGTGGGGATGAGCATTAACTGGGAGGTGGATATGCAGAAGTGTATCCGCCGGTCAGTGAATGGGTGGATACACCATATAAAGTAGACAATAGGGGATTGGGCAGATCTATCAAGGCATATCCACCAAACAAGGATTGGTGGAAGTCTCCGACGGAGAGGGAAGCAAGAGCCAGATCAGGAGGATCTTCCAAACCAAGAATGAAGGAAGTTCCATTTGGAGAAGGCAAAGGGAGGATGATGCAGATCTGCTAAATAAGAATCTACATACAAGCCAATAAATGGCGATGCAGGAGAAGGGAAAACTTTAAGAAACCCCCTTCTGGGGAAAGGTGTAAAATACTGGTGGATCCTACATCAATTTATAGTGTCCAACAATTAATTTGATTGACGATATTGTGAAATAAAAGGATAAAAATACATAAACCAATGGGCAATGGGCCTGGGCATTCGAACCAATATTTATAAAGTTTGGGTGACATGGCCAACCTGATATACACATTATATTTTCCAAATCTTGGGTCACGGACATGAGACATTCGCCAAATGGTGAATATTTGCCACTAAAGTTTTCCCTATCCAGGAGGGAATGGGTGGATTTGCATAGATGAATCCTCCAAGGAAGAAATGGTGAAAGTGCCATAAAGGGCTGAGAAAAAGGGATTGGGTGCTATAGAACTGCTTAAGAGAATGACGGATCCGACGTGTAAAAAGACATATATGCAAGAAAAGTGGTGGCCTTGTCGAAAACATGCGAGATTTGGAGGGAAGGGAGGGGCAATGCTAGAAGGGGTAGGGGGTTTTGTCTATGCAGCACTCACTGACGTATTTATTGTAATTATTAATTAATTAAAATATTATATTTATTATATTTTGATTTTTAATTAAATAATTTTTTTAAATTAATTAATAATTATAATAAATAGGTCAGTTTGGGTGTTGCATAGACATTGCCAGGGTAGGGTGTGGGGATTTTTAAGGAAGGGGTATAGAGGGAGGGGAGAAATTGTAAGGGACGAGTGATAGAAATTGCAGATGAAAGGAAATTGGCAAGGGGGAGGGGTGGGGAATAAGAGGGGTGACACGAGGGTGATGGTGGGGCACTAAAAGGGGAAGGAGATATAGGTGTTAAAGGTGGGGGGATAGGGGATGGATTCAAGGATACTTGGGGTAGGATAGGGGGAGGTGGAAGGTTAGTGAAATGGAAGGATAGGCTACTTAAAATATCAGATGCATGAATAAGTGTATGTATCAAGTGAGGGGGAGTATGGAAAGAAATCAAAAGGTGGATATGAATAGGTGAATGATAGATTAGATAGGAAAAAAGGCGGATGCACTGTAAAACATCAAAATGGGAGATGTGTTATGTGAAGGATGGAAGTAATAAGAACCCTATAGATCCGCTATGTGAAATAGTGGATGTGCTATGTGATAGGGTGGACAAGATTTATAACACAAAAAATATAGTTTATTGGGGGCAAAAAAAGATATTAGTTGAGCCGATATGATGAAAGAATGGTGGATTTGATTGAAGAATGACATATCTGCTATGTGGATGGGTAGATTCGACATGAATAATGGAAAAAGGGGTGATATTGGAGTGCATGGGGATAGCCTAGAGCTAGATACCAATGACAAGGGATGTGGAGATGAAGGAGATGATGGATGATGCATAGATGGAAGCATTATGAGACAAGGATTGGTGGATTGAAGGATTATGGATGATGAGATGATAGGAGATGAGGAGTGGGAGATGAAAGGATTAGGGATGATGGGATGATAGGGGGTGATGACGGGGAGATAAAAGGATTAGGGATGATGAGATGATAGGGGACTAGGATGACAAGTCAAGAACATATCATCCCATCCACTCTAGTTAATGATCCTTTATCACATCCAATTAAAATCATCCCACCACCGTCACTCTATCCCCTTGGTTCACTTACATTCATCCATGGTGGTCCACTTGCAGCAGAAGAAATGAACTCCATATCCACCACCTACACTCCACCTAATAATGGACTCACATCTTGTCACTACAACATTTGGGGTCAAATTCTGACTCCAATTTGCAATGGCGCTACCATTTGTGTGTGATTTTTGTGTTTTTATTTCCAAGTGCCTTTGATGCTATCGTAATAGCGATGATATCATTGTAATTGCGAAACCCTCTTGATTATAAACAAAAAAAAAAAAAGAAAGGCTCATTTGTGATTGAGCTGTGGCATGCGAGCGGAAGAGGGCCCTAATGACGAGCTTTGTTTTTCCCGGTAACACAACCACTCAGCTGCTTTCTGAAGATATGTTTCCCATGATTTAGTTCATTGCAAGGTGAGTAGAAATCTCCAACACCCATTTGATTTTTCAAATCTGCAGTTATAAGAAACCATTTGATTTTCTTCTATTGTTTTGTATTAGGCATTGTGATCGAGCTGTGGCATGCAAGCGAAAGAGGGCCCTAATGATGAGCTTGGCTTTTCCTGGTAACACAACCACTCAGCTTCTTGCCGGGGATATGTCGCCCAAAATCTTCAACACCCATTTGATTTAGCAAATCTACAGTTATAAGAAACCATTTGATTTTCTTCAATTGTTCTGTATTAGGCATCTCTGTATGTACATTATTAATATCAGACCCGTTGTGTCTACATATATACATACATTTGGCTTCATAAAAGTGAGTACATATATGCACAAGATATAGGCATGAGTGACAATTATCCTATCCCTCAGAGGATCATAAATCGGCTTGCCCTTGTGGATGCCATGAATCCCTCAAATATCCCTCTGAGCATGTGTAAATCTCTTTGCTTCACGCTGGCCATGGGATCCCGTATCCTCATCAACAAATAATGTATCTCTAGGATCCCCTCGAAGCCCTAGATATTCATTCCCTTGTTTGGATAAACCCTGGTGATTTGCAATTAGATTGAAGGAAAACCCATTACCAAGGATGTTATTGGGAAATTTTTTGGACAAATACAATGTTTTAACAACTCTTAAATATATTTGAGGCGGGACAGTGCACAAGTATTATATCATTTTAAATAAAAAAGGTTGCGAGGGCCACTGAATGAATTTTATTTAAATAGAAAAGATAGAATACAAAGAAGATTATGCAAGCAAACATTAGTGAGTTCTCTACTTATTGCCTTCACGCCAACATATTTCCCTTATAAATTTCTCTTAAAGGTAAATAGTTTAAACTCTTTCCCAGCTGGTTTGAATTGGGTGTTTTGTCAACGGTAATATGTGATGCATAGCTCATGCCAAAGGAGCTCTAGTTTAAGTTATTGGATTTTTCATTCTAAGTACACAAAACAAAGCTCTAGCTTTAGTTTTTTCCAATTTATATGTCTTAAATTAAACTATGTAAATCAAGCGATGAGTTCTATATTTAGAACTTTAGTTTAGCGGACTCGATTTATGCATGAAAAATAAATTCTATCTTAAATTTTTACTCTTTGAGGCTATGATCCTTATATAAAGAGTTATCCTCAGTGATAGATATATAAATCTGTTAGTAATATTTCATTGAGGTGACATTTAAAGAGACAATATCTGTGCTAGTTTAATTGGTTGGTTTAGAATCACGTGGTAGATGCATTGGCAATATCAGGTGTGGAATCTAGAATTTTAGATCCTATTTAAAATTACTTGCTTATGAATAATGTATTTTCAATTTAGAATATGGTATTATTATGTGATCTTTTATATGTAGAATATATGCAATAATGTATAATTATTTATATGTTTTCTATAATCAATCATGGTAGGGATGATAGAGGAATATAAGAAGGGGAAGTAGTTATGAGGTACTCTTCTAGGTATGTCACCTCATGAATAGTCCCATGAGGCCAAAGGGGTGCAAG
>MU224423.1:517360-620964 GCA_018584345.1 Thuja plicata
TCCATCTGGAGGAATTTATGGCCATCCATCAGTACCTCCTGTAAGTTCTAATACCTTGAGTTTTGTCATTCTTGTCTTTTCAAATATTTAATACTTATAATTTGAAAGTATGCATCTGTCTATGTGACTTTTCTTTTCAGGTAAGTCAATAATGAAGGAGATGGTCACTGCCTTTTGTTACCTAGAGTTTAGCATGTATTTTTGGCTATTTTTTTTTATTGTGGACATATGGCCTATTTTACTATCCTAATTTTCTAACATTGTGGTCTTGATTGCAACTTTAGGGTGCACACACATTCACTCAATATGGAATCCCATCAAATTGCAATCCTACAGATGTCGTAATGGTAATTACTGAAATATTGTAGGCAGTATATATATGGAAAACGATCATAAGAATTTTTAGCACTCAGTTGTTAATATTTTAATCTTTTAAGAAATGTTTTGAATGGAAATTTGATATCTACTTTCTATGGACAAACTTCAGTTGCACAAAACACAGATGCAAAGCCAAATTCCTTGGGAGGTAAAGGACAAAATTCAATGAAGAGGGTAAAAGGAAGTTTGGGAAAGCTCAAAATAGTTACAAGTAAAAGAGAGGGTGGAAAAGCAGCACCTGCTACTACAAATGGTGCCTTCTCACAAAGGTAGATATTCAAGGTTGCTAAATTTGATAAACTTATTAAAATTTAATAATCAGTGGGAAGGTCTAGGATGCTGCTTAGATAAATTAGTTTCTGTTCTAGGCAACTCCCATTTTCTTACCTTCTTATGTTTATAACTTATATTTTAGTGATCTAAATAGAACTGCCAGTTTCATTGGGGATAGTGGCAGTGAAGGTTCAAGTGAAGGTAGTGAGGAAGGCAATTCACTAAATGTAAGAAAATTTGTTCTGTATTTCTTGTACAAAAATGTATGGATGCTGATCTCATTATTTTCTCTCTTTTTTGGGTTAATTTTGCAAATACCCTTGTGCTATTATGTATTATTTTACAAATATGTTGTATTCTTTTCTGGATACGTCTCAGGGGTTAGAAACTAGGAGGAAAAGAAGCTTTGAATCACTAACCATGAATGGTATGCTTATTTCTAAATTTTATTTAATTATTTCAGTTTAGACACTTGATGTATTTTCATGAATCCTACTTGTACTTATCAGACAGTCACAGTCTTCTAATTTTTGGATGAACTAATTTGGTAATACCAATTGTTTTACATTTATTTGGCCAATCGCTAATGAAATTATCCCAATAAAGCACATGGAATCATGGTTCCAAAATAAGTAAAACCACAATTACTAAAAATAGCGACACTAGGACACTAAACTCTTAAAAAATCTAAAGCGACACTAAAAAAATACATGCGACGTCAAATCGTCAGAAATTGCCGACGGCTCGATGTCGCATGTACAGAAAATTTGTCGCACGTCTGTCATAATTGCAACACTAAAACTGTGACACCTAGGTGTCGTAATAGCGACAGATAAAATGTAACGACAACATGATAAACATTATAGCCAGCTCGTATTGCGACACCTAGATGTCACTTTCTTCAGTGTGCGATGAATTTTCTATACATGCGACGTTGAGCCGTCAAAAATTGCCGACGGCTTGACATCACATGTATAGAAAATTCATCGCACGTTTGAAAAAAGTGACAGCTAAGATGCGACGCCTACGTGTCGTAATAGTGACAGATAAAATGACGCCTATGTGTCGTAATAGCGACAGCTAAAATATGTAACAATAGCATGGTAACCATCATAGCTAGCTCGTATTGCGATGGTTAGTACCATTGCAATAATGAAAGATGGTACAACCGTCATTGTTTCCAACACCAAAACTTCAACACTGGTCTCTATCACTAGGCCGATGGGACAGTGTCAGAATAGAGACACATAGACGTCAAAAAATGGTCCCAAATGTTGTAGTGTGTTCACCAAGTAAGAGGTAACCTATCTTGGATTGAATTCTCAAGAAAATGAATAATCAAGCTAAAGGCTTAGGCCTCCAAGAACAAGGTACCCTTGACCCCATATGTATCAAAGAAAATCTAGGATATTTTGTTCTTGGTTACAAATCTTAAGGCACTTCATCCAAAAATGTTTGTAAACCTAATACAAAATCCAAGCATACTTCCAAACCCACCATTGCATCTTCTCATCATTCATCCAAAATTTTTACTGCCACCCCCCTCCATCATTGCAACCCAAGGAAGCCTACCACATGCCTCCTTCATCGTCTAAATCCATTTTGGGTCCCTATATCCCAAAATCCATCATTGCATATCCTCCACATGCTAAATCCATTTTCGGTCGTTATATCCCAAAATACCATCCCCCATCTTATCCTACTCATTCCTTCATCCACCAATCCCATATCAAATATCCAACCCCTTGCATTTCTAAGCAGGATCAAAAACCACACATACCCACATGCACCATCCCCCACCCCCCTCTATCATTCCATCCATATTTACTCCATCTCATACAACTTCTCATTCTCCTTCCAATGCTACTTGCACAAATTTGAATGCCAAATAAAAAATGCATAAAGCTAAAGATCCACAACAATCTAAAGATTTCCATGTCCACTCCAAAATACATGCTCAAGAAAAGAAATATCCAATACAAAAATGCACTACCTCCCAAAGGCCGCAAAGGACCACTAAAGAAAAATGAAACAAAAATGTGGATCACAAAGCAAAAAGATACAATGCATCTACAAGAAAAATCTACAATGGTATCCAAAGTTGATAATCCATTGGCTAAGCATTCCTCCCCTCCATAAAAACCGTCTAATCCACATCTTTGCATAATTACCTCATCCTAATAAGGTTGTACCAACATCCAGTGATCACTCCAAATGGGATCCTATTACCTTGATATTGAACTTGATGCTTGAGTCCTTTGAGTCCTCCATCCATCTCCTCTTTATTATTTCATCCATAAACTCCTTCCATAAATTCCCCAAAATTCAAAAAATCATAAAATGTTAAAAAATAAAGTAAAAAGAAAAAAATCATCCAACGGTGAAAACTTGGCAAACAAGCGCCTTGGACAAGTGCCATGATGAAATCTAGGCAAACTGAAATCATGTATAATCCATCCATCTAGTTCCTCTTCATACTTGGGGACAAGTCTTTCTATCTATCAATCCATCATATCTTTCATGTCATCTTCCTACCATACCTATAATATCTTATCCATTTCACTTCATCCTCCTTTGGATCTTGATAAAAAATAAAATAAAATAAAGGCCACCATGTATGCATGCTCTAGACATCTCCTGGCATCCCTTTCCCCATCAAATTCCATGAAACAAACCCTGTACATCCATGCATATAAACCTTACACCTACCTTTGTCAACCACATCCACCCATCATCCAATCCTCCATCTCCCTCCCTCATCCTCTTGTCAACTTATCTTCTATCCTATCATACCCCTCCATAAGCCGCATCATGCATGACATATCCTAAGTGGGGACACTTTATTGCTTGTCAACATAACCTTTGGTGACCCCATCACTTCCACCTTTCATCTCCCCATCCTTATGTATCTTGGGATATAGCAGATGAAATGGATTAGGGACGTAGGGAGAATGTGGAATAGGAGTTGTGGTAATGTAGGTTCTGAGAAGAGACACTGATATGGATGATTTGGGTGTTGTCATTGAAGGAAACTATACATGATTATTATGGTTAGTTGTCATGTTTTGGAGTTACCGAAGGTTAGAATGAAGATTTGGCTAAGTACGGAGATTTTTGGTTAGAGAACCTAGGAGAAGTTTCAGTAAGGTATATTCTACCTTGTTCTACATTCACAACAATTATTATTATCAGATGTTCAAGTTATGACATTCTTAGTATTGGTTATATAGAGAACCATGAAAATTAGTGACAGTATATTGATGGATCAATCAAAGGTCCTAACATATCGATGATTTGATTGGTTTGAGAGTTGTAAATTGTAGAGATGACATGTATGCTGATAACTATGTTTTTTTTGAGGTAAGGAACACGTTTTGAGCTTGGATCTAGCCGACATTTCACACATTATTCATATTGTTCTTGAGGCTGACTAATGGAGATGTTATGTTTGAAAATGGATATATAAGCTCAATTTTTTGTGATTATTTTATAAAATGATGGTTAGATATAATATGTATGCATGTTGTGTGTGCGAAGGATCAATAATCAGAGGTTTGGTTGGCAGTTGAGAAGAATTATGTTGCACTTACACAAAACTGTATAGGCATAGTTGATGCTACTTCTTAGTCCAATTTTTTTGGATCAATTATTTTGTATGGCAGTAAGCCTTTAAGGGTTGTAGCCCTCTTTTGTTATTTGAGCAGTGAGCTCTAGACTATAAACCGAAATGCATGTGCATTCTCCTTATGTACTCAAACCCTTAACATGGTTATTTTTTCTACAAAAGTAATTACTTGTGGGTTCATCCCCATCGAGGTTTTTCCCTTAACCAAGTTTCCATACAAAAATCATGGTGTTATAATGTTGTGGATGTTTTTCTTATGTTTCTGTTGTTTACTATCAATTATATTTGGTATATGGTTGTGTAATTAGATTAATAAAATAATTAAGTTTGGAACACCGATTCACCCCCTCCTCTCAGTTTCGTTCAATCCTAACAATTGGTATCATAAATTTGTGCCTTAGAGGAAGTCTAACATCTTGAGGAAGATCCAGATGGCATATTTAATGGACTCTAGCAGTGCTCAAATAAAAATTTTGATTGCACTTGAAGATCTTGAAAAATCAAATGCTCACAACCGGGAATTGGATAAGAGACTCAAGGATGATGAAATATTTATTGAGAATTTGAAGGAATAACTGGAAAAATATAGGGATAAAAGGAAATATCTTCTTGAATAGGTGAAGCAGAAAGGAAGCATTGATGATTCAAAAGCCTTAAAAGAGAAATTAGATGAATATGAATGATCACAAAAGATGAAGACTAAAATGGAAGCTATGGTAATGAAGGTGAATAAGGAAATTAAAGAAAAAAAATCTTGAGAAATATTTGAAGGAAAATCTTAAGAGTGTCATAAGCTAAATTGCGAGGTTGGACAATTGAAGATTGATCTTGAGGAATCTAGACATAATGAGCAGGAACTTGAAAGAGTTAATGAGATACTTAGGAGTGAACTTGCAGCAAGTAATGAATTCAAAGAAAAATTCAAATTTTATTCAACGAAGCTTGATGAACAGTTGGAAAGCCTAACCTGGAAAAATGAGAAACATAAGGACTTGGATTTGAGAAGGGAGAAAGTTCCGGTTTTGGTCAAAATAATACCTTATCAGAAAAATAGATGAAAGAGCCTAAAAGGACACCTATGAGGAATAATAATGGACAAAAATTCAATGGGAGATGCTTTTTATGCAAAAAATTTTGTCATAGGGAGAATCAATACAAGAGAAGACCTAATGCCACATCCTTTTCTGGATATTGTTACACTTGCTACAACTATGGACATAAATCAAATGAATGCAGATCAAAGATGAAAAATTATGTGAACCAAGGAAATATAACCTCCTACAAAAGCAACAACTTTGGACACATGGAGAAGCAACATAGATTGAGAACAAATACAACGAACACAAGGTATGGAAATTTGATGTGTTTTAATTGCAAAATTTCTAGTCACATTGCTAGGAATTGTAGATACAATAATAAAAAAGGTTTGGTAGAAATAAACAATGTGTAAGATTATAAAGGGAAGAAAATAGTTGATGTTGATTAAGTTAAGAAGGAAAGGAGAAAGTGATGTAGTCAAGGATATAGAATCCCCAATGGAGATGTCAAATCCTTGCAACATTTATAAACACATAAAAAAATCAACAAGATATAATCAACAACAATATGCATTGCATCCAAACAACAAGTTTTATTAATCATAATTTCTTTATACATGCTGAGTTGTAAGGCCTTCCTGGTTTAGGCCAAGTACAAAGAAAATCTAACAAAAAAACCAATTTGGACCTATTCAAGATCTTCCTAAGTCTCAGAGCTATCCTCTAGCAGCTTCTCTGCTATTCTTCCCTCTCTATTTCCCCTTTTCATGCTATCCAAATGATCACAAGCCTAAATTTATACACAAACACAAATAGGTTGGCCTCAAACAATTTTACATATCCTAAGAAATGTGCTAGACCCAGTCGACCTTAACCCAAATTAAATACAACATTTAGTTCATTTCTCAAGGACCTACACCAAAAATCAAGTCGGCCACATAGCTCCAAATAGGAAATCATTCCATTCATCACCAATCTATTAGAACAATGACCACAACCACGATCAATCAACCGGTTAACTCTAGGAACCAGTATCATGAAGAACAACAACAACTGATAGAGAATCAATAGTATCTCACAAACTACTCCACCAAAAGAAGCGCTATCATAGACATAGAATATATGAAAAAAAAGGAACAAACCATTTTGACCACTCCTGTCCAACATATCTACAAATAGACCACTCACTAAATCTCAGAAAATTGCTTAGAACCAGAAACTCCATACATTCAGTCACAAAATTCAACATAACTCGAGCACGATAACTCTAAATGAGTTCCTATCATAGGAAAAGCTTCGTAATGAACCGATGAAAAACATATCATGACCACACCTTCTGAAGATCTACATAAGTCCAATGAGCCAACAATCACCCAACCTGTAACTAAGAATAATAACAAACATAAAGACTAGTAACAAGAGTCTACCATAACACCGAATTTTTTTAGATGATGCAAGATTACCAAGGACCCAAGATGTTCCTGCATCAGACACCTAGGGTACAAAAGATTTTCTATGAGAAAAAGTCATGAAAATATCAAAGAACAAGGGATATTAATCCCATACTCATTATTCCTCCACAAACCTTCCTTATCTTCAACCTCCATCATCAACTAGGCTCAACAAATGATTCATATCCAACTCACCACCAGGTCCAACCTTTAGTTCATTCTTTAGGTCTTCACTCAAGTCAAATCTTCTGCAAAGACTCATATGCTTCTCCTTCTCCTCCTTATCCACCAAATGAATCAGTCTACACCTCTTACCATCCTTTCTAATGGTAATTATATTCTATCTATAGTCATGAACAACCTCTCTGTCATACTGCCAAGGTCTACCAAGTAAAACATGACATGCACTCATGACCACAATGTCACATTATACAACATCCCTATAAGAACCAAAGCAAAATTCCACCATGCAGTGTTCCCTTACTTCCACCACATGATCATCATGCAACCAACCAATCCTATAAGTTCTTGGATGTCTAAGTCTTTTTAAACCAAGCTTCTACACCATTTCTTCAAAAACTAAGTTGTCAGTACTTCCACCATCTACAATCATATTACAACACTTGCCACAAACCAGCTTGTATCTGGTCCTGAATAAACTCTTCCAATGATAAGGTTCTGAATCCTTACTCACCATCAACCTTCAGAGCATAAGAGTTTCCCCTTCTTCAGGAGCATTGTCAGAAGCACAAGCAGATGGTCCACCTTCTTCACTCACACAAGAAAATATTCCATCTTCCTTACACTGAAAAGCACCGTGTCCTTTCAAACCACACTTAAACCAAGTACCCCTAAACTCTTTACCAATGTTACCTCCCTTAGGTGCAACTAGTTTAGCTTCTACTTCAGCCACTTTATTTCTCTTATCACCACCAATAAATTTCTTCTCTCTTCCTCTAGAGTTATTCTGTTGTTTTCTATTCACTTTATCTTCTACCTTCAAAACATACTGATAATCTTCCTCAACATATTCAATCCTCAACATACTCATCTTATCCTGAACATTGAACCTCAAACCATTCACATACCTAGCCACCTTTTCTTTAGAAATATCCTTGTGACCAGATCTAATAATTACCTTGTAAAACTCTTTAGTGTAATCCTTCACACTTAGGTCCTTCTGCTTCAATTTTTTCAACCTCTTGAATAAGTAAAATTCACAGTCTTTAGGTATGAACTTAGTCTTCAACTTTTCAACCATCAACCTCCACCGAGTGATTTTTATTTCACCTTCCTCTTCTCGATCCTTCTACAATTATTTACACCACAAAGATGCATGAACTTTCAACTTTGTCTGTGCCAACCTTACTCTCCAAGGATCTTGAATATATTCTAACTCAAAGTGATCTTCTAACTCACCTATCCAATCAATCATGTCTTCAAGATTCAAATTACCTAAGTAATTAGATACTTCCAACCTATAACCAACACCAATCCTTTCTATAGGTCTCATCAACCAGCCAGATCCATCACTTCCAATAGATTTAGCAACATCAGTAGCTCCAAATCCTTATGTAGCCTCCTCAAAACCATCATAATATACGAGATTTTTGTGTGATCCAACAACAACAGTCCTGATTCCTTCCATGACCTCATTCCTAAAGCTGATCATCTCATGCCTAATATCAGCTCGAAGATCTTCCTTCATATGCTCCATCAACCTAAGAATCCTTCTCAGAGGCATCCTTTCCAAATCTAAGGTGTAACTGCCTCCAATCAACAATCTGATTCACCAAAGACAAAACCCTAACCCTTGAAAAACCCTACTTATCAAGAACAACTCAACAAGTAGCAACAAATCCTCTTTCCAGCTACCTTGTGCAACTCCTTCACTAATGCAAGTTAGATCCAATCTCTTCCACCTCAAAATGATGAAATAGAATCACCACAAGTCCATAATTTAGATCGGTAGCCACCACAACAAGATCAAACCATGTTATGATACATCTGATGTAGTCAATGACAAAGAATCCCCAAAGGAGATGTCAAATCCTTGCAACAGTTATCAAAACAATGGAAATCAACAAGATACAATCAACAACAACATGAATTACATCCAAAAAACAAGTTTTATTAATCATAATTTCTTTATACATGCTGGGCTGTAAGGCCTTCCCAGTTTAGGCCAAGTACAAAGAAAATCAAGCAACAAATCCCAACTCAGACCTATTCCAAATCTTCCTAAGTCTCAGAGCTATCCTCTAGAAATTTTTTTGCTATTCTTCCCCTCTCTAGACTTGCTCCTCTCTATTTCCCCCTTTCCTTCTACCCAAATGATCACAAGACCTAAATTTATACACAAACACAAATAGGTCAGCCTCAACCAACTTTATATATCCCAAGAAACATGTTAGACCCAGTCGGCGTTAACCCAAATTAAATACAACATTTAATTCATTTCTCGAGGACCTATCCAAAAAGTAAAGTTGGCCACACATAGATCCACATAGAAAATCACACCATTCATCACAAATTGATCAGAACAATGACCGTAACCACAATCAATCAACGGGTTAACTCCAAGAACCAGTATCATGCAAAACAACAACAACTGATAGAGAATCACCAGTTGCTCACAAACTACTTCACCAAACAAAGCGCTATCATAGACATAGAATCTATGAACATAAAGGAAAAAACCCTTTTTATCAATCCTATCCAACATCTCTACAGTTTGACCGCTCACCAAATCTCAGAAAATTGCCTAGAATGATAAAATCCTTCATACATCCAGTCACAAAATTCAACATAAATCGAGCATGGTAACTCCAAACGAGTTTCTATCATAGGAAAAGATTCCTAATGACCCCATGAACAACATATCATGACCAAACCTTATGAAGATCTACATAACTCCACCGAGCCAACAATCACCCAACCGGTGACCACGAACAACAACAAACATAAAAACTGGTAACAAGAGTCCACCATAACACTGAATGTTTTTGGACGATTCAAGATTACCAAGGACCCAAGATGCTCCTCCATCAGAAATACATCGGTAAGAAAAGAAAAAATTGATGCTACCAAATAAATTGCACCAACATATGTCATCAATGAACTAATTAGGTCAATGGCCTAAACGAGAGTTTTCATGAAAAATATTCTACCAGACCATTGAATCAAGGTAAGAAATGAATGAAATCAACTTATTCAAATGAAGAAATGGATTAAGGAAACCTTCTATCATTTGAAAGAGTTTTAATTGATGTTTTGAGGGTTTGATAATGGATTTGCTACTCTCTGTTGTAAGACAATTTGAAGCTAGGGTACAATGCATTAATTGTTATTCACTTTTTGGTTATGCGAAGTTACAAAAGGAAATTTCATCCTTTTATTTCACACCTTGAGAGTTGGAGAAGTGATAGCATAACATTTGAAATGATTTTATAGCTTAACCCTAATACATTAAGAAATGTATTTTTCTTCACACTATTTATTATTTGGAGCTAGAATCATGGATATGCCTCTTGTTGTTGACATTACCGAGTGTCCAAGACCCGTTTTCAAGAAACACCCTCATAAATAAATGGAAATTTACCCATATGGTGCATTTTCATTAGTCCCCTATGGTGTATTGCATGTAGAAGATACTATGGCTTATATTCACTGCAGTTTGGAGGAATTGGGAGATATTGTGATTACACATAAATAAAAGGAGCTATCTATGGATTCAGTACTTAAAGATGAGTACAAAGTATTGGAAGAGAAAGAGATTCACTTAGCTTATGGATTTACTAAAATTATTTGATTTGGATTGGGTTCGATGCATTCTGAGCTGAATAAACGATTAGTTCATGTGTATTGACAAACCATATAAGATCACCAAGAAGGTTCTGAATGTGGATACTGGTTTCTATGCTAATGATGAGGTACCTTCCCTAAAGTCTATCAACAAATATGGGAAAAACAAGAAATGACGGTTAACAATCTTCTACAACTTGATATCAAGTTTGCATCTATGGTCCTTGGATACAAGGTATTTCACTCCAGAAGGGGAAACTCTATCTCCAACACTATCATTTATGTTTCTTATAAAATGGTGAGGGAGAATGTGTAATGTGATATCTACAAATCGTTAAGAGAACAACTTATAGAGAATTTTTCAAAAATAAATAAGGAAAATAAGAAAACTTTCAAGTATGGTTCATTAATCCTATGTATTTTCTTTTATTTCATAAATTTATTTCCTAGATTTGGAAATGTTAAGTGGAAGAAAGACAAAATAGTTGCTATTCAGATTAGCGATTTCTATGATATGCTTGGAGACCAGTCCGGGAGAAGTTCTCTTTGGGGTTACTTTAAAAGTTTTCAAGAATCTATGCAATTGAGATATAGAATCCCTCCTAAAATTGTTAGAAAATATGAGAATAGTGTATGCTTCATGGTTGAAACTAATGCATGCTTAATGGAAGTAGTAGAACCTAGTACCTCATGGGTTATGCCTGTGGGATATGAGGTGGATTCTCTAATTTTTGAAGCCTATGTAGAAGAGATCTCTAAGAAACCTGTCGATAAGAGTGAGAAGAGCTTCGGTACCTCTATAGAAAAATCCTTTAACTACATGAAGAGATTAATAGACCTGCAAGGGACAAGAAAATTAGTAAAGAGGTTGAGATGATGGGTCTTACTAAGGAGAAGATGGAAGAGGATAGGAAGAATTTTTTTAGAGCAATAAAAAGAGAAAGAGAAGGTAGAAAAAGTAAATCCAATAGATGTTGATGTTGGTGTTGATTCCCCTCCCGCATATATACCTTTTGCATCATTATCCCGGGGTAGACAAATAAGAAGTTTTGTTGCTACCACAATAAGTCTTGGAGAGGAGCCTTCTATACCAAAGCACCAAGGACATCAACACCGAGGGAAAGTAAATCAGTCCTATCAAATGAAAATTCTATATCTACCAGCAAGAGAGTAAATGGAAAGCCCAAAAGAGCAAAGGAGCAAAGGATGATGATAAATATGAAGCTACTAATTTGGATGATGTAGTGAAGAAGTTGATAATAGAAGGAACTAAGGTAGCAATAATATTAGGAGATCCTACCTTAGAAGAAGAGCCTACAAATAAAAATCCTAAAACTAACTTAGGTAAGCCACATTATTCTACAAAAGATGCAATTAAGAATATGACATTTCATGAGATTTTGATTCAAGTAAAAATATATTACAATAGATATGAAGAGGAAGAAAATAAATTGATTGAAGGAGTTATTTTCTACTTGGACAAGTATAATAGAGCATTGATTGAATTAAAAGGAGAAATTCCTGATGCACTCTTTAACATTTTGGAAGGAATAAGACTCACAACACACTAAAATGATAAGGAAATAAGAGAGAAAGTCTTATTGCAACTTTGTTTAGTTATTGCTACGGATGAAATTGACAGAATATTTGAGCTAGCAAAGGAGTTCCTAAGAAAGACAATAATTAATAAGATTTTGATAGGAAAAATTGATGAAATAGTGGAGGAGACTGAGAACATGCTTACAAAGCTTCTAATAGATAACACCATTGATGTTGCTCCGAAGGACAGTGAGAAGGAAACACATGTTGAACCCTTAGATACTGTGAGTACATCTTATCAAGTGACAGAATAAGAACTTGATATAATTATTGAAAAAGTTCCTATTAAATTTTTAGTACAACCTATGACAAACAATGAAGGACGGTCTAATGTTATTCCTATGAATCTATTTGAAAATGACTATTTCATTAGTGAGGAAAAGGAGAATATTGAACAAGTTGGAGGCGATGTTCAGATAATTGATGATGTAAAATAGATGTTGAGACCCAAGAGGGTAATGATAAAGATAAGGAAGAGGATAA
The DNA here is from genome assembly GCA_018584345.1 of Thuja plicata. Taxonomy (NCBI): domain Eukaryota; kingdom Viridiplantae; phylum Streptophyta; class Pinopsida; order Cupressales; family Cupressaceae; genus Thuja; species Thuja plicata. The sequence goes on from MU224423.1 coordinate 530,011, forward strand.
GGGTGCTGACCAAATTGATGAGGTGATGGGAGAAAAATGGTTCAGTTGAAAAAGTTGTGAAACTTGAGGCAAGAGACACTGCGAAGGCAGTGGAATAATTTCTTGAAGAATATACCGATATAGATGAAATAATTATTCAAGGTCCTATTCAATTGGAATCATTGAGTCCTGTGTAGATGATGAGACTTGCTCAAATGGCTTAGACCAAATAAATAAAACAAATTTTGAAACTCACATTAAGAATAATGATATTTTGGTGCTGGCGTCAGATGTGTTAGGAAAGATTATGTTGACCAATGATCGAGATTAGAGTGATTTCTTATCAAGTCATCTAGAAGGATTACTGAATGTTGTTGATTCTCATTTTCATTCTCTGGAGGATTCAACTCTAGTTAAGGTGAGGAATGAGTTTGATAAAAGAATATATGATGAGTCGATTTCCCGGATTGCACAAGCTAAAAATTATTAGGGATTGGTATTAAGAAGTTGAAGGACGCTATGGCCGAAGGTGAAAACATCTTCAGAACATGTATTGATTATCTCAAGTATGTTGATGATATTAAGAAGATCATAAGGGAAAGTGAGGACGAGTTTAGAAATTTGTTTGAATCATATGATCCCTTGAAAAATTCAACCTCTGGTTATGCACTGCAAGTTACATCTTTGAATGACAAGACCAAGACACTTATTGCTGAAAAGGATAGAATGAAAGGGAGGATCAATGAACTTCAAATCCATATCTCACCAAAGTTGGATATCTTGTTCAATGACCTAAAGGAGGTAGAGGCAACTTATTCACATCTTGATGCATCAAATCTTGTAGCTGCAAAGAAGATAGCATATGCACTTTGTGGAAAATTGAGATAGTTGAGAGCATGAAGAAGAGTTGGGAAATCAATTTTTCTGCTATGAGAAATAATTTTTCATATATTTTCAAACTTTTGTAAGTATATCCTGCATACTTGTATATATTGGAGATATATAAGATTTTGGTAGAAGAATTTTGGTTTTGTTTTCAACCTTTTCCATTGATGTCAAAGGGGGAGAGATAAGAAGTGAAAAATGAGATATTCAGCTCAGGGGGAGCACATGATTTTGGTTAGGGAGAAACCATTTTGGAGTTTAGCAGTTTGACATTCTGTTTGGGAACTTAGTCATTTTTCACTAAGCGTTTCCATCAATGCCAAAGGGGGATATTGTTGGCATGAGATACTGATATGGATGATTTGTATGTTGTCATTGATGGAAACTATACAAGATTATTATGGTCACTTGTCATGTTTTGAAGTTATCAAAGGTCTGTTGTTTACTTTCAATTATATTTTGGTATATGGTTGTGTAATCGGATTAATAAGGTAATTAAGTTTGGAACACTGATTCACCCCCCTCTAAAGTGTCGCTCAATCCTAGTAGTAGGAGAGAATGAAAGATGGTAGATTGAGATAAGATAGCATAGATGAAGGTGGATTGGAATAGGATGGTTTGGTTGGGAGATTGAGGTAGGAAAAAGTGGAGATCGGTAGGATAGTGTGGATGTTGGATTTGGGATGATGGAGGGATTATGGTAATGGATTGGAGGATTAGTATTAATCAAAGGTCTGGGAGTATGGATTGAAGGATTGTGAGATAGTGGATTTAGACTAGGGGTGAAGGTGAGAATGTTGTTATGGAAATATGGAGACTGGGATATGACTACAGGAGAATATGTAAGCATGAATGTTGTATGATTAGGATACGTGGCTGTGATATAGGAGGAAGATGTGGATGGATGACTAAATGAATTTACCTTGTCAAAGGTATGATAAGGAGTGCTAGTGGGTATGCATGGATGTATGATGGTATAGTTTTTAGGAATGACCTTAGTATCAAGCCAAATATAGCATTTAGAAAATCATCTATCATGACCCTCTCCTCTGCATGGGTGTAACTCAAGGCTTGGAAGACTCATGCATGTCATCCTGTACTAGATGATCATCACATTGTATCAAGGTCTGAGTTAATGTGCTTATGGAGCCTCCTCAATAGTCCCCTTCACAACAAAAGGAACATTCACATGCTCCACATGAGGTTTGCCAATGTCTCTTGGCACTATGTTGGAGTCACATCGTGCCCCTGGGCTATCATGTGAGGATCCCCCACCTCTACCCTGGAAGTCTAAATAATCAAAATGGTTTGGTACCTCGTCGAGGGGGAAACTTAAAATAGAGTTTCCTAAAAAATTATAGGGGTACCTCATGATTATTACATGGAGGCTTGTCAAAAACCATCCACCGCTTATCCCAAAATTTATTTTTTATCCCTTAATGACGACACTAATGGATAGGTATCCTTCAACAACTATTATTTTTGATTTGTTCTAGGATCGTGAAAAGTACACAAATGTTATTTTTGGTAAGTTTTTTCTTCTTCACGTCCTCATATGATAGGTTATTTGCATAATACTTTTATTCTTCTCTTTTTTTTGGAATAAAAATTAATTTTCCCACTAGCTATAGTTACATGGGTCATAATTGATTGCAACGAATTAGCTAGGGTTACCCTATGAGGGTTGACATCACCTGATTCTTTTAACCTTGCAATAAGCTCCTCTAGCTAATTTTTATTGTTTTCTATTTACCCTAAAATATTTTCTTGGGTGCTCAAGGGATACCTATGAATTAACATAGGTGTTTCATTAGCTTCTTTTTCTTCGTGAGGTTCTTCATGGGGAGGTGACTCGGGGTATTGAACAGGTAGATTATTAATTCTTGGAAATCAAAATAAAATTTAATTTAAAAACCTAATTAAATGTGGATTTTAATTAAATAAGAGGCCAAGAAATAAAAATGAATCACCTCTTTGACGTCCTCTGTGTCTTGGCAACATTACGACAAAAAACCAAAATTTATAATCATACATATGGCATGAACCATATATGTCGAAAGCTTTTTTAGGAGACCAAAAAAATGTTTGGCATCTTTTTGGTCCCCCATCTTGGTGCACTTAACCAAGAGTGTGTGATTTGCAAATTGTGTAATAAGTAGAAGAAATTTATTTTATATATTTTGTGTTGACTAGTCTATATATGTGCTTTGGGAAAGCTTGAAAACTGTAATGAGATATATATTTTCTTAAAGTGTCTTGGTAAAGCCTTTTCAAGGTATTGATTATATAATTTTAACGTTATAAACTTTCTTTTGTTTCCAAGGCATAAAAGTATGATGATGAGTATTTAGGTTACAAGGACAAAGTAGTTATTTAGCTAATCTTTGACTTCATTGGACTTCTTTAATCATAACACCAGGTAGTTTTCTTATTCCTTATAATCTTCCAATCTATGGAATCACCATTCATGTCTCTATAAACATAAAAATTCTAGCCTCAAACCCTTATGACCTCATATCCTTCAACCCTTGCCATTTTTCTTTGTAATAATCTTATTTTCTATCTTGATTGCATTCTTTTCCTAGTTTTAGTTCCATAGGGTATTTTTTTGCCACCTATTTGTACAAATTATCTTCACAACCACTAGGTTTGAATACATACACTAGATCTATTTCCTACAATATTTATTGTGGATTGAGTAGGTTTATCCACAAGGAAATCGACCTAGGTAGTCTCTTGAACAACACTAACTCGGTCTTTCAAGTTTTTATAGCTAAGTCTTTGTTATTTAACTTTCTTGAGAGTTTAAGACATAATCGAACCAAAAAAATGTAAGAAACTCATAAATTGAAGTTCACAAAAAGCTTTCGGTCATTTTGAAATCTAACTAGGTGCACCCTCTAGTACATATACACCCACCAACATAAGTGGTTTCACCCTAGTTTTGAATAAGTCTCCGATAGCTATTAAATTCACCAAACAACCATTTTTGATATTCTATAATCTATTTTCACTTCCATTTTGTCAACCGAAGGCCTAACGCCATAATCTGGACGGTTACCTAAAGTACCAAATTTCAGCAAATTGAAGGGACAAAAAAGGTTCAAATTAACTATATTCAGCAAATCAAGAGTGGATCCTCACCCTTTTGTGGCAGACCAATTCTTTTGATTTTAACGAAGTTGATGAGGAATTGTCTCCTTTGAAACAAATAATTTATTCATTTTGGAAGATGAGAGTACATTCCAGCAGAAACACTTGAAATGGGCATGGCTGATTATAGAAACAATTTTGCAGCAGTTAAAAAACTGTATAGAAAGACAATATTTTCTGTACCCATAGTTTTTAGGGAAGAAATCCCTTGTCCTGTAAGCTCACTACTGTGTCAATCAGGCACTTGTTTATAGGTGTAAATGAAAGACCCAGATCTCCGAGCTTCTGAGTAGAGAATATAAAAGGCTCTTTCTTTGGATTTCTCTCATCTGAACACCTGCAAGGAATAGAAAGATTAGACTTTTATGTTTTTTTTTGAAATGGGCAAATTATTCTAACATAATTAATCCTTTCAACTAATGTAAAACTTACTTTGTAGGAGATGGGTATTGTGGGAATAATTTGGCCAACATTTGGACTAGTTGAGCTCTGTGCATATTGGCTTCTGCACACAGATATCGCCCACAAGCAGAGGGTGTCTCATACACCAATATATGAGCGTCTGCAACATCTCTCACATCCACATATGCTTGAGTTAAGTTTGCATATGTTTTTGCAGATCCTACACATTGGGGGGCAAAACTATTAAATTTGAAAGCAGTAGATATTTAAGTAAATGGGTTTAACAGATTCAAATTCAAGACTTTTTATAATTAACCCATTCTAAGAAGAAAGTGGTGATTGAAAACCAATTTCAAAAAAAAGATATGATTGAAGTATCCTAAGAAGAATGTTCAATGTAGTGAGTGAGAACCAATTTACCAGTCAAGTATTTCATAATATGAGCAATGCTGGCATTGATGGAATTCTGCAACAAAGGGCCCAAAACCAAACATGGGTTTATCACCACCATGTCCAAATTCCTCTCTTGGGCCATCTTCCATGCAGTTTTCTCTGCAACAGTTTTGGCATAGCAGTACCAGTTCTGTAACATCAGATAAAATTGATCATTTGATTAGAATATAATTTTGGAAAATGTCTTCACAATTCAGAAAATTTCATTATAAAGTATCATAACATCTAGGTGATTATTTCATATTGACAATCTTCTTTTTCCTATACATAAAAGAAACAATACATAACTTTACAACAACTAAAATATTCTTTATTGTTAATCCTCAAATGCCACAGTAACTGGACATGGAATATTTGCATACTTTGGTTTGAATGCAATAATCTAAATCACTCCAGCATTCTTCATCCAGGACAATGTGGGGATCTCTGTTTGGGTCCATGTAAACTGCACCAATTGAAGAAGTCAATACTATGCGCTTCACTCCACATTCTGCACAGGCATCCAACACATTGACCGTTCCTTTCACTGTTGGCTCTATCACTTGTTCCTGCATCAGCACCACCATTATTATAAGTATACCCTTTGCTTTGAACAAAAACCAAAAAGAGTTTATCGATTATAATAAGGTTATGTTTAGGGGAGGGCTTTATAACCAATCTATTGATCGGATCAAACAATATCAATTATAACCCAAATTAATACAAATTGAAATATAATTTACTAAAATTTAAGCTTTGCAATAGGAAAATATGATCTTATAGATGTAAAATCCAACACAAAATGCAAAATAAATTTGACAAATCAAAATATTTCCATTGATGGATTTTTGGTCTACATACACAATAAAAGAAGACAATCTTTTACAGAGCTTGCAGCCTCTGAAAAACACAACAGTTCACTACAAGATCAATATGAAAAACACAACAGTTCACTACAAGATCAATAAAAGAACTTCTAAAACATCTAATTGTCATTTATAAAAATTTACTAAAAACACTAGAAGCTCTTTCTAAAAACTCCAACTGCATATTTGACATTACTAATTCCACTTCTAGTTGCACGCTTGCATCATTATCCAACAGATCAGTCGTTACATATCAAACATACCAGGTAGTATAATCAATCAATTTATCATGTACATCAAATAAATTTTCTGCACTTATTTTTACTTCTGGATTCAACTGTGTTTAATTTTTAACCATCAAGTTTCAGATCATGATAATAAGAAATTACACAGAGTTGAATCTAGAAACAAAAATAAGTCATTGATTAGACGGTGGAAATCTAATCTCTTTAATAAAAATCAAAAGAACTCAAACTCTAATGTAATCATAGAAATGAATTCCACACATAAACAACTGATACATTAACTTTCTAACACATCAATCATTTCTAAAAGTATAAACAACCTATAATCAGTGCACAAACTATTTTTTATCCCCCCATTTTACAGCTGTAACTTACAGGGTCATCTGTGAGAAGGCATGCCATGTGAAACACACCATCACACCCTCTAATAGCAGCCACTAGATTGTGGTAATCAAGAATATCAGCGTTCACAAGTTGTAGCCTTTCTTTGCTTCCTTCCAGGGCTCTCAGATGCTCATACTTTTCATCATCTGCTCTTGTTGAAAATTCATTAAACGTAAATATGATTACCATAATGATAGTAGATTTTCACAATCGATGACAACATTATTTGTATATTTTTAAATATGATTGGGTATAATTTTTTTATCATTAATGTTTCAGATCACATTTTATGATCTATTATCAGGATGAGAAGAGAATTCAAGGATGAGAAAGATAATAGATCATAGAATACGATCCAAATTAATAAAAAATTTATACACAATCATATCCAGAATCTTGAATATTCCAAATAATTATAAATGCTTACTAGGATTACGAACTGCTCCTTTAACAGTATACCCTTTAGCTAACAACATCTTTACAAGCCAAGAACCTATGAAGCCTCCAGCACCTGTTACACACACAGTTCCTTGGTACTTCATGTTTATAACAACACTTCAAGCTATGTTATGTTAAAAATTAACTAGCCTTTCTACAAAACTCAATGATAACTATTGTACTACAGAGGTTCAATTTATGTATACAAAAATGTCAGCATAAGGCCACCAACTAGATTCCTCATTTTGGAATAAAAAAAGATTCATCATTTTGGAATCAATGATTTTTGATTGAAACTAAACTGCCACAAGTTCATCATTTTGGAATAAAAAAAGATTCATCATTTTGGAATCAATGATTTTTTCTTACATTCACATTTGCCTTTTGATCATTTGGCAATTGAAAGGCATGAAGTTCTGACTTAGAATTACTTTTAATGTGAATGAGGTCTATCAGTCAAGAATATTACTTAGATTGTTGTATTTAAATATAATGAGAAGAGCATTGGTAGAACAGTCTCCTCTGTCATTTACACCAATTTTAGGTGAAACTGTTTTTAATATATGTATGTGACCAACTTCAAGTAATTTTTTTATAATTTAATAAATATTATATTATAGGTACTGTTCTAAACATTGTGTGTTTGAATGGTCAATTAATATTTAAGTATTACTAAAAAAATGTTTTTGTTATTGATTTTGAGATTGTTATTTAAATGAAAGAGAATGTGCTGTTTTTAATTTTTTTCAAACTTTCATACTTTTCTTGCTGGAGGCGAACTACAAATAATACTGTATTATGAAGACTGTTCTTAAATATTATGTGTTTGAATTGTCAATTAATACAAAGACAAATGTTGGATCATAATTCATTGAAATAAAGTTTGGTCACCAATCATTTGACCATCTTAAAAATAACTTTTAAAACGTGTGGAGATCTTCTGAATATGAGGAATTCCATAACAAAAACAGAAATAACGTGGAATACATCTGACGGCTGTTATTCTTTCTAGGCTTACGTGTAAACAATTGTCTGTGTTGGTTGACCAACTCTAAAAAGGTCTTAGTTCTAAGATATTTGGTTTGATTTGTGTTTTATCCTTATAATAATTAACATCAAGTTTCTTATAAGTTCTAGAGTTTCTTTATATATTGTATGGTATTGTAGGCTATCTTCCAATTTAAGGCAGGAAGAGAATACAATGTTCCTACCAATATAAGTCGGTCTTTTTAATATGGTTATTTTTAATAGATATTTTATTCGTATGGATAGTTGTGAAAGTGAAGTCTAGTGGTTGTGACTATTCAATTCTTCTAATTGTTCATTTTATTGATGTTTTTTTATATTTGAAGAGCTAAACAATTGTATAAATATCAGCAAATTGAATGCATTTGATTTCTTGAACAAGTAAATAAAGTTATTATCTTGCTTGAAGAGTGAATTTAGCCATTTATAATGAACTATTATAAACTTGGTGTTTGTGTGTTATTATTTGAATCTCTAATTCTATTTTGAATTCCTTTATTTGGTTGCTCTTTTATTTTTAACATTTGGTATTAGAGTTGTGGTATTCAATGAAGTGGAAGGCGAGAGTCAAGTTTAAGTGGGAGTAATATCGATTGAAGAAGGAAAAGTTTGATGGTTGTAATTATCAGTTATGGAAGATGCAAATGGATGAATAGTTATATTTACAAGATTTGTGGCGACCATTAAATGGTAAAGTAAAGAAACCAATAACCATGTTGTCAAGGATGAAGAAATCCCCAAAGGAGATGTCCAACCTTGCAACCTGAATCAACACAGCGGAAATAACAAAGAAACACAGTGATATGAATCAACTGAAACAACTTTCATTATCATCAATAAGAATTTACAGCAACATGCTGAGCTGTAAGGCCTTCCCGGTTACGACCACATCAAAGAAAATCCAACTCAGATCAACATTCTGATCTGCTACATCTCAGGGCAATCACCCCGAAGGATGCTACTCTCTCTTCCCCAGATACCTCAACACATTACATTTATACATTGCCACCAACAGGTTGACCCAAACAAGAAACTACAAGGAAACATGTAACAACATTTAGGACAGGACCCAAAATGTGAAACACCGATCATCAAATAGTAACAAAAGGATGCACGATCATAAATATAGGTCCACACGGGTCCCAATAAACAAGGTCCACGACCACACATATTAAAACTCAATAATCACCAACCGCACGATGAAATCTGTAGATTGGTCCAAACAAGAAATGAACATGTTACCCACAACCACTAGATGAATCCAAACTTGAACAACCACAAACAAAAAGAGACGTGATCATAGGAACTGCTCCCAGATAGGTCCTAAGAATCAAGGCATGATCACACACAAATATTCCACCCAGAAGATCAGGTAACCAATCAGAAACACAACAACCAACCAAACTAAATTGAAGAACATAAAATAACCCAACCAATCTTAAGATATCTTCCTCAAAACAAAACAAACAATGAAGCGATCATAGACAAAGCTTCTCCAAGATGTCTAGGACAAACCCATTCAACCACATCAGATAAAGAGCCAACAAGGGTGATCAACACTTAAAATACTAAACTTGTCCAACAGGAACAAAACAACAAACAAATAAGAAGGAAATATTTTTGGTTGATGCAAGATAGCCAAGATCCGAAGATGCTCCTGTATCAGACATCCGGGGTTAATAAAAAAAGTGAGCCTCTCACTTTGATGATGTAAGAAGAATCCACAACATGAAGAAAGTATGATCACAAAACTTCATCTTAACTTTTAGCTTCCTGGTGCAGGAGCACCCCCTAGCAATTGAAAACTTCTAAAGTTGTTCACTCTTGATACATCCAATGTACCCTTGGCCCTAAGGAGTCCAAGGAATCTTATAGATTAGATGATTATAGTGTATTCATTGTTTAAGATCCAAATGTAAGACCTAGTTACAAGTTTGGCAACTTATAAGCCACTTGGTACACTATGGTCATGGATCCTTAATTGTTTGTTTCTAGGGTAGTTTAAGTCTCTTAGGATGGTTTTCTATAAGTTAGTCTCCTTTTTAGGGACTAAAGTTGTCTTATGAGTCAAAGTTGCTCAAATGCAACTTTGCTTAGCATTAACAACTTTTCAAAAGTTGCTTGTAACTCTCCCCCCAATGGCTAGGTGGTTGAAAACTGTTGTAAATTCATTGGGGGTGGCCTTCATAGCCCTCATAGGCGGGTGGAAGGCATACAATGTATTTTTTTTTGGCTCTAATCAATAAAATAAAACTATTTACCTGCACTTCTGGTGACACCAATGAATTATACAGTCATGTACGGATTAGGTTCTGCATAAAACCAATTGGATTTGATTCTCCTGTGAACTAGCCTTCAAATGCAAGTGGTTTGAGAGAAAGATCTTACCTACAACTCAAGATATTGGGTTTTTCATCTCTGCAACCTGTTTTGTCTTCCTTTCAAGGGTTTTTTTGCATTGTTTTGGTTGTCAAAAGTGTTTCCACCATGGGAATCGATTGATCTCTGGTGGAAAACTCTCTTGCAATATGCTTTAAATGATTCTTGTATTATTTTTTGCATTGATGCAGGGAAGTGGCTGTGTGAACGAGCCCTAGGTGTATATTCTATATGTATGCACCTATTATGTGACTGCACTTTAGTGTATAACTCCTAAACAATCGAGCACCAAGGCCTATAGCTCTATATTTAGAGTTTTTTGGACATCCCCTAGATTCTCCAATAGGTTTTAGGAAGGGATCTCATTGTCTATGAGTACTTCCTTCTTTAATGAAGGCCTAATTAGCCCTCTGAACCAGCCTTCAAACTTTCAATCCTAAGCTTGGTATGATGCTTCAAGTCTTGGTGCTCTTAGAGTAGATGTATCTCTGAAAAGGGTATTGGAATCCTAGATTCAATCCCTATGTTGTTTGGAATTTTCCAAAGTTAAACTGACTGGTGTTCATGGATAGGGATACAAGCCTAGATTGGACTGTCCAGCCTATACACTTGAAACACGCCAATCGGTTTATTTAGGTGAATGAATTGGGATTTTCTGGTTATATCCATAATGTCTAAAGACCTCCATTTTCCCCTGTAAGGAATTTTAAGCCTTGGGTCATACTTACACTAAGGTTAGTATATTGAATCCTTGTGGATTCATTCATGGTGTACTCGCCTAAGTCATCCACCATTCTTAAATCCATGGAAGGTGTTGGGATTATGTTTCATGCTAATTTCTAAAGGGTGTGAGCGTCAGGGTTGGTCACTCCTCATCAAGGGAGTTAGATCTAGTGATTGGATAAGTAGAACCTCGCCACTTGCATCAAGTGGTATCAGAGCACCTAATATCCTTAGGTTAGAGACTTTCTTACCACCATGTTAGGAGATGAAGAAGGAGGGTTGTCTTCAAGGATGAACAATGCAGAGATTTTTAAGTACTTGAGGGACCAAAGACAAAGGCAAGATGCACAAAGAGACATAGAGATGCAGTGGGTGATGGATGAAGTAAAAAGGCTTAAGGAAGAGCTTCGTAGGAAGACTAGTGGCAACTCTGAGGATGTTGAGGAAGGGAGTGAAGAAGAACCCCTTCAACAAGAAGAAGAAGTCCTTGTAGATCAAAGGCTACTAGTGAAGACTGTTAAATCCATGGAGAGGAGAACCATGGACTCTAAGCTTGAATTACCCGCCTATGATGGGAAGATGGACCCTGATGCTGCTATGGAGTGGGTAGATTCCCTCTCAAGTTTCTTGATTGTGAGGATATCCCTGAGAATCAGAGGATAAAGATTTCCAAGTCAAAATTCAACGGCTCTGCACTTACATGGTGGAACTTCACTCAAGATGATAGTGTGAAGAGTGGAAAGAAATGAATCACCACTGGTAAGAAGATGGTGAGAAAAATTAGGGAAGGATATGTCCTTGAGTACTATGAAGTCCAACTCCATAAAAGGAGGATGATTTTGAGACAGAAAGAGATGAATGTCTCATCATATACTGAAGAATTTCAGAGGCTTGTCATGAAGACCAAGATGATAGAGCCAGAATGTGTAAAACTTGCAAGATACATGCAAGGTTTGAAGATCTCCATTCAAGATGAATTAAGCCTAACCAGTCCTACAACAGTATAGCAATGCTTTCAATTAGCATTAAAAGTGGAGAAGTTCAAAATAAAACAAGACCAAGTGAATAGGGGCAGGGGAAAGAACAATAACTTCAACAAAAATTTCAGAGGTAGGAGACCCTTTGGCAGAGGAAGAGGGAATGGTACCTTGAGATGTTACCATTGCAATCAACTTGGAAACCATACTAGAAGATGTCCTGAGAAAGGGAACCATAATTAGGGATAAAGAAGGGCACAACTAATTCATGAAGACAATCAAGGTGACAATCCAAATCCTAGAGATCTAGAACCAGAAGAAGGCATAAGTCTGATGATGAGGCAAATATTTTTGCAAGTACCACAGAACATGGAGCCATCACAAAGAAATAACTTATTCTAGACAAAGATAAAGTGCCAAGGAAAGGTATGCAATCTACTCATTGATTCTGGTTCAACTAAAAATATGGTTTCTAAGGAAATGATACAAAAGTTAAATTTGGATAAAGTTCCCCACCCTTGTCCTTATCATGTATCTTGGCTCACCAAAGGGAAACAGACTTTAGTAACTGAACAAGAATTAATAGAATTCTCCATAGGTGACTATAAAGAAAAATTCATGTGTAATTTCATTGAGATGGATTCTTGCCACCTCTTGTTAGGAAGGCCTTGGCAGTATGATGTGGATGCCACACATAACTGCAGAAAAAATACTTACACCATTGTGAAGGAAGGAGTCATCTATACCATGAAGCCATTGCCTGGTCAAAAAGCCAATAAAGAGTCCACTGTTGTAGTCATTGGTATAAAGTAAATGGAAAATACATTGAGGGAATCAAATAATGAAGGGTATGTGTTGGTTTTGAAACCTAAAGACAATGAAGTCTCCAAAAAGATAGAAACTATACCAAGTGAAGTCAAAGAACTACTGGATAAATATAGTGGTGTAGCCACAAATGAACTACCCTCTACCCTCGCATCCTTGAGAGACATTACTCACCAAATAGACCTCATGCCTGGTGCCTCTCTACCCAATAAGGCACCCTACAAGTTGACCCCTGATCAGAATGCTGAGATCTCAAGACAAATCAAGGAGATGTTAGATAAAGGATTGATACAAAAGAGTTTAAGCCCATGTGCTATCCCATTAGTCCTAGCACCCATAAAAGATAGAAAATGGAGGCTTTGCACGGATAGTAGAGCCATAAACAAGATTACAATTAGATATAGTTTCCCTATCCCAAGGATAGAGGACTTGTTAGACCAACTTGGAAATGCTTGCTACTTCTCAAAAATAGATCTAAAATTTGGTTATCATCAAATTAGGATAAGGCTCGGAGATGAGTGGAAGACTACTTTTAAGACCATTGGAGGCCTATATGAATGGATTGTAATGCCATTTGGGCTAAAAAATGCCCCAAGTACATTCATGAGGCTCATGAATGAGATATTCTCTAATTTTATTGGCAAATTTATTGTTATTTACCTTGATGACATTATGATTTTTAGCAGCAGTAGGGAGGAACATTTGAACTACTTGGAGCAAGTGTTGAGAAGACTTCACGATCACAAGTTGATCATCAATTTGGAGAAGTGTACATTCATGCAAAAGGAACTCACCTTTTTGGGATTTATCATATCCAAAGGAACCCTGAGAATGGACCCAAGTAAAGTTGAAGCAATTGTGAATTGGCCCCCTCCCAAGAACCAAGGTGATGCAAAAAATTTTCATGGTCTTGCTACATTCTATAGGAAATTTATAAAGAATTTCAGTCATGTGTGTGCTCCAATGTTGGACACAATTAAAGGAGGTAGAAAAACTAAATTTATTTGGACAAAGGATGTTGATGATGCTTTTCAATACTTGAAAAATAGGGTAGCACAATATCCTATCCTAACTCTACTTGATTTTAACAAGGTTTTTACTGTGGAAACGAATGCAAGTAACCTAGGAATTGGTGCTGTTTTGAGTCAAGAAGGGAAAGCTATAGCCTTCTTCTTTGAAAAGTTAAATGATGCTAAGAAAAGATATTCTACTTATGATCTTGAGTTATATGCAGTAGTGTAGGCTCTCAAAAAGTGGAGACACTGCCTCCTCCCCAAGGAATTTGTTGTCTACACTGACAACCATGCTCTAAGTTTTCTGAATTCAAAAAAGAAGCTTAGTGTGAAACACATCAAATGGATGGAGCAATTATAGTCCTATACCTTCACAATAAAGCACAAGAAAGGACAAGCAAAAAAAGTTGCAAATTCCCTCAGTAGGAGAGTGAGTTTGGTAGAAGAAGTTCAGTTTTAAATCATGGGAATTGACTCTTTGAAACACCTATATGAAAATGATTCAGATTTTGGGGAAGCCTACAAGGTTTGTACTACTCTCTTTGGTAGATATCATACTGATTTTACAGAATATTTAATCCAAGATGAAATTTTATTTAAAGGTGCCCAACTTTGCATTCCAAAATTTTCTATGAGAACTAATATCATAAAGGATAAACATTGTGGAGGTATGAGTGGTCATTTTGGCATAGACAAGACCATAGAATTAGTAAAGAGAAGTTACCATTGGCCCAAGATGACTCTTGGTATTAAGAAGTTTGTTCAGTCTTGTAAAAATTTTCAACAAGCTAAAGGAGTCACCACAAACCAACGACTCTACCAGCCTTTACCAATACCTTCTAGGCCATGGGAGTCAATATTAATGGACTTTGTCATGGGTTTACCAAGAACCAAGCAGGGATTTGACAATATTTTTGTCATAGTGGATAGATTTAGCAAGATGGCACATTTTGTCCCTTGCAAGAGCACAAATGATGCTTCTCACATTGCACAAATCTTTTTCAAGGAAGTAGTTAGACTTCATGGACTCCCAAAGACTATAGTTTCAGACAGGGATGTTAAGTTTCAAGGATACTTTTGGAGGAAACTGCACAAGAAATTGGATACAAATCTGACATATAGTTCAGCCTATCATCCCCAAACGGATGGCCAAATAGAAGTAGTCAATAGATCCTTGGGAAATCTATTAAGATGTCTTACCAAGAAGCACTCACAAGGTTGGGATGTCATCTTGCCTCAAGCAGAATTTGTATTTAATGACTCCATCAATAGATCTAGTGGCAAGAATCCTTTCTAAATAGTTTATGGAGTGCATCCTAAAGGACCATTGGATCTTGCTGATCTACCTTTTGATTTTAAAATCAGCGCCCAAGGAGAATACTTTTCTAAATTCATTTCACAAGTACATAAGGAAGTGAAACAAAAACTAGAACAAACCACTCTAAAATAAAAGACAAATGTAGACAAAAGGAGAAGGGAAGTTCATTTTCAAATAGGGGATAAGGTATGGGATTATTTTAGACCAAAAATACTTCCTAAGGGATGACATAACAAGCTTCATATGAAGAAAATTGAACCATGTACAGTTTTGCACAAAATAGGTGACAATGCATATGAGATCTCTCTCCCTCCCACACTTTTTATTTCCCCTATCTTTAATGTTGCAGATCTTAATCTTGTTAAAAGTGTTGCAGGTACCTCTGGGATCCAGACAGATGCTGATGACTCTTTAGATAATACCTATGTCACAACTCTCCCACCAAGCACACCGGTTCAATTAGATAAGATCCTTGCAACCAAAGAATGGAAGAATACTAGAAATCATACCTATATGTAGTATTTTGTTAAGTGGAAGGGAATTCCTAATATAGATTCTGCTTGGCTGACAAAGGACCAGATCAAAGCCCATGGATCCACCTTAGACCTCCTCAACTCAAGTGGGAACTTGAGCTCTATTTCTCATGGGGAGTATGGTGGAGTACCCCCTAGCAATTGAAAACTTCTAAAGTTGTTCACTCTTGATACATCCAATGTACCCTTGGCCCTAAGGAGTCCAAGGAATCTTATAGATTAGATGATTGGATTGTATTCATCTTTTAAGATCCAAATGTAAGATCTATTTACAAGTTTTGCAAATTATAAGCCACTTGGTACACTATGATCATGGATCCTTAATTGTTTGTTTCTAGGGTAGTTTAAGTCTCTTAGGATGGTTTTCTATAAGTTAGTTTCCTTTTTAGGGACTAAATTCTAAGCCACTTGGTACACTATGATCATGGATCCTTAATTGTTTGTTTCTAGGGTAGTTTAAGTCTCTTAGGATGGTTTTCTATAAGTTAGTTTCCTTTTTAGGGACTAAATTCGTCTTATGAGTCAAAGTTGCTCATTTCTAGCAAAACTGCAAAAGTTGCTCAAATGCAACTTTGCTTAGCATTAATAACTTTTCAAAAGTTGCTTGTAACTCTTCCCCCAATGGCTAGGTGGTTGAAAAATATTTTAAATTCGTTGGGGGTGGCCTTCATAGCCCTCACAGGCGGGTGGAAGGCATACAATGTAATTTTTGGCTCTAATCAATAAAATAAAACTGTTTTCCTGCACTTTTTGGCGACACTAGTGACCTATACAGTCATGTACGGATTAGGTTCTGCATAAAACCAATTGTATTTGATTCTCCTATGAACTAGACTTCAAATTAAAGTGGTTTGAGAGAAAGATCTTACCTACAACTCAAGATATCAGGTTTTTCATCTCTGCAACCTGTTTTGTCCTCCTTTCAAGGGTTTTGTGCATTGTTTTGGTTGTCAGAAGCGTTTCCACCATGGGAATCAATTGATCTATGGTGAAAAAATCCCTTGTAATATTATTTCAATTATTCTTGTATTATTTTTTGCATTGATGCAGGGAAGTGGCCGTGTGAACGAGCCCTAGGTGTATATTCTATATGTATGCACCTATTCCGTGACTGCACATTAGTGTATAACTCCTAAAAAGTTGAGTACCAAGGCCTATAACTCCATATTTAGAGTTTTTTGGACATCCCCTATATGATCCAATAGGTTTTAGGAAGGGATCTCATTGTCTATGAGTACTTCCTTCTTTAATGAAGGCCTAATTAGCCCTCTAAATCAGCCTTCAAACCTTCAATCCTAATCTTGGTATGATGCTTCAAGTCTTGGTGCTCCTAGAGTAGATGTATCTCTAAAAAGGGTATTGGAATCCTAGATTAAATCCCTATGTTGTTTGGAAGTTTCCAAAGTTAAATTGACTGGTGTTCCTGGATAGGGCTACAAGCCTAGATTGGACTGTCCAGCCTATACACTTGAAACACTCCAATCAGTTTATTTGGGTGAATGAACTGGGATTGTTTGGTTATATCCATAATGTCTAAAGACCTCCATTTTCCCCTGTATGGAATTCTAAGCCTTGGGGTCATAATTACACTAAGGTTAGTATATTGAATCCTTGTGGATTCATTCATGGTGTACCCACCTAAGTCATCCACCATTCTTAAATCCATAGAAGGTGTTGGGATTATGTTTCATGAAAATTTCTAAAGGGTGTGAGTGTTAGGGTTGGTCACTCCTCATCAAGGGAGTTAGATATAGTGATTGGATAAGTAGAACCTTGCCACTTGCATCACTTCCCAACCTTCAAGACTAACAAGATGAATTTACAGATACCAACTCTCTGACGCCACCAATCAGATCTCCAAAGCCTCTACACTCTAATATAATAGCTAGAAAACTAACTGACAAGGCCAAACCAATCAGAAACAAAGCAATACATCACATCTGCACTCTCCTCATACTCTCTACATAACTTCTACAACTTCATACACATGTGATTATGCTTTGTCATCATATCAACAACAAGGAAATTAAGAACATCACTGAATCCACCACCTATATCCATCATCCACACATCCTTAGTCAACAATACTAACTCTACCAATCCTATCTTCAGCTTTACTCTCAACAAATTCATCCTCATGCTCAAGTACCAATTCTTATCAAGGAAATACAATCCTTCTTTCCACATCTGCACTACAACACAAGATAAAACATCCTCTTCCACACAATCAATCTGGTTATCTTCAACAAAGAACCACATCTTGTTTCTCACACCCTCTAGGTAACCGCAACAAATCAACCTCTAACTGAAATAATTTAGTCTGCAACTCTCCACTAACACTATGCATATAATCACAACTAAGAGTCTTATCACAAGTCAATCTCATCTCTACAACCTATCACATCGGCATCAAGCAGGTAACTCAAACCCTTACTTTCACAAAGTAATCTCTGTAATAAGTTATCATCAAACTAAAATGCTTCAGTCTGAAACCCTTCACTCATATTAAGCTCATCCAAAGCTCCATCATACTACTCAATAAAAATATCACCAAAAACCACTCTCTATAACATATCCAACCATAGGAGATTCAATTCCAACCTCAACTAGGTTAACCTCCTTAACATCAAAAATCTCATTGTTAACTTAAAGAATAAGACAATCTTCAACTAACCCATCAAATGCAACCATAAGAAGTCCAACCAAAGGAGCCTCATAATAAAAAACATCCACAACAGTAGGGAACTCACCAACTTTCTCATTAGATCCAGTCAATCGACTAAGGATCTCATCAATAATCCATTCTTCTTCATCTATGGACATCTTAGAAGCAAGAACACTCACCAATGTACTTTTCTCAACAAGTTCCACCTCTGTTCCAACAAGATCCTCCAATCCTTCACCAAGACTATTTCCCTCTACAAAATTCACACCAGCAACATCTACTATGCCTTCATCAACCTCAGGTTAAACTAAACACTCTAGAGAATCTTCTTTCTGACAGGGAGATCTTCTCTGCAAATCCATCTCTAATTCCTCCACTTGCCTCTGCAACTCAATCATCTTATCTCCTATCTTTCTCTCTCCAAATTTCTCCAGCCTAGGAATTCAAAGAATTCACCCAATGACAAAGGTCATCTTCCTCTTCCTCTTCTCCATCACATGCTTAGTCTTCTTTATTAGCATCTCCTATCTCCTAAGGTGCAACTGCCTCACTTCAGCGGTCTGATTACAATACTTCAATTGCCTCTCCCTCAGTGATCTATTGACAACCTTCACAATCTTCCTTGAATCGATGACCTGTTCACCAAAAGATTAAAACTTGCTCTGATATCACTTGATGTAGTAAAGGATGAAGAAATCCCCAAAGGAGATGTTTAACCTTGCAGCCTGAATCAACACAATGGAAATAACAAAGAAACAAAGTGATATCAATCAACCAAAACAAATGTCATTATCATCAACAACAATTTACATAAACACGTCAGACTATAAGTCCTTCTCAGTTATGTCCACATACAAAGAAAACCCAACTAAGATCTATATTCTGATTTTCTACATCTTAGGATAGTCATCCCTAAGGATACTACTTTCTCTTCCCCATGTTGACGAAAATTATTCAATTGTGTATTTTCATTGATGTATACACAAATGTAGTGATGCTACACAAATTTCTACACATAAACTGAGCACAGTCAGTGTATGACATGATCTTTCGGGCATTGAAAAAGGCCAAAGTGATTTTCAGTTCTAACCGAGTTCACTCGGCCAATATAGTAACAGTCGGGCATTGAAGAATTACAGTGTTAACAGAGTTATGCATTTAGTGTGAGCCGACTAACAAAAGTTTACACTTTATGTTTAATTGGTTATATGCAGCCGAAAGACTTAAGTTTTATTATTTATTTGGAAGGTTATTCAAGCCAACTTGACAAGGCCTATCATATATTTACAAGGTCAAGTTTGGATTGAATGTGTAATAAGTAATAAGTGGAAGAGTTCTTTTAATATGAAGAGTGAAGGTGAAATCATATGGGATTCTTATTAAAGACAAAATATCCAAACAGAGCTGCAATAGAATATTTGATCAATGAGGATCCAGTTTAAAGCCAGAGCAGAGATCTGAATCAGCAAAGATAGTTGCTTCTTCAAACAGGTCAATCCATTGTTACTCTCTAACAATTGTAGCAGTAATCCAAATCTCTGTACAGAGTAGACTTAACAATCTTTCATAAATCCTCTCACAAGGTGACATTTCTACATTGAAGTGTTTGAGGACCTCTAAAAAGGCCACTCCTTACAGGGTGATTAAATCCTCTAACAGGGACACACCTAACAGTGTGTTTTTGTAACCTTTAACAGGGTTGGCTCCTAATAGGGCTCACTTCAGAAGAGTGAAAAATAGTGACTAGTTGCAATTGGTGGTTTTCCCAAATTGGGTTTCCTCATTAAATATTGGTGTCATATGTGTACATGTTATTTTTTTATGATTTATGTTTATGCAGTTAATCACTAAAGGATAATCACAGTTAATATCTTAAGATTGCTTTGTTAACCGAGTAACAACATAATATCTTTGTTAACTGAGTAACAATGATAAGTTTAATTAAGACATCTAAGGGACTTGGATTTGTTTTTGTGGTAACTGATTCACCCCTCCTCTCTCAGTTACTCAACCCATTTCCAACAATTGGTATCAAAGCATTTGGTGCTTTTAGGGAAGGTTTCAAGGCCTAAGCTAAAGATTAGAGATGTCTTACAGAAGGGAGATCCCCAAACTTAACAAAGACAACTTTGCCACATGAAAAGAGTTGATGAGGATACATATATGTACTATTGGAGATATTGGTTTTCAATTCTTGGATCACAAGTATGTGGAAACACTGAGACCTATGTCTGTGGATCAGATGGTGGACATGAAGAATCATAACATAATGATGATTGATATGGCTTCTTCACTCAGCTATTCAGAATTTGATGAGGTCAAGGACTTCCCTAATGCCTATGATATGTGGAAGAAACTACATGATATACATGGAGGAGATGAAAATGTAAAGAGAGCCAAAGAAGAAAGTCTCAGAGGTCAGTTTGATCAGATGAAAATGAAAGAAGGAGAAGACATTACAAAATACAGTGAAATAATCAAGAACAGTGTAAGTGCCATTAGAGCTGTCAGTGGAACAATTGAAGACAAAATAGTGGTAGTAAGGTATTGAGAACTTTGCTTCCTATCTATGTAATTGGAGTCTCAGCTATTCAAGAGATGAGGTTAAGTAATGATATAACTCTAGATCCATTGGTTGGAAGGCTTACAGCTTTTGAGTTGGAAAATTTTGACAATTATTCTCCTAATCCTAGCAATTTTGAGCCTACATTCAAAGATAAATTAAACCTTGGTAAGATGGATAGAAACTCAAAAGGAAAAAAGATTGACAGTGATAGTGATGATGATTCTGATGATGAAGATATAGAAATCATTGAAGCACTACTTGCAAAGAGAGCTGCCAAAGGAAAAGGACAGTACAAAGGAAAAATACCATTGATTTTATTTTCATGTGATGAGGTTGGTCACATTGCATCTATGTGTCCAAACAAAGAAGACAAAGGTGAGAGAAAATTCAACAAGTACAAAGTCAAGAAAGATTTCAAAAGCTATAAAAGCTACAAGGAAAAAGGTAAGAAATCTTGTTATATTGCAAAAGATTCTGGTAGTGATGAAGATGAAGATGAAATAGTTTACATTCCTATTAAGGATGAGTCATACAATGAAGATAATTTGAAAAGACTCCACTTTACTCTCATATTAGCAAAAATGACACTTGGATAAATGATAGTGGTTGTTCTCACCACATGACTGGTGATAAAACTAAATTTGAACATCTTGAGCACTATGATGGTGGGAGTGTCAGTTTTGGAAATGATGAACCTTGATATGTGAAAGGTAAAGGTTGTATTTCTCTAACTGAAGGAATAAAATGTGATAATGTTTATTGGGTTGAAGAACTAAGGTGTAATATACTAAGTGTGGCACAACTGAATAACATTGGTTTCAAGGTAGAATTCATGAATGGTAAGGCCAAGCTCCTGGATGGTAAGGGAAACCTAGTTGGAACTGGAAGGCAAACAAAAGGTAATCTATTCTAGATCTTGATCTCACTGAAAGTTCATGTTTTATTGCACAAGTAGAATAAAGCTGGTTATGGCATAAAAGGTTGTGTCATGTGAATTTTGATAACCTGGTCAACATAAGAAAGAACAAAAGAGTAAGAGGTATTCCTATTCTAAAGAAACCTAAATTGGCAATATGCAAACAATGTCAAATCGGGAAGATGGGAAAAACTAGTTTCAAGAGCAAGAATTACAATACTGAAGAAGTCTTGGAGTTAGTGCATACTGATCTATGTGGACCAATTGGAACAACAAGTTACACAGGAGAGAAGTATTTCATTCTATTTGTTGATGACCATTCTAGAATGATGACTGTTATGTATCTCAAATAAAAATCATAAGCTTTTCAGAAATTTAAGTAGTACCTTGCCATAGTTGAGAAGGAAACATGAAATAAACTTAAATTCTTAAGATCTGATAGAGGAGGTGAATTCATTTCTAATGATTTCAATGAATTTTGCAATGAAAGAGGAATCAAGAGACAAGTATCTACCCCAGGTAAACCACAACAAAATGGGATAGCAGAAAGAAGAAATAGATCTATTATGGATTCTACAAGAACCTTGATGATTGAAAATAATGTTGCAACCAAATACTGGAAGGAAGCTATCAACACTGCAATTCACACCTTGAATAGAGTTCAACTGAAGAAAGGTACCGAGCAGACACCTTTTGAATTACGGTATGGCTATAAACCCAATGTTTGTTATTTCAAATTATTTAGAAGTAAATGTTACATCTTGAAGGAAGCAAGAAAATTTGATGTAAAAGGTGATGAAGGTATATTCATAGGCTACTCCTATAAAACAAAAACATATAAATGTTTGAATATTTCTACTCATAAATTCATAGAAAGTGTACATGTAAAGATTGATGAGTTCACAGAGAGAAGTGAAGAATAGAGCAGTACAGAGCCCAAGGACTATAAAAACTTTGTATATTATGAACCTGATACTATACCTAAGACACATGCAATGGTGATTGGACAAAAACCATGTCAACCATTGATTTCATTAGAATAAACCTTGTTGCAACCCAAGCTGCTAACTATTGAAATAGAGTCACAGACAGAGGGAACCGAGTCTCAGACTGAAGAAACCGAGTCACAGATAGAGGGAACCGAGTCGTAGATAGAGGCACTCGAGTCTTAGATAGTGGAGCCCAAGTCTCAGTCGAAAGAGTAGAACATAATGTTTGAGCATGGTGAACCAAGTGGAGCAAGCCCATAATCAAAGAGGAAGGAACCTATACTTTCCAAATATGTCAGAAGGCCTTATGCACCTGAGAAAATAATTGGAGATTAGATAGAAGGTATAATGACAAGGAAAAAAATTAAAGGTACATGTTTGCTTAGTGAAATTGAACCTAGATCCATTAAAGATGCGTTGAATGATGAAAGTTGGATAGAAGCCATGAATGAAGAAATTGAGCAGATAGAAAAGAAAAAAACACAGAATCTTGTACCTAGACCAAAAGACAAGAATGTGATTGGTACTAAGTGGGTTTTCATAAACAATATGAATGAAAAAGGTGAAGTTTCTAGAAACATGGAAAGATTAGTGTGTAAAGGATATGCTCAAGAAGAGGTTATTGATTATGGAGAAAATTTTTCTCCTATTGCAAGACTCAAAGGAGTCATAAATCTTCTGGCATATGTAACACATAAAGGATTCAAGGTATACCAAATGGATGTAAAATCTGCATTCTTGAATGGAATACTGGAAGAGAAAGTCTATAATGAAAAACCTGAAGGTTTTTTTGATCGTAACAAAAGAAATATGGTTTGCAAATTGAAAAAATCCTTGTATGGACTGAAGCAAGCTCCTGGAGCCTGGTATGAAAGATTGCATGGTTACCTAGTAAGTATTGGATTGCAGAGAACTAATGACAATAGTAGCTTGTATATAAAAGAAGGATCTCAGAACAAGATACTATTAGCAGAGATATTTGTTGATGATAAACTATTCACTGGATATGATGATTTATGCAAAGCATTCTCCAAAGATATGAGTAAGGAATTTGAGATCTCTATGTTTGGAGAAATCAAATTCTTTGTTGGTTTACAAGTTCATCAGATGAAGGATGGTATCTACATTACCCAGTCTAAATACATCAAAGAGATACTAAAGAAATTTTGAATGGAAGATTTCAGACCAGTTGGGACACCTATGTCTACTGGACATAAGTTTTCTAAGGATGATGACTCAAAGGAGGTAAATCATACTACCTATAGATCCATGATTGGTAAACTTCAATATGTTGTTCACACTAGACCTGATATTGCATTAGCAGTTGGTATTGTTGCAAGG
The DNA here is from genome assembly GCA_018584345.1 of Thuja plicata. Classification (NCBI taxonomy): domain Eukaryota; kingdom Viridiplantae; phylum Streptophyta; class Pinopsida; order Cupressales; family Cupressaceae; genus Thuja; species Thuja plicata. Next base: position 554,066 of record MU224423.1, read on the forward strand.
TTTTCAGCTAATCCTAGAGAGAATCATTTAATGGCTATCAAAAGGATTCTGAGATATCTTAAGGCTACTGAATATTATGGATTATGGTATAATAAAGGAGGAAACTTTGGTTTGAAGACTTTTACTGATGTTGATTGGGTAGGAAGTGTTGATGACAGAAAGAGCACCAGTGGTGGAGCATTATTTCTTAGTAAGAGGTTAGTCTCTTGGACCAGGAAGAAACAAAATCACATTTCTCATTCTACAAAAGAGGCAGAGTATGTTTCTGTAGCAATAAATGGTTCAAATATCATATGGTTCAAACAACTGTTGTCAGGTATGAAGGAGGAGATCAAATAACCAATTATTATCTACTGTGACAACACTAGTGCAATTAACATTTCAAAGAACCCTATGATGCATACTAAGACTAAGCATATTGCAATAAAGCATCATTTCTTGATGGAATTGGTTCAAGACAAGGAAGTAAGGTTGGAATATGTGAATACTAAAGATCAAATTGTAGACATATTCAAAAAAACTTTACCTAAGGATGCATTCTTGTATCTTAGAGGAAAGCTAGGGGTGATTCCCCTAGCTATGGCTCACTAATTGATAGATTAGTGATGCATCAACCGAGCTACAGTAAAGATCCAACAAGTTGATGTAGATTGTCAGAGCTCATTGCATATGAATTAGTACAACAGGTACACTACAATTTCATTGGATAAAGTCTTTGGCATTTGGATGTCAAAGAGGGAGAGGTTATTGATGTCATACCAAAGAAATTATTAAAGGAAAAGATTATTGATGATAGAGGGAGAGATTATTAATGACAGAGGGAGAAATTCTATCAGAAATAGAGATTGATGTAAGAGAGAGAAATCTATATTTCAGTGATTGTGAAGACAGAGGGAGTTTTCTGGATGAGAATAAGAATGAAGCTAAGGATATTAATAAAATTTTATTCTTGGTTCGGTTGCTCTAAAATTATTTGTATTATGACATGTTGTGTTTCCATTAATGCCAAAGAGGGAGATTGTTGAAGATAATTATTCAATTGTGTATTGTCATTGATGTATACACAAATGTCTATACCTAAACCAAGCATAGTTAGTGTATTCCATTCTCTCTTAGGAATTGAAGAAGGCCAAAGTGATTTTTAGTTTTAACTGAGTTCACTCAGGCAATACAGTAACGGTCAGGCATTGAAGGATTATAGTGCTAACCGAGTTATGCATTTAGTGTCAGCTGACTAGTAATAGTTTACCCTTTATGCTTAATTGGTTATATGCAGCCGAAAGACTTATGTTTTATTATTTATTTGGAACATTATTAAAGATGAATTGACAAGGCCTATCATATATATATACAAGGTCAAGTTTGGATTGAATGTGTAAGAAGTAATAAGTGGAAGAGTTCTTTTGATATGAAGAGTGAAGGCAAAATAAGATGGGATTCTGATTAAAGACATAACATCCAGACAAAGTTGCAATATAATATTTGATTAGTGAGGATCCAGTTTAAAGCCAGAGCAGATATCTGAATCAGCAAAGACAATTTCTTCTTCAAACAGGTCAATCCATTGTTACTCTCTAACAATTGTAGCAGTGATCCAAATCTCTTTACAGAGTAGACTTCATAAATCCTCTTACAAGGTGGAATTTCTAAATTGAAGTGTTTGAAGACCTCTACGTAGGCCACTCCTTACAGGGTGATTAAATGCTCTAATAGGGTCACACCTAATAGTGTGTTTTTGTAACCTTTAACAAGGTTGGCTCCTAACAGGGCTCACTTCAGAAGAGTGAAAAACAATGACTAGTTGCAATTGGTGGTTTTCCCAAATTGGGTTTCCATGTTAAATATTGGTTTCATATGTGTACATGCTACTTGTTTTATGATTTATGTTTTTTCACTTAATCACTAAAGGATAATCACAGTTAATATCTTAAGATTGCTTTGTTAACTGAGTAACAACAGAATATCTTTGTTATATGAGTAACAATGATAATTTTAATTAAGACATTTAAGGGAATTGGATTTTTTTTTGTGGTAACTGATTCACCCCTTCCCTCTCAGTTACTCAACCTATTTCCAACAGATACCTCAACACATTACAATACATTACATTTATACATTGCCACCAATAGGCTGGTCCAAACAAGAAACTATAAGGAAACATATAAAAACATTTAGGACGAGACCCAAAATGTGAAACACTGATCATCAAATAATAAAAAAGGAAGCCTGATCATAAATATAGGTCCACACAAATCCCAGTAACCATGATCCATGACCACACATGATAAAACCCAATAAACACCAACCGTATGATGAAATCCATAGATTGGTCCAAAAAAGAAATGAACACGTTACCAACAACCACTAGATGAATCCAAACTCGAACAACCATGAACAAAAAGAGATGAGATCATAGGAAATTGTTCCCAGATAGGTCCTAAGAATCAAGACACAATCACACATGGATATTCCACCTAGAAGGTCAGGTAAGCGACCATAAATATAACAACCAACCAAACAAAACTGAAGAACAATAAAGAACCTGACCAATCTTAAGATATCTTCCTCAAAATAGAGAAAAAAATGAAGTGATAATAGACAAAGCTTCTCCAAGATGTCTAGGACAAACCCATTCAACCACACCAGATAAAGATCCAAGAAGGGTGATCACCACTTAAAACACCAAAACTATCCAACTGGAACATAACAACAAACAAACAAGAAGGAAATATTTTTGGTTGATGCAAGATAGCCAAGATCCCAAGATGCTCCTGCATCATTAGGATTTTATTGATAGAAAAGCACTCAAAGCCATTCTATTTTGCTTATCCCCATTTGTAGCATTTAACACATCCAAGACAATCAAAACTATTGATTTGATGAGTGCATTGGGGAAGTTGTATGAAAAGCCTTCAAAATTGAATAAGGTACTTTTAACCTCAGAATAAATTACAACTGGTGTTTGGGTGTTTGAGTCAAGAGCATTATTTCATGCAACCCCATGCAAATTTTTTTTGAAAGCTTACGAAACGGCGAATTCGGTAATGTTTTTCTTGGGAATGATAATTCATATGATGTTATTGGCAAATGAGATGTTTTGTTAATAGTAAAAAATAGAAATAGTTGGCTAGTAAAGGATGTTAGATATATTCCTTCGCTGAAATAAAATTTCATTTAGCAGGACAATTGGGTTCTCAAGGATGTGAAATTACTTTTGAATCTAATAGTTTAAAAGTGAAAAAGGGGGCCTTGATAATTGCATAGGGCAGCAAGATAGGCACATTGTATGTTTTAGAGGGTCACCTTGAAGTGAGAGTTGTTCTACAATAGAAGTTAGTAGAGCTTGTTGAGGAGGTCATTCTGTTGGAGATTTGCTTCTGTGCAAATAATTGATTGTATGTTTGTCATTGATGACAACATATAATATACAACAGTGTTCTATATGCAATTATCAGTACAGATGTTCTGGAGCTATGCATGTTCAATTCCATGGTGTATACATGTTATAGATGCTATGTGCATTCACACTAAGTCAAAAATGAAGTTTCAGTAGAGTTATGTTAATCAATTATGACAGTTACAAAGATTGAAGACTATCTGTGAAGAGCCGACGTAATTACATTATTTCTTGAGTTGCGCCTATCTTTGGGATATGTGTGTTTGTATTCATGTTTAGTTATGAGTTAAAGATAATTATCTAAAGGCACCAAACAAGTTCTATCACAATCGTGAAGTTGGAGTTAATTTGGTGGAGCCAACTTTGTGAAGTGTCACGTCTATTCAATATGAGTTGCATGTTTCTAATCAAGTTGCGTGATTGATGTGGCCGACTAAAGAAGTATTGAAGGGACTCCTTGAGCCAATGAAGATCACATCCTTTGGAGAAGAAACTTATAGTAGTTTAGTTAATGAACGCCAAGTGTGAATGAGAAGAATATAGATAGAACAAGTATAAGATAGAATGTCTATTGTTTTGGGACAGTAGAGACATTTATTTCATCAAGAAAAGATCTATGTGAAGAAGAAGTGGAAGTATACAACACACTAGAACTGATCAAGATAGCAGGTCTACTCTAACAGCTCATCTATTAGATATAGTGTATATCTGTTCTACTGAAGGTTGTAGCCTTCATCATTTTAGCAATGAGTTTTTGGACAGTGAGTCCTCACCCTTAACAGGGTTACTTGTAAAAGACTCCTAACAGGGTCCAACCTTTAACTAGGCCTCTGTACTTATTGCATTGTAAAGAGAAACTCCTAATAGGGTTGCAAGATCTCTGACATTGTTGTTGGCATGCTAACATCCACACCTAGGTCTATTAGGGAAGACTTTAATTATGCTACTAGTAGTGGCAATTCTAGTAGAAGTGGGGGCTTGATATTTGTTGAGGATTCACCTTGGTGGATGATGGATGCTCACCTTGAAGCCAAGCTCTCATAATATGGGAGGATTAAAGATATTAAATATTTTATTCAAGAAAGGGCCAGTGAAAAATTTAAGGGATATTGTCAAGTGCACTTTTATGATCCTAATGTTGCGAGCCTTTGAAACAAGAGGATAAAAATGTTAGAGAAATTTAGTGGCATAGGGTAAGTGCACCAAGATGGTGAACAAAATGTGAGGTATAAGTGGTCACTTATTTTTGAAACTAACTAAACCTAAGCTTGGAGGAGCAATTTGAGACTCGTGTACTCAAAATTTGAAGATATCAAAAGAATGAGTTGTAGTACACTTTGAATCCAATTTCTAAACTACCAAATTTTATAAAAAATGGATAAGATTAAGGTTGTCAAATCTTTCACACAACAAAAACTATCCCTATTTTTCAGTAAAAAATAATATAGTGTCTAATGTGTCTCACAAGAAAGATATAGTTGCATTTAGTATCTTGAAAAACTCTTTGGTAGAAAAATAGTTAATAGTGATTACTAGAATTTGTGTATTTTTTGTAAATTTTTATTGAGTATTTTTTTTATGAATTATCAAAGTGGACAAATCCTGAAAATCAAGTACCTGTTTGTGTGCCATAGATAACTTGTACCAAACTAATCAAAAATTATTATTTTTTTAATAAAAATTGTAAAGAATGTAGTGCATCTAACAATAATATATAATGTATTTTGACCTAAATACAAGTGTTTTTATAATCTTTTTTGGGAAAAGATATCTAAGACACTAAAGATTAATTAGCATATTTTATTTTTTATTTTTTATTGAACCTAAAGTCTATTTTAGAAACCTCTAGTGTATGACCACCATAAATTGACCTAAATTTATCATAAAAAAAAAATCTTCAAGAGAATTCTATGTAGATTGATTTCATTTTTTTTTGCAAAAGACATAAAAACAAAAAAAATTATTTAAAAATTGGACAAACTTTCTTTTTGAAGTTTAGGTACTAGTTTCTTTAATAAATAATAAAAAAATACTAAAATTAATCAAATCCCCAAAAATATTACATTTTTGAAATTTGCACAGTAAGAAGTCCAATGGGTTTTTGTTTCGTCAAAAAATTCAGTTAGGATGGCCTTCAAAAAATTAAATGGCAAGTCAGAATTTCTGGGTTCCAATGCGTTAGCCATTAATTTGCAGGTTTAAGGCATAGGTGTGGTCCCACCAAGCCTATTCTGACCCAAAACTCAATAAAGGGTGGGTGGTGAATTCAAATTTTAAATAATGTGTACCCGTTACATGAGTATAATAAGTTTTTTTATGTAAAAATGAGTTTGTATGCATTTTTTTAATAAAATTAATACTTTTACAAAATGAGTATCCATTTTGTTACAAACTGGGTACCTATTTTGAAACTAACGAGTACCCGTTTTGTGAAAAAATAGGTGCCCATTTTTGAACTTTTGGGTCAAGCACCCAAACCTAAATAGGTGCCCATTTCTAGCGACATTCCTATGGTCTATTTTAATGTAATAAAATTAACATATATCAATATAATAAAATTAATACATATTAATATAATAATAATATGTATTAATATATAATAATAACATATAGTATATAACATGATGACACACATTTATTTTGTATCCGGGTTCTGCAACGTCCCACCCTTTGTGTTTAAAAATTTGAACTCTCACCTCCTTGCACATGGTAGTCGACCCTGGAGGGGAATCTTCCCCTCCTCATGTGGAATCCCTTTCTTTAGATTTTGTCTCATCTATAGATTCCCTAAATTTTTCTCCACGGATTGATTTTGAGACGTCTAATCCCATGTGGACTCTGATAAGTCCGCTGGAGGTGACAATGGTACTGCGAACAATGTGACCCCTTAGACTGTTGAACAAGGTTAAAATAATGATGGTACTACTGACAAGGAGTTCAATTTGATCAAATGTAAAGGATCACTAGTTTTTGGGTCCATAGGACCAGAAGTTATCAACCCCATGCTGGAGTTTATGAGAACAAATGAAGGAATTGAAATTCATCTTCCTGATGTGGTTATGGATTGTATTGTTTCATCCATGATTTTTACTCTAGTTGGAAGATTCTTTTTGTTCGGGCCAACCATTGATATGGTTCAGTGGTGGGTAGCAGCCCATTGGATCTTGAAGGGTAGTGTGGTGAGTAGTGCAATGTCGGGTGGACTCTTCATCTTTAAATTCACTAGGGAGGAAGATATGGTCAAGATCCTAGTTGGTTCTTTGGCTTATAGAAAACATATCCTAACACTTTGCAGGTGGAAACAAGGTTTCAAGCTGGAAAAGGATCACCAAAGAATGGCTTCGGTAACCCTTAGGCTCCCTAGAATCCCACTAGAGTTTTGGGATGAGAAGATATTCAAATGGATTGGGAATTCATTTAGAAAATATGTTACTTCTAATTCGGTTATCCAAGCCAAGTCTAGGTTAGTTTTTGCAAGATTATGTGTTAATGTTACAAGTAATAATGCTCTTCTCAATTTCTTTACTTTACACTCCAAACATGGAAAATACTCAAGCTCTGGTCTACAATAGTGTTGTAGTTTACTATCAAAAGTGTTCCAAACTAGGTTATGTTATAGATGAATGTAGAGTTTCTCTAGTTAAGGAACCAAGGTAGAAGAGGAAATTCCCTACTCCCCATGTGTTGAATTCTAGAAGGGAGAACCCTTTGGGATGGGTGAATGTCCTTTTGCAGATGAGTTATTAAGGCTAATGAACTCGTTTGATGATTCTTCAGAGAAGACTATGGAATGTGTTGGTAATGAGGTGTTTCCCTCTCTTGAGCAACAAGGTTTGGGTAATGGTGTGCCAGAGGAGGGGGAATTCCCTCTCCAAAATTAATTTTTTTGCGGAAGGATGTTCTAACGACCTCAGAGTTGATTATTTTTGAAGCCCCAATAGGGTCAATGTAGGTAATCCCGCTCCCCCAAGAGTTGAATGATATCAGTTCACAAATGATTGGTGTTATAGAGGATAACACTAAATTGGATGACCTACGTTTGACAATAATAAAGAACCCTAAAGAGGGGAAGCATGAAAAAGATAAGGAGGGAGATGCAGGGGATCCCTATGCTAGAAAGACAATTTTCTCCCTTGAGGCTACCCTATTATGCGCAATAGGAGAAGAATGGATGGTACAAAAGAAGAAAACAAGATCTCAAAAAGCTAACATGGTGTTAGAAAATAAAGTTTTTTGGCCCTCGGTGAGAGTCTTAAGACATAAGGAGATCACAATGGAGATTTATAATGGGAGGAAAAAAAACCCTAGATATCAACATAAAACATAAGAAATGAAATTAATTTCATGGAATATGAGGGGTCTCAACAACCACAAAAAATACTATGCACTAAAGGAATTCATTAAGAATCTAAAAAATAAACATTGTCCTTCTTTAGGAAGTTTAAATGATTGTTCAAACTTTCTCTCTTATTGCTAATAAAATCTACCATGGCTCCTCTTATCTAGTTAGTGATGCTAGTGGGGCCTCTAGAGGAGTAGTTACCATGTGGAACCTTGGAAAATTAAGGGGGAAATTCTTTCCTTCTCAAATTTCTTAGTGGTTTCTTTCTCTACATGTAGTATGACATGGAACTTGGTTAATTTGTATGCTCCCAATACTAGATCAGGTAGGATGGAAGTCTATAATGAGATCTTTTTATTTATTACTAATGACCCATAATCACTTTTGATGGTAGTAGGTGACTTCAACTCACCACTCTTCCCATCTGAAAATCTCAGGGGGACTATGGATTGCTCTGAGAGTATGAAATATTTATCTAAGTTCATAAACTAAACAAGGTTATATGATATTGATCTATAGGACCAATACTTTACTTGGTCTAAAAATAGGAAGTGGAGTAATCTTATTCAAGTCAATATTGATAGAGTCGTGGTCTCAACCAACTAAGATCTAGGATGAAATGCCACCTTGAAGGCTCTTTCTAGAATGATTTCATATTATAATCCTCTACTTCTACATTGGATTGACATGCCTCCTTCTGGCCCACTTCCTTTTAGATATGATATTATGTGAGATTCCCACCTAGACTTTCAAAATTGTATCAAAAATTAGTGGAACACACCCATCCAAGGTTCAAAAATGTTTAGAGTCTCCCATAAACTTAAAATTATTAGGAAAATGGTGAAAGATTGGAAAAAATCAACATTTGGTGACATCTTTGAACATAAAAAGGAAATCTCTGCTAAACTGGAATCTTTACAAGGAGTGATGGCCCAGGGTAACCATTCTCAATCTCTTCATTTGGAAGAGGAAAAATGGAGAGATAAATGGAAGGAAAATCTAGAAAAGGAGGAAATCTATTGGAAGAAAAGGTCAAGAGTGCAATGGTTGAAGGAGGGAGATAGGAACATTGCCTTTTTTCATAGATTTTCTAGTAGGCACAAAAAGAGAAATTCAATTCAATGCTTATCGAATGATCAAAATTAGGAAATTCACGAAGATCAAGAATTGGGGGAATCGGTAGTGGACTACTTTAGAAAGGATTTTTGTGATCTTGACCTCTCTTGTTTGGAGTGGTGGGAGGACCAGCTGCTTGAATCTCTCCCTTGAACTATTAGTACTGAGGATAATGAACAAATTTTGACACAAATCACTGAGGAGTAATTTAGGTTCGTGGTCTTCTCAATTGGTTCCTTTAAGGAACTAGGACTAGATGGGTTCCCCCAAACTTCTTCCAAGACTTCTGGGACACTGTGAATCATAACATCACTTTGGCTACTAAGGACTTCTTAAGCACTTGTAAGTTTCTTAAGATTACCAACAATACTTTCCTTGGTCTGGTTCCTAAGATTCAAGAGCCCAATAAATTGATTGATTTTAGGCCGATTAGCCTCTACAACACTCTTTATAAAATATTCTCTAAAGTTTTGGTCAATGGAAATAAAACTTTTCTTGATGAGGCAATTTGGGGTTGTCAAAAGATATTTTCCTAGGAAGACAAATTTTGGATGATTTTATCTCTACTTATGAAATAATTCACTCTATGGAAAAGTGTCATGTGCCAAGTATGGTTCTTAAAATGGATATTTCAAAATCCTATGATAGAGTCAAATGTGATTTTATTTTTAAAGTTATTTATAGAATGGGTTTCAGTGAAAGGTTCATCAACTTGATCAGGGAGTGTTTTGGTACTATCAAAATTTCTATCCTTGTCAATGGTACCCATAGGGGTTTTTTTACTACTAAGAAAGGGATTAGATAGGGGGAACCTCTCTCCACATATTTGTTCATTATGATTTCTGAGGTGATTGGAAGGAATCTCCTTAAGATGGTTCATGAGGGAAGAATACAATGGGTTAAAGATGCTTCCACCTTCCCCCTGGTTCTGCAACAATTTGTGGATGACATGATTCTAATTAGGAAAATCTCTATTGTGGATGATAGGGAATGGAAGACATTTATTACTAATTGCACCAGGGTCTTAGGCCAACATATTTATTATGATAAGAGCATCATTTATTTCTTGAATACTAAAGAAGATTTGAAAATAAGTGTTAATAATATCCTAGGTTGTCAAAATGTTTCTCTACGTAGTACCTACCTAGGAATCCCTCTCATTGTCAGGGATGTCACCCCGACCTATTGGAACACTATTCTTGAAAGAATTCATAACAAGTTGGAAGGATGGAAAGGAAAGCTCCTAAATAGTGCATGGAAAATTCAATTACTTAAGGGCTCCCTTCAAGGCATCCCTATTAAATTTATTTCTATTTCTAAAATTTATGGATCTATGGAGGAGAAATTAGAAAGAATCCAATGCTCATTTCTATGAGCATGTACGAAAGAGAAATTATTTTTAGCCTTGTTCAAATAAGATACAGTTTGTATGCCTAAATAGCTTGGAGGTTTGGGGATCAGAAGAATTGTTACCCTTAATAAATCTCTTATTGCAAGCTGGGTTGGAAGATGACTATGGAGAAAATTAATTCGAATCATATTATGAAAGAAAAATATGTTTTTTTTTAAAAGCAAAAGTGGGGTAACCACTATATATATTATTGATATAAACACTGATTCAAGGGATCAATCAGGAAAGAAATAGTAAGAAAACCCGATATACTTTCCCAATACAATATGACCGATACGATATGGGGGTACACATTTTGACAAAGTATAATCACCTACACTACCCCACAATATTAGAAAATTTGGCTAGATGCATAGATAAAGCACCAAACGAAGTAGTTAACAAAATTTCAGACCATAGACTTTAGTTATTCTTCCATTATGATGGGTCCCTAACCATCTAAGTCTGGTTGCAAGTGTGGAGACCAATCATAGGATTCCATGTTCCATCCTTGGGTGTTAGCGCCATCCTGTGTAGACACTACCCACCTATCGGTGTCTGGATCACCCCATATAGAATATACTCTCTTTGGATAGAAGGTTGTTCCCATCCATTAGATTCAGAAGGTTTCTTGATCAAAACATGGTCTCCTCCCAATCACAGGGCTGATGGGTCATGATCCGGTGTTTCATGAGCTTGAGAGGAGTCACTTCATCTTGGAGAGGCATTTGGATTTTCTAACAAATCCAAGAGAGAAATTGTCGTAGCCCTAATCTTTTCAACCAGCGCATGGCCCAAAATTCTTCCCGAAGTGTGTAGGACATGCATGATATATAAAAGGTTGTGCTTCTCCAGACTACATTTAAATCCATCAAAAATCACTTTGAAGTTGTGATTGGACAAAAAAAGATGATGTGAGAATAGACCACCCACAAATTCATGGCCAAACCAAAGATCATAGCTTTGCATAGCCTGCTTAAGCATATTATTGAGGAGAAATTGTGGTTTGACCACCTTGTTGGCAATTTTCTTTAGAAGGTGAGGCAATTGTAGCAGGTCCATGGCATTGGATAGAAAAATGGCCACAATCTGTGATGGGTATATGAAATGATTCAACTGGGGTGTAAGAATTTCTTCTCTAATCACTTGGCGAACTGAAACCCTAATCATTAGTGAATGATAATCAAACATGGTTAGCAGAGCCAAGTCATCAATCTGTCATAGAAATACATCCTCCATTATCAGGTTGCAGACAAATTCTGTAGTTTCATGGCAAGATTTCATGATGGTATTGCCCACATTGCACACATTTTGTATATATCTCCTTCGCTGATTCCATATTTTCAATAATATTCTAGTGAATCCAAACTGTGTTAATGGTAAATAAATATAGCCTTTATAAAACATTGAGCTTATATTGGTATATATTTCATTTAAGACTAAATCTCCTGTGATCTTACATCATAAATCTATACTGCACATGCAGCCTCCAGAGGAATTAATTCGCACAAGTGCCTTGTTATCAAGCATGTGAGGTAAATTTAAAATTTGTTTTGTTCAATCACCGCATACTTGGTGTGCGTACGAGGGAAAGAAAATTAATATTGGTGGCTCATATTCTGCATTCCCTCATGTTATAAAATTCATTGAATGATGCGACCTGTACTTCACAAATATACTCAATTTTATCATAATTCTAAAGTACACTAGCTTATGATCATCATGTGGCTTCCACATGAGAGTAAGGTATATGTGGAAAATATCCCGACTGACAATCTGACTAAGAGCATGCCTGACGTCATCCCCATTTAATCTCACACCATTGAATTTGAGCTAGTTTTGAGTTTTGAATCCATTAGGATCAAGTTTTGAATTTTAGTGTCTTGTTTAAGTATTAGCTCTGGTGTTAAGGAAAACAAATCCAGCTCATCACAACCCATATTGGCTAAATAGTCTGCCAGTGTATTACCTTCACGCAACGTGTGAGATATTTAGACTTCTTTGAAAGTGTCAAGAAATTTCCAGATTTGTTGTAAGACGTATGTTAGCTGCCAACTATGGGATTGTAGTTTAATGCAGGCATTAACAATAACCATTGAGTCACCTTCCACATGAATATGTTGGAAGCCTCCATTTTTAGCCAAAACAAGACCAGCAAAGAGGGTATGTGATTCTGCCATATTGTTTGTACCTTGTGGGATAGATGAGGATCTTATAGCCAGCACTGAGCCTAGGTGGTCTCAAATGCAAAATCCAAAACCTGATTTACCCAGATTTCCTCTTGAAGATCCATCAAAGTTGATTTTAACAATCCCTTGAACGAGGGGAAACCAACAAACTGAAGATTGGTCACTTGCATATACTGGTGCTAATTGATGACACCATCCAGCTGGCACCTAAATGCCTTTCCATTCTTGAATAATTTCAGCAACCCACCTTGACATGACTGGATTGCATTTGAGCTTTGAATGGCTAACATTCACCAATTTAGATATTGATCTTTCCAAATTAGTAAGAATGGTTTGGATAGGGGAAGATACTTTGTAGAAAATTATTTTCTTATATTCCCACCATATAGCCCATACTACTAAAGCCGGAATACATTTCCACAAGCCATAGAATAGGGAGTTTGTGTATGGTTATGGCCATGCCTGGAAAACATCCCATAATTTATTGGGTAGAGGAGTAAAATAGTGCAGTTTACCAAGAACAAACAACCAACATTGCTGCGAAAAAGGGCAATTCAAAAATAAATGTTCCACATCTTCATTCAGTAAGCCACAAAGTAGACAATTGAAAGGTTGCGAGATACAAAGTTTATGTAGTTGATCACTTGTTAAAGCCCTCTTTTTCAACACAATCCAATAAAAGTAGCTATCCTTAGGGAGGGTTACATGGTTTTAGAAAAATGGGAAGGCATGATTAGGGACTGAAGTAGTCTTTTGCTGCTGAATAAGTTTGTATCCTTCTTTGATAGAGAATTTTCCATCTTGCCCCGGTGCCCAAAATAGCTTGTCCTCCCTACCTGAAAGGTAAACCACCCTTTCTAAAAAGATTTCTTCCATTCAATTTTTGTCTTGAAGTGGAAGAGGCAAGTCATTTGGATCTTTCCACAACACTTTCTTGGAAAACAAGCATATTTCTGTAACACAATCTATAAGATACCCCCTTGTGCTTTTCGAGGATGCAACAATGTCATCTATTGCTTCTAGTTTGGATAAGGGGGGAGTTCCATTCCATGAGTCACACTAGAATTTTACTTTCTCACCATTATTCACTTCCCAAGAGATATACTTGGATACTATCTCTCTTTTGTATATCATGAAGTCCCAGATAGCCGATTCTTTAGGGGGATCAAGTATGGTAAATATTCTTGATGGACAATTGTTATCTAAGTATTTTTGTTTCATAATTTGGCACCACATAATATGCGGTTTGGTATACATTTTCCATACTAATTTCCCTCCAAAATATTTATTTCAATTTTGCAAATCATGACCTCTAGCCCCACCCAATTTTTTGACCTGTGCCATGTTTTCTAGGAGACCATTGAGATTTTCTTACCCCCATTCATAATTCTAGTCCATAAGAATTCTCTCAATATCTTTTGAATTGTGTGAATAATTGAAGTAGGAGCTTGCAGCATTGATAAATAATAATTAGGTATAGTTGACAGTACTATTTTTACAAGTAGAATTATGCCTGATAGTGATATCCATCTTGCTTTCCATGCCACAATTCTTGATTTGATTCGTTGAATGATGGGAATCCAGTAGCTTGTTTTATTTTCCCCAATAAAAATGGAATGCCAAGATATATAAATGGTAGGAAATCAACTGAAAATCCTAATATACTAACAATCCGATTGGAAATAATCTGATTGGTGTTGAAAAAATATATTTTTGATTTATTAGGATTAACTTTTTGGCCTGAGGCTGAAGTATACAAATATAGAGTTTGTTTTATCTCTCTGTCTTCAGAAACATTGGATGCTCCAAAAAGCCAAGTGTCATCTGCAAATAGGGAATGTGTGACTATGATGTCTGACTCCCCAATTTGTGTGCCTTTCCAACAACCTACTTCCTTCTTATTCTGAATATGTCTGGTGAATGTTTCTGCCATGAGAATGAAGAGGACTAATGACAAAGGATCACCTTGTTGAATCCCTTGTGTAGATGAGAAGTAACCCACCGGTACCCCATTTATCAGAATTGAGAACCATGCACCTGATATACAGGCTCTAACCCATTTACACCAGCCTTTAGAAAATCTAAACTATTGCAATACTTTGAACAAGAAGTCCCAACACACTCTGTCATATGCCTTCATCAGGTCAATCTTGATGACAAAATTTGAATATTTATTGTGATTAATTAAGTGTAGGGCTTCATGAGCCACTAGTGCTCCTTCCATTGTTTCCCACCCAGGAACAAATCCTCCTTGTGGCAGTGACATAAGGCTTGGTATAAAATAATGCATTCTCAAGTATATTGCCTTCGTATTATCTTGTAGATTGTATTACATAATGAAATTGGGCGGAATTTTTCAAAATGTTTGGGTGACTTCACTTTAGGGATGATGGTGATATTAGTTGTATTGAAGTACTTTAACATGGATTTAATTTTCCTAGATTCCTCTATAACACCCAGCAAGTCCCATCCAATAAGATCCCAACATGATTGGAAGAATAAAGCAGTAAATCCATCTGGTCCATGAACTTTGTCTGGAGATAATTAAAAAACAACCTTTATGAGTTCATGGATTGTAAAAGGGGCCATCAATCCCAAATTATCAGATTCTGTCACTATAGTTGGTATAGCATCTAGAAGGTTGTGAAGAGGAATTTCCAATAGGACTAAATGATTAGGTGGGGCTAATAGATTTTTAAAGAATCTTACTCCTTCCTCTTCAATACCTTGGGAATCATTTATTGGGTTGCCAGTGTCTGCATTAAAAATGGAAAAGATCTAGTTTGCAACAACATTTTTCTTTGCTAAAGCATGGAAGTATTTTGTATTCTTGTCTCCCTCCCTCAACCATAGTTCCCATGAGTTTTTCCTCCAATATACCTCTTCTCTACTTCCACAAATATGTTAACTATGAGAGCTTCCATAAATTTATCAGCATCCTACATATCCCTACAAGATCTAAAATTGGGAATAATATCTTGAAGTTAAGAAATACTATCCAACTGGGATTAAAGTGGAAACTCGATGAGGTCAGAAGCATCATATTTTGGGAAGATGTTTGTGTAGGAGAGGTTTAATTGGATTCCAAATTGAGCCTAAGGGGGATAATGGATATAACTAAAATACTTATTGGTACTAGAGTCACTAATTATATCTCCCTCAACAGAAAGTAGATGACATTGCATATAGCTATAGATGGTGCAGGGGAACCTAATGGGTTACAAGCCTCCAAAAGGAAAATTTTCACATATTATTTTATTTCATGCCTAATAAGGTCCTAATTACTATTTTCAAATTTTTTAAGACCAGACTATGCAATAGGAAGTTATTTTGAGTCCATAAGGCAAAATTGTTAACAAATTTCCAATGTGATCATCGGAGGAAAAAGTTCTAAATATGCATTCCATGGCATATTTTGATATAATAAGGTTCATTTATCCTTATTTAAGCATTCTTAATGGATCATAGGTCAATAGGAATGTTTTTACAAAGTTTGGAGGTGTTATGCAAAAATAATGCAAAGGTTGTCAAAGCAACTTTGCAAAGTGAAAAGTTGTCATTATGCGCAAGACATAAAAATAATGATCACCTATTTTAAAAAGAGTTGCGAGAAATTTTAATTAGATGTAATCATATTTAAAAATCCTCCAAAACACAAGGCAAGGGGGTTTTGAAGTTTTTGAAGAGAAATTGAATGAAAATACATTGTTTCCCGCATATCTTGACTGTCAATTCCCTGTTATAGCGTGTGGCACGGTCTGTTTTTCTTTCCTTTGATTCAAGCCTTACATGGATAAAAAGTAGATAGATTATCATTTCATTTGAAGGTTTTTTTGTGGAGAAATAAGGGAGTTTGAAGCAATTTTGTGAAAACTGTGAAGAAACCCTCATCTATAAGGGTTTTGATAGAAAAATTCTTGTAAATCCCATTTCCACTATGGGAAAAATCTAAAAACACGTGAAATGGAAGTATTGGGACTCCTTTGTAATAATATGGTAGTTAGAGAGAAGGAAGTGGTGGGTGGTGAAATAAATTTTATGTCCTAGGCTTGACATTCCTTATGTGACAAGCCTAAACTTGGATTGTTAATGTAATTTTATAAACCTATTATAATTTTAGAGGTTTGGGTACCCAAGATCAGTTGAAAGGTTGGTTTGGAGTTTGAATACATCTTTTAGTGGTGTTTATTAATAATTGTAGTGAGTTTTAGGATAGTTTCTTAAAAAAATAGGGCTAATTGAGCCCTTGAAACTATGACAGTCACATTTTTGGTCGATGTATCCCAAATCACTGTAGGGTAAAAATCAAGAATGTTCTAAACCTTGTTAATGGGTATTTTAAAACACCATATTTCTATCTCAAGTGATCATATGAAGATATTTATTGGTAAAACCCCCCAAAATGAGGGCTACAAGGTGGTAGGAGTGCATTGTGACACAAGTCTTGTTGAATACATTCAAGGGTAATTTTATGGGGTCATATTGTGTTATTTGGGATAATTTGGAATGAAAGAGGTCATCAGGTCATTGGTGTGTACCGGGGGAATGCATTTGATATTAAGAAGGAATTGACTCCAAAGAAGGGGTAGAGGGTGAAGATGGGGACCCTCAAGAAAGATCTCCAGAAGAGGAGATGAATCTTGTGAGAGAAGGATTATAAATGTTTTGAAGAAGATGAGAGTAGATACCTCTGATGTGAAGATAGACCTACCGATGTATGGGGAAAAGATGGACACTGAAGTAGTGATAGAGTGGGTGGATGCCTTGAATAACTATTTTTAGTACAAAGGGGTGGCAGAGGGAAGTAAGGTCAAGTTTTTCAAGACCAAATTGAAGGGTTCTTGTTTGACATGGTCTAATTACAACCAAGGAGAAAGGTTAAATATGGGCAAGTCAATGATAAACTCATGAGACCAGATGGTGGCCAAGTTGAAGGGACAATTATTACTTGTGGACTATGAAGTACAAGTGTTTAGAAAGTTGTAGAATATAAAGAAGAGGGATATGGATGTTTCAACCTATAGTGAGGAATTAAATTGACTCAGTATAATGTCTGGTCATGTGGAAAATGAGAGGGATAAGGTGACCAGATACTTGAATGGCCTAAGAGTCAATATACAAGATGAAATAAGCCTAGTCACTCCTGGGAAAATGGAGGAGTGTTTTCAAGTGACATGTAGGGTAGAGGAGAAGTTGAATAGAAGGAAAGAAAGAAAAGGAAGTGGCAGAGGAAACACCAATAGAGGAAGAGGCACATGAAAGACCCAAGAAGACCAAGAAGATGTAAACAAAGTTAAAGAACAAATCACTGATTCTAGGGGTAGTTTTAGAGGCATTAGAGGCAGATTTGGTGGGAGAAAAAATTCAAACAGCTTTTCAAGAAGGTACTAACATTTAAATGGGTTTGTACATCCAAAATTCAATTTCACCAAAAATAAAGATTCTACTTCAAGTGGAGGTGAAATGAGAAGTGACAGGAGGGTTCAAATAGTGTAGGAAGAAGACAATGAGAGTGTACACTCCTCATCTCAACCTTATCCTCTAGAGGGTGGTGAAGCATTGATGTGGAGAAGAACACTTTTGAATACATCCTAGGAAAAGGAGATAGATCAAATAAGATCATTATTCAGGACCACCTATAGGTGTAAAGGTAAGGTATGAAAGGTAGTGATATATTCTAGCTCAACTGACAGTATGGTATCTAGTGAAATGGTGGACAAATTGAAACTTGAAAGAGTTATTCATGAAACACCATATAGAGCATCTTGGGTGAATGATAATTAGTCAATATTGATGAATGAACAAGCATTAGTTGAGTTTTATATTGCTAGATATAGAGATAGGGTTCTTTGTCACATCCTATCCATGTATTTTTTCCATTTACTTCTTGGGAGGTCATCCAAATTTGATAGGCATGCATTATATGATGGATGGGCTGACACTTATACCATTGATAAGAATGGGCATTATTTTACACTAACTCATGATAGGGAGATGAAAACAAACAAACCAAGCTAGAAAAATTTATCATGTTGGGAAAGACGGAATTGGTGAAGTGTGAGGAAATGAAGGATGAAGACGGTTTTTCCAATACAAAGGTAGGGGCTTTAAGATAGCGAGTTTGAATAATAGTTCAACATTTGAGACAAAAGATAATGATTTGGTGTCACAGACAAATAAAAAAAGATGGACAATGGGAATAAATTTATTATCAAGAAAGAGCTCAGTACCTATTGGTAAATCCTCATTGGGATAGCAATTTATCCATTAGAAGAAAAGGAGGTGAAAGGGAAGTATAGTACTGTAAAAAAAAGGCTTGTAAGTCTGAAGAAACCAAGATTTCTGAAATAGAAGGTCTGATGACAAAGAATAAGGGTGTGTGGCAGGGCCAAGTGTGCAAGTCCAAGAGCATACCAAGGGGGAAAGAGAAGGTAGTCCATGATATAAATGGGAAAGACAAGTGTACATGTGTGAGGATAATTTCTACATTCATTTGTGACAACAAAAATATGAGGAAGCAATGTGTAGGTCATCTTGTGGATAGGAGTACATTACTAGGTGGTAACAATTTACCTAATGAAAAACATAATACAAGATTTCATTATTTGAATCAGTGGAAGGGATTTACATGTAAGGAAGCTTTTAGGATTAGGAAGATGATGTTTTGCTGCAACTTAGTCCTCAAAGGGGCTTGAGAACGTTTTAGGCTAGTTGTATGGGCTAGGGGCACCTAATGGGTTACAAGCCTCCAAAAATAAAATTTTCACATATTATTTTGTTTCATTCTAAATAAATTCCTATGGACCATTTTCAAATGTTTTAAGACTAGTCTATGTAATAAGAAGTTGTTTTGAGTGCATAAGGCAAACTTGTCAACAAATTGCCATTGTGGTCATGGGAGGAAAAAAGTTGTAAATATGCCTTCCATGGTATATTTTGATGTAATAAGGTTCATTTATCCTCATTTAAGCATGTTTAGGGGATAATATGTTAGTAGACATGTTTTTACAAAGTTTGGAGGTGTTATGCAAAAAAAATGTAAAGGTTTTCAAAGAAACTTTGCAAAGTGCAAAGTTGTCATTATGTGTAAGATATAAAACTAACGATCACCTATTTGAAATAAGATTGGGAGCCATTGGAATTGGATTTAATCATATTTAAAAAGCCTCCAAAATATGGGGCAAGGGGTTTTTGATTTTTTTGAAGATAAATTGAATGAATATACACTGTTTCCTGCATATCTTAACTGCCAATTCACTATTACAATGTGTGGTACTAGCCTATTTTTTTCCTTAGATTCAATCCTTACATAGATCAAAATTAGATAAAATATACTTTCATTTGAGGGTGGTTGCATGATTTTTTTGGGAGAAAAAAGGGATTTTGAAGCAATTTTGTGAAAACTATGAGGAAATCCTTAAGTATAAGGGTTTTAATAGAAAATGCTTGTAAATCCCATTTCCACCATGGAAAAAATCTGAAAATAGTTGGAATGGAATCCATGTGATTCAGCTATTAGACTATGGTGGTTAGAGAGTGGGAAGTGGTTGGTGGTGAAATTAATTTGATGCCCTAGGCCTAACATTCTTTATGTGATAGGCCTAAACTTGGATTGTTAATGCAATTTTGTAAACCTATGACAAGTTCAGAGGTTTGGGCACCCAAGAATGGTTGAAAGGTTGGTTTGGAGTTGGAATACATCTTTTTGTGGTGTTGGTTAAGATTTTGAGTTAGTTTTATGATATTTGCTTTGGAAAATAGGGCTAATTGAGCCCTTGAAACTGTGACAGACATATTTTTGGTTAATGTGCCCCAAAGTATTATGGGGTAAAAACCAAGCATGTTCTAAACCTCCTCAAGGGGTATTTGAAAACATAATATTTCTATCTCAAGTGATGATATGCAGGGATTTATAGGTGAAAAACCTTATAATAAGGGCTACAAGGGGGTAAGAGTGCATTGTGACAGGAGTCTTGTTGAATACATTCAAGGGTAGTTTTGTGGGGTCATATTGTGTTTCTTGGGATACTTTGGAATCCAAGAGGTCATTAGGTCAGAGGTTGTGTAGTGGGGGAACACATTTCATGTTAAGCACATGTGGAGTCATGAGGAATTTTTGTCAAGTGATCAACTAAGTCTATGTGTGAAATCTACTTGTAAAACCATCCTCTTGCCCTTGGTTTGAGTTTTGTCTATTGTCTATCTTCACCCTTGAAGGATTTGCATCAATGAGATATACCCATACTTTATTCAAAATTCTAGTGAGCTTATGAGGTTTATCAGAAAGATTAGAATTCCTCTCTTTCCCAAGGAAGACAAATTTATATGGAGAATGGATAGTAACACTGATTTCACTATGAGATTGGATTACAATATGTTGTCTAAGATAGAAATCTCTTCTAATATTTGTGGGAAGGTTTGGAACCCTTGATTAATCCCCAAGGCTAAATTTTTTTGGTGGACAACTCTTCATAGCAGGATATTAATGCAGGATAATCTCATCAAAAGGGGTTTTCAACTCCCCAATAGTTTGTATCTTTGTAAATAGGAGGTGGAGACTATTCCCAATCTTTTAATGCACTATCACTTTTCCAGGGAATTATGACAACTAGAATTGAAAATTTTGTACATCGATTGGGGTTTTAACTATTGTTAGGATTAGTTTCTTGAACAATGGAAGGGAACTATTGCTAACCCCTATGTTAGATAATTATGGAGACTTATCCCCCCATGTTTTATGGAGTCTTTGGAAAGAAAAAAATAATATCTATTTTTTAGGGAAGTTGAGTCATGTGGAAGTGGTGTTCAAATCCTTCTTTCAGGCTTTATCTGATAATCTATCTTTTATCAAGTTCCCCAAACCTGATACCAATATTCTCCCTATGATCACAACATGGCTAAAAATTGGGATTTACCCAAGGGGTATACAATTGTTGATAATTAAAAAAGGATCATAAAATAATACCAGGTGGAAACCTCCACATGTGGGATGGAGAAAGCTAACTTTGATGGTTCTACCAGAAATGAGTTTGCTAGGGTGGTGTCATTCATACCCCCTCAAGAGATTTGGTGGTAGCCTACTCTAGTCACCTGGAGGGATTGACCAGTGAGAAAGCTGAGCGCGTGGCACTATTTTAGTACCTTAAGTTTTCTCTGTCCATAGGTATTAAGGTTATAATTATTGATGGAGACTCAAAATTGGTTATAAATGCTACTCAAGGCTGAGCTAACATTAATTGGCACTCTGGTTGTGTGATGGATGATATCAAGAGGTTGTTTCTTGGTTTATATTGCTTTGATATTTTCTATACCTACAAAGCAGGCAATGATGTGGTTGATGTCTCAATGGATTTTAGCCTTCAGATTTCTAGTCTTATATGTTGTAGAGAGATGGGGGTTCTTTCTTACATTGTGAAGCTTCTCATTGAGGAAGAGAAAAAAATTAAGTTGTATTATGGAAGCCACCTTATGTTTATGGCCTTGTTGGCTTAAAAATTATAATATGAATTATAAGGTTAGGTGGGGGTATATGTTTAAAAGGCCAATATAAATTAGTATTATCTTGTTGCTCACCTTGTTTCTAATTTTCAAACTTGTCTTCCACATGGATAGACACTTTGATGACGTGTTATACAATTGCGACCAGGGTCACATGATCATGGAAAGGTACTTTGGGAATAATTTTTGGTGTCATACTCACATGATTAATAGGCTTATGGTTTTTATCATTTATGAGGGGAAATATTTTGTAATCTATAGAGGTCTTTTTATTCATTCAAGTATAGGGAATTGACACAAGAGAGAAGTTTTTTCTAGTTATGATTTTTATTGGGGGGTGAAGAAAAGTTATTTCTTCTTGTAGAAAATAATTTTAAGGGTTTATTTCCTCTTCCATGCTGCTATGATCCCTATTAATATTCCTAATGCTAGAACTATTGTGACTAGGTTGTTCACCATGGGTGGTGACATAGTGAGAATTGAACCCAATAAGCATGATGAGTTCAAAAATGGCAGTATGGTTTGATATATTTGCAAGGAAGGAGGAGTGTCTCAATAGATCGATAAAATGAATGGCTATGACAAAAAATTGTCATCTCAATTTTATGTCCTAGTAAAATATAAGGTTTACTATGGGGGAAATCTCCTTTGAAGTTAATGAGGATGCTATTGTCACAACACTAGACTCCCTACAACTAGTAGGAAATGGTGAAAATTAAGTAGGGTTTCTGATACTGAAAGCCTAAATTAATTCTTCATGAAGATGAGATCTCGATGAAACCACATGGTGGATACGAAAGGGTCAAGCTACTGAAACCATAGGACCAGGTATGTTTTATGGTTATGAAATACTTCATGCTCAAGGGTAGATTCAAGGTGTATTATTTATATAATATACCTATCCTAAATCATTTCCATATTATAAGTATTATTTCTTTTCCTTTCTTCCTTATGAATTTGTTGGAGAACTCTGTGAAAAAAGTGGTAAAAAATGCTAATAATCAAGGAAAGAAACCAATTCCACTCCATGAGGGGATTATCTTCCTTCTATATGATTTTCACCTTTCCCTCTATTTCCCAAGGAAAATTTTGGCTCATGAAGCTCCCAGTCCCAAACCCCCCCCTCCTACTAGAATTCTTGACACTCCTGGCCCTAGTAAGAAGAAATATCCAAGGAACCCTAGTCTAATTTTTTTCCCCACCAAGACAACCTAGAAACCCCTATTCTTAAAACAGTTAAGAAGGATTGAAAAATAAATAAAAGAAAGGGCCTTTCTAAGATAAAAAGGAGATGCTAGGGATAAAAAAAGTCAAATTTAATTTTCTGGAGGTGGGGTCCGAAGAAGAATTCACAGAGGAAGCGAGTACCCTAGGTACTCATATAGGATCAATAATTTCTCTACTGATAAGGGTAAATACAAAGAGTTCACAAATTTTGTCTCTAATGATATTGGGGACCAGGAAAGTGATGATAATGAAGACAAGAGCCAAAATGAGGAGATGGAATAGGGTGGTGAAATGGAGATTGAGGGTTTATAGAATGGTAACTCTTCCACTCATCTTTGATAGTATGAGGTCAGGAACCATTGAACTGACTAAGGATATTATGCTAGAGGAAGAAGATGATGTCATTGAGACCTTTAAAACCACCCCATCTGGGACCTGTAACATTCTGTAAGATGTTGTCTAAGGATGTTGACAAGTTTAAAGGCCAAATTCAAGGATTTGGACAAGAAGATCAGTAGAATTTATAAATTAAGTTAATGAGTGATGCATAGTTTATCCATGAATGTCTTCATATTACAGAAGAATATGTTGGGCCTGGAATCTAAGAAAGAAGGAAATTACAAGGAACTTTTCAAGTTCTTAATTGAAGACTAGGATAATAGGATGCTCCAGTATGGGTGTAAAATTAAATGATCTGGTTGTTTATGATGTCATGTTTGTTATTTGGTTCAATACTGTTACTAGCCGTTGGGGACTTATGTTTTATTTCTATAGCTCTTATGTTACTATTTAAAACTGTTGCAAGCTTTAGGCTTCTTGTTAGGTGGACCTATCTTGGGATATTAGTTCTATAGCTAATTATGTTAGATCTTATAGAAAGAATGGTAGTAGTCATGTTAGCATTATTAATATGTTGTTAATTGATCATTATACCCTGACTGGTTTTTGATATTTCTAGTGTGTTGTTAATGTGTTATTAACATGATCTTGATGCTCTTTCATTGTTAGCTTTCTAGACTAGTTGTATAAGCCAAATCACCCTAGTTATTTCCATTTTTAATATAAATTACATATGGTATATATATTATTAAATTAATATTAAATAATTAGGATCAAATATACGACATGGATTGGATATTTGATCCTTGTGGGTAGTTTATATACCTTATCGAAATGGCCATGGGGCATTTTAACCCACACGTTTTATGTTTTAGCATATGATATTCGAGGAAATTATGATATCCAATCCATCAAATTGATTTTTTTTTCTCAAATTGATGATGCTAGCAGTGGATCTAGTGATGCACATTGTCCTCGGCTCCACACATTTTTGTGCCCCATACTTACATTATGTGAAAGAAAATTTTCTTGGGTCCCCTTAGATAACCTAGTGATCTTCCTATTGACACATCTTATTATGATGTGCATGATATGGGTGATGCACTAGATGAGATGATAGAGACTGGAGTGCACCCTGGAGAGTCCTCTGATGTGAGAGATGAGGAGGTGCATGCATCATTCACTAAGAATATAGTGGTAAGACTTAACTTGTAATTTCATAGTGCATTTGATTTTAAATAAATATTTATAAGAGATAAATTATTAAGACTACACATTAATATTTATTTACATGGTCTATTTATGTTTAGTTGATGTCTAAGTAGGAGATAATACAGGCCTGAGATGCCATGCTATCGGTCATTTCATTTGGCCTTGATGGCTACATGGTATATATTTCCACACTTAGTCATTTACATTTTTATTTTATACATGCTTTTCATTTAAATTATGATAATTAAATTATATATTAATTAATATTTTCATCTTATTTTACTCTTGTAGGATGAACCTACTGCGAGGGAGATGTAGTGTCACCCACTGATAAGGGAAGGTAATTAGAGTTTAAAGAACTTAGAATGATTATGCATGTCGACATAGATATTGTAAAACTTGTAATTTCATAGTGCATTTTATTTTAAATGATTACTTATAAGAGCTACCTTATTACTTAACTGCACTAATATTTATTTACATGGTATATTTAATAGAACTTGATGTTCAGGGAGGACATGACATAGGTGCATGAGCCCACCCTCTCGGCCGTTTCATTTGGCCTTGATAGTCTCACAATATATATTGATGCACTTAGTTGTTTACAATTTTTTTATTATATACATGCTTTCCATTTTAATTGTCATTAGTTTAAATATATATTTACTAACATATTTATCTCTTTTTTATTCTCACAGGAAACACGTAGTGTGAGGGAGGTGCAGTACCAGGGATTCACATCCTTGTTGACTGCATCAACACTGACAAAAGAAGAGATGCTTGAATAGGTAAGTTTTTATTTTAGTTTGTGTTTAGTAAAT
This sequence comes from Thuja plicata, assembly GCA_018584345.1. Taxonomy (NCBI): domain Eukaryota; kingdom Viridiplantae; phylum Streptophyta; class Pinopsida; order Cupressales; family Cupressaceae; genus Thuja; species Thuja plicata. The sequence continues at coordinate 579,597 of MU224423.1, forward strand.
TTATGTTTCTAATAGAGTCAATTTTATAGGATAACTTGTATCAATTTTATGCTTGTGAACATATATAGTTTGACATTGAAAATGTTAGCGACATCTCTCTGCTACCATAAACATATTATAGGGCTTCTCACCATATTAGGAGATGTAGAATTGAGGTAGTCAAGAATTCAAATTTAAAGTTAAATGTATATTAATTTTGATGCTAATTTTCTGATTGTAAATCATATAATTTAACTAATCTCAATTGTGGTTTGATTTTTTTTGTGCATGATCCTTTCGAGCCAAGGTTGCTTTGAAGAGGCTCCATTTTGATGGTTCATCAAGAGTTTAGGATTTCATAGAGACATATAGTTGTCACATGTATATTTTGTAGCTATTTTGAGATGACATATGCCACATTTTCTAAAACTTTGTTCGTGTTGGCATTTATTCTATATTTGTATATGGACATACATACTTATTAGATAATTTGATATATAGAATTTGAGCTTTGATATAATTTTTTCCTCATGCGCACTAGATGTATTAATCATGTTTATGGAATCATTATGTATTTTTTCTTATGTGAGTGTCATTGTTATTATGTTTAAATAATATTTGACATGTTTGGATAATATTTGATGGGTTTCAATAATATTTGATGTGTTTGGATAATATATGTTATTATGTTTTAATAATATTCAATGTGTTTGGATAATATTCTATGTGATGTCCCCTACTAGGAGGTTGTCAATTTCTAATGATTAGAATACATCACTATACATTTAAATCTGATTAAATTAAGAAATAATGAATGATTCATATTACATTTGGAAGTTAAAATACTTAAGCCCCAAATCCTTACTTCTCTTATAAACTCAACCCTAAGGAGGATTGGGATTTACTTGTCATAGGGAACTTCACACCAATCTATAATTATACTACCTTAAGGCTTCGGGATCCCATCCATATTCCATCTTCAAATTAACCTACCTTGTGAGGATGTACTCCACCACTCCCTACATAACACCAACCTATCCTCTTAAGGGGATATAACAAGTGATTAAGGATACTAATATGTCATGTATTATAATGGCATTAGCAGAAGATTAAGGATTAGGACATTAATTATTTTGGCCTTTAAAGTATTAAAAATGTATATGAATCTAAGTTAAATTAAGAATGAACACACATTGAGGGAAATGTCACAACTTTTCATCATAAATGTACTTTAAAAAGAGACACAACCTTTCACAATCAGATCCTTTAACCTCAACATTTTCACAAAGATTCATATATTACTCCAAACTTGTACATGTAGTTGAAAATTTTGCCCCATCCTAGTTGTGCTCATCATGGGAGTAAACCATGAATGTGAATGTGTCTATTTGGGTGGGTTTACCCTAGGCATGGTATTGTTTTACCTCCCAAATTTCTCAAATGCTCAGCACCATACCCTACCAACAATGTCCCGTAAGTTCCCTAAGTGCATAAAACTATCAAAATTTGATAGGATATTTATCACAATCCATGACACTTGTAAATGATCCATATAAACATATAGGGTCATGTGAGGTCCCTCTACCATACCTATCTCATATTTTCAATGCTTGAATCCATTTGCATAGGACAATAATTTTTCTCTTGACATATCACCACTGCCTCATCTTCAAAGTCTTGCTCCTTTCTAGCTAGTATCTTTTCAATTCTATGTCCAATACCGAATCTGTCTTTTTATTTCTCAAGAGCTTCATCCACTTCCTTTACTATCAAATGTGTCATTGTATAGAGGAGTGTTCTTTCTCTTACTTCCTTTTTAGTCTTAAGTGTTGACTCCCATTTGACATTAACTACTTCATAAAGTTCATCAGAAATATGGCTTTTGATTTGACTTGGTGTTCTGATGAATTTATGAAAATGGAATACAATAACATCTTCAATAGTTTTCTTGTCTTCATCATATAGCTTAGAGAATTTTAAGTTATTGATATTTCATATCATTCCACATTCTCTTATTGCATTAGCAACTTCAATTGCATTCTGAGGAACACTAAACTTTGTATTTCCAGATTTCCCCAAGTCAGTAATTTCCTTCTCAGAATCAGTTCTCTCACTGTCTACTTCATTTTTCTTTTTCTTCCCAAGAGAGGCCTTTGAGTTTCCTCTATTTTTCCTCTTTACACATGTCCTAGTATTTATAGTTTGAGATTCCTTAGGTGGAATAGGGCCAGAAGATTTGCCTTTGTTAGCCTTCTCCATACCAAACTTTTCTACCGATGGTAGTTCATAAGTCTTACTTTGTGTACCTTCTTGCTTCATTTTCCTCTTAGCATAAGCATCTGGGATGATTTTTGGTTTCTCAATTGTTGAACTACTACCTTCACCTATAGAAAAATTCTCCTCCAACTGGCTCATAATTTTCTATGCTTTCCTTTCAATACTAGGTTTCTTAAGTTGCAAAGTAATCCTTTCAAATGCTTCTTCAAAAGTACCATACCTTTTTTCTTATTTGTTAAGTGATAGTTTATTAAAGATTCAATGTTAAGAGTTAAAAATGTTCATCAATCTCATATTCCATCTCAGGCATCCATGAAATTATGGGTTCTATCACTTGTATCTTACAAGTGTTAGTGTCAACTAGAAAACAAACAATGTCTCTGTACTTCTCAAGTACAATGTATGGAGGTATCTTGTACCTCTTATGCATCTTGTCCTAATATTATTTTAAATATACCCACATTATATTATTTAGGTTATCACCTAGTTCACTTATGTATTCATTAATTTTATATAGGGAAGGTCTATCACTTTTCTAAGTTATCACTCCTTTTCTAGGAATTTTTTTTTCACATAGAAAAAGATGCATACCAACAGTGATCCAAAATTCATAGATTGTTTCTTATTCGTCTCAATTCTCTTTAGGTTTTCAATTAGCTATGTCATCACCATCTCTACTAGGTCATATATTTTTCCTTCCTTCACTATCCGGTAACTGGTATGAATAGCTCTATAGGGCACACTATTCAACCGACTAGATTGGTAAACCTTGTAACCAACAATCATTGCTGCAAAATGAACTTCTTGATCTTCAATGTCATCTATTGTCATTTATTTTTGATCTTTCTTAGACTTTTTAAGTTGTGCAACCTTCTTTGTAGATATTTTCCTTAGGGTACATGGCTCCCCGTCAGCTGAAAAACCTGTTATTAGATGAATCAACTCCTTCGTGATTTTGATTGGCTACTCTAGCCATATGAATTGGTCATGAAAATGAATCAAGACATATCTAATCCATTAATCCTTGAATATCTCTGGTAAGTCCAAAATGTGTGTCAAACCCTTTGTTTGAAGATGTTTGAAATCATCTTTAAGTTCACCATTGATGCACATATCCAAATACTCCTTCTGAATTTTCTCATTACCTAATTCAACAATATTACATTGAATAAAGTTTCTTACGTGTTCGATCAATAGAAATCAAGGTGGAATTAGTGATAGGGCACCCATTTTGTCAACTTCAGTTGCCTTCAATGGGTGTATCTTATCTTCACGTTCTACCTCTTTGGTTATTTTGATCAATGTAGGTGTAGAAACCCTTGACACCATAGTAAATAAAGAAATTAATTCTTTGTAACTCTATCACTCCAAATTCCTTCGTAAATGAACACAACTCTGCTTACTATATTAGTTAGGGCTTTCAAATTCTCAGTTCAAATCTCCGCAAGTGATTAGATCAGATAGTTCTCACAATCAATCACAATATAAAATCACACTTTTCTCCTGTAAATGCTCTTTGAAATGCAAGGTGAATAATGGATAGGTTTTCCTTTAATTTATTTTCCCAAAAGTTGTCCAATAGCTAGTTAAGACATTAAATGCAGTTTACCAATATTACTCTACCTATTACAACTTCCACCAACTAATGCTAAAAGTAGAATTATTACAAAACTCTTTGGAAATGATAAATCAATGATTTATAACAACTCAACTCTATGTAATACAACACAACTAACATCAATGCATCTTATTATGCAAATAGCTATTACCACTCATCATTATAAGGGATCGCTTGGATATAGGAATGAAATTTAGTCCCTAAGAAAAATTTACTTGCTTAGTTTGCAGATGAATCCCCTAAGCCAGAGGATGTTGGGTTACTGGTCAATGTGTTGACATCTTATTTCTTTTATTTTTTATTCACCCAAACCTTTTTCATCTCATTCCTCACTTCTTCAACATTAACAATCTTTTTACCTTTCTCATCTTCATTGCTTGGTGACCGGTTCTTGTTCCTACAATTTCTTTCAAGATGAATAACCTTATGAAAATAAAAATATGCCATACCTATTGTCCTCCAGGGTCCAACATTACCTCTATAATTCCTTAATTGACAATTCATAGCCATGTGTCCATAGTTTCCACAAACAGTGCATGTAACATTCATACTACCTTCTCTTCATAGAACACTCACCGGTTTGTTAGGTGTTGTTGATCTGCAATGTTTTCCTTGTTTCCAAAAACTTTGCATGAATAAAAGTATCCATTGAAACTCCTTTAGATGATCTATTACTAGTTCTTGATCTGCACTCATAAGCTTGATGACCATACTTATTGCAATTGTAACAATAACCATTAAAATGAGTAGTTCTTCAAACATTCACTGGTTGGATTCTACATACATTAGAAGTGTGTCCAGTCTTTCCACAATTGTAACAAGTGTGTTCAGTAGGTTTATTACATTGTGGACTTGTGTATACCTTAGGAATATTAGATTCTAGTTCAACACTAGATTTAGATGATTTTCCTTTTTCAAATTTGCTATCACCAGTATATCCTAGTCTAGAAGTATCTCTAGGTGGTCTTTGAATCTTCAATTACTTGTCAATATTCTGAAAGATTTATTCATATTTCTTGTGTTTTTAACTTCTCTCTCTCTCTCTCTCAATATTCAAGTATTCTTTTAGTTTCTCATTCTCCTGTCCCAGTGATTCATTCTCAACACACATTTATAGATTTTCATCACCAGTGTCACTTAGCTGTTAATTCAGTGTATGGTACTCATGTGTCAATCTTTGAAGTACAATATATTTTTCTCTAATTAGTTCTTCAACATTCTTCTTTGTAGTTTCAACATTTCTTTTTCCATCTTTAGTAGCTCTCATGCCTTCAAGTACTTCACACATCCTTCAAGCTTGACTTTCTTGTTCTCTTTTCATCTTGGATGCTTCATCAGTCAGGATCTTTTTATTTTCCATCAAATCTGCTATAGCTACCTCAAATTCTTCAGAGTTAACACTTCCTTTAGAATATTCATCAAATTTTTCTATACTGTCTCCTAGTTGTTCAAACAATTCTTTCCTTTTTTCCAGTGAATCCTTAAGATTTTTCTTCAGCTCCTCAATCATCTCATTAGATGTAGCCAAATGTATTTCATACCTATAGATTTCCATCTCCATGGATCAACTCACCAAGTTGTTAATCTTTCCTTCTAGAGAGTTTGAGCTTTGATACCAATTGTTGGAAATAATAAGTCTTGAGAGGGGGGAGTGAATCAGGACTAATAAATTTTTTATACTTTCACTTAAACCTCTGAATAATAGAAAATAAAACTTCCTAACTAATAAGCATATAATTTCACATGTAAAGTAAAAGTGCAATAAATTAAGTAACAACACATGCACACACATAACACTCAGATTTTTATCGTGGAAACCCCTAGTTAGAGGGAAAAACCATGGTGGGGATGACACCCACAATCTTCTCACTGTAGTAGAAAAAAGTGCTTTATTGAGATCTTAAAATATGCCAATTTCTAGGTGGCTCACCCTATTAGGAGTGAATGATACATTGTTAGAAGTATCTACAGTCCTTTTATAGACTACCTTGTTAAATGATTTAATATGATTAAGACAGTGTTTACCTTGTTAAGGAATTTACAATAAAAGTCTTGTAAGAGACTACCCGGTTAAATTATTTAGCTTGTTGAAACTATTAGGAATACAACAAAGAAATTGACCTGTGATGTGCAATCTTGAACGATTATCATATCCGTTATGCTATGTTCTTGTTCTGAACCTGATCGTGAAACTTCTATGTACTTATCTCTACAATCACTATTCAAGATCTTACTTTTCAACAACACTTCAACTTTGTTTATCCAACTCTATAACTCTCTCATCAACTATCATCTTATAGCCTTTTACCTTCGATTGAAAACCTAATTATGGCTCTTGTTTCCCTCCAAAATTACTTTAACAATCATAACTAACTCATAGCATCATTAAAATCTTACCACGTCGTCCATAACAAACTTCAAGTTGTTATCTCCAATGCAAAATATTCCTTCATTTTATTGGTTAGAATATGCCTTGGATTCATAATCAAATCTGTACACAACTACCAAGAAATTAACTTATTTTATTCTTCAAATAATGTACTATGTTTTTCATTTTGTCCAGATTCATTTAATCTTGCACCGTCATAACCGATTTGACCAATTGAATACAATTGTTCAATAACCTTTGGTTTTACCTATTTACTGAACTAACCGATTGGTGTTATCCTCATTTATGCTTGTACTAGTGTAACCTAAGTGGTGGAGTCACAAATCTTAGTATACATGTTGGCTTGACATTGTCCAGTGTACCGATATCATACTTATCTTCCTTAGCCAATTTTGACTTCACCTATTCTCCTGTTCTCCTGCACATGTTACCTTGTTTACCTATTAGTTATATTGCGTACTGGTTGGATTAACTTCCTTACCTATTTAGTTGTTTTCCAGAAATGACAAATATAATATGTTAAGATCATCACCAATATCATCCATCATCATTCTGATATCATCACTATCTCTATTTCCTTTGAAAAATTATTTACCATGACTATCTCATGTTCATTTATTTCCCACCGTATTAATAGATTCTCCCTAATGTTGTTTTTCTTGCTACACAAACTCACTTTATATTGTTCTTATCTCAATACCACCTTTAATTATATGTATTATGTGTTTTAAATGGTATATTCATTGAAAAATCATTTAACATTGTTAAACACGGTTAAATACCATCCTTTGAGATACATTGCTTACCACTAGGCATCATTGTGATAGTAATCTAAAATACTGTTGTCATAGCATCTTAAGGATGTTCTTGTTTCTATTCTAAAAATTATACTTTTTATTGATATTGATCTGTCACATATTATCATGGATTGTATGAACTATCTAAAATTCTTCTTTGTACATATGTACCTTTGTAAAGCATCAACTGTGCCATTTATGCATTTTTTGATAGTGGTGATCATTATTTTTAACTTAATGTTGTTCACAGATTATGAGTTGCATTAGTTGTCAATTAGGATTACGCCTATAGCTGGATGCAGAATCTAGCCATCCTGTTGAAACATGGAAACATTCTCCTTGGTGGATGAGAGAACAAATCTCTAGATTCTAGGCTGGTTCCTATTGGATTTGGGATATCACCTAATACTAACTTTTATGGTTTAGGGAAAAGGGAGAAGAATAACTGGAAAGAAAATGAATAACTAACTAAAAGGTGATACACCAAATGGATTCAGATTTATCAAAATTTTAAATCTGTACCTACAAGACACACATCACTAAATTCTGCAAAGATTTTCACTTCTCAACACCTAGGATGATTTACAATTCACTATTAGTGTTTGGTGCCACTAATGGTAGGAATTCAACCAGCAAACATGTAATTTACGCAAAAGGCTAATTCTTTATAACTTAGAATAGGAATTTAGAGCAATTCAATAATCTATGCTTGAAAGGGATACACACTTAAATGCATAAAAACTTGAAAGGATTGATGACAAAACTCAGAAAACATATGTGAATAATAAGGCCAACTTTTTTATCTTTAAAATCAACAAAATTGGTTACAAAATACAAGAAGAAGTGCAAAGGAACGATATGTTCACTAATACAACTTTTCTCTCAAATTCTGAACCCCTCCAAATGAATAAGAAGTTTGAATATATAGCCTCTAAGGCCAATTTCAAAAAATGAAACCCCCCCCTTAAAAGGTGTTCCTAAACAGATAGTTACCCTATTTTTTAGGCCCAACTGATGCTAAAAAATATAGTTTTTTTTAAAAGCCCTCCATGATTAAAAAAAACCTTAATTTAAAGGCATAAGTCATGCCTAAAACCTAGCTTTAAACTTATATCCCGTAAAGTTGATATATTTTGATTTACCTCTTTATAATATATATCAACATATTACATACATATTACAAAAACATCAACTAACCCTAAATGCATAAACCCTAACTCCATACCAAAAAACTGACACCATAGTCTAAACAACCCTAATTCGATAGCATATTTTTGAGCTCATCCACACTCAACATTTACTCCATGGTCAACATGACCCATAAAATATCATTGACATATCATGTGATGATGATTTCATGGCACTTGCAGTGGTGTTGTCGTGCACTGTGGTTGACAGAAACTTAACTCATTCTGCATTGTGGACTCCAAAGTTTATCGGTTTTCAACATAGGCATTTTCATTTTGCATTATGTAGCTTTTTGGAAGAAAAGAAGTTTAGGGTTTGTGCCACCAAGCTTGTCTGAAGTTCATCTATGGTTGTCTATAGTTTACTTTGCTTCTCTTGTACTGTGGGTTATGTGTGAGTCTTCTGCATGTTAACTAAAACCATCTCTCTGTGATTGTCGCCATGCTCTATATATGCATTCATTAGTGAACTCAGGTTTAAGCTGGAGTTTTATCATGCACTGCTTTGTGTATGAACTCGGCCTCCTTTGTTTCTCTCCATGAATTCTGCATACCATATAATATGGTGTTTCTCTCTTTCTATTTCTAGTTGAACTCAAGCCTTTCATTCATGCTTGACAGGTAACTTTGTGTTTGGATGCCATGAAAACATGGCATTTCTGCATGTCTTAGGAACTCAGGTTCCAGCTTTCTCCACCATGGCTGGTAACTTTAGGTCTTCATGCCATAAAATATGGAGCTTCATTTACATGAACTCGACCTCCTTTGTTTGTAACATGGGCCTTTCTCTTCAAACCAGAGTGATAGAGAGTCAAGACTCTGTGTAAACTGTGAATCTCGGCTGCACTTGTATTTTGACTTCCATGCCATAGAATATGGTACTGCCTTCTCTTTTTGCTGATCTAAACCTTGGGTTTCGACTTTAGTTCAAACTCAGGCTGGTGTGAATGGTTTTTTAAGTTTTGAGCTAACCACTGTAAGTTTGGGCATGGTCTGAGCTGTGGTTGAAAGATGTGGAGTTTGATTTTTATGGACTTGGTCATGAAGCTCAACATATTCCAGCCACATCTTTAGACTTATTCCAAGCTCATGGTGTACCTTGAGTTTGAAACTTAGAGAAGTGGGAGTCTTTGCGGCTTTCACTGTGTTGCAAATTTGACTCGGTGACTTTCACTGTGCTACAACTTTTGCATTTGGATTCCACCATGCTCATCTTTTTTAACACCAGATAAGTAGCACATCTACTCATTCTGTTATCTTGCATCTTTAAATTAAATAGATGTTTAATACAGTCGACATGCTATAATTTTTCGTATGCTGGTTAAGATTTTGGGTTTAAATAATTAGCATCTTTTCTGGAAACAAATTTGGGTCTTTATTTGCTTTTCTATTTTGTAGCTTTAATGTTGACCAAACTGAGATACCCGCATGGCTCCTTTGTGTTATCCTGATGTAAACCCTAGATATATGCAAACTGTTGGTGTTTTGTTGAGAAATGAACTCTAGAACTCTTGCCTTATTATTTTTTTGTTCATAACTGTAGTCTATTTATGGTTCTCCTTAGAAGCATGACAACATTGTTGAATCAAAACACATCCTCTTTTTTCTGAAGTCGTGGACATTCCTTTGAGCTATGAAAACCTTTATGTGTTTAATTGTCGTAAGCATTAATACATCTTCTTTCTATTGAGGCCGAGCTCTGTATCCTTTGTCTTACTGTCATAGAAAATAAAATATCTTCTATTTTTGAAGCCGAGAGCATCTTTTTCTGTCTGCAACTCTGCATTGAGTTGATATTGCTGTAATACTGTATGCTCATTTAAAATAACAGTGAGTTATTATCTATAAAAGAACTCGACAAATCTTCTTTTTGTTTCTGAGAAATAATTTTTTTTGGTTTGAACTAAACATATTACATGTTTAATTTACAACATTATCATAATGTTTTAAACATAAAAACACTCCTACTGTTGAAGCCGAGAGCATTTCTTGTTGAATTAAACACATTACATGTTTGATTTCCACTATCACTTGTTTGAATATTTCTTTTAAAAATGCAGCTTCTGGGCAAGAAGTAATGTATAAATACACTATTATATAATTTTATATGAATCATCACCCATGGGGTTCGAGCACAGGCTCGTGACTCCCATGGGCAATATTCATAATATGAAACTCATTATGCACATCTTCTGCTTGACTATATCTGTTACATGCATTGAACTCTCAAAATTGATTCAAACATGAATATTGTATTAACAACATTACTTAGCTGATGAACACCCATTACATTCATTTTCTAAAAGCATGCATTACCACAACACCATTTGATTCTTCAGTTGATTTAGAGTCATAACATGAATACACCTTGTTTTGGCTCCATTCTTATGAACATATGAATAAATGGATATCAATGGTTATATGCATATTCCTTTTCTTTTAAGAGCATTAAGTAATCACACTGTTATGTTGCCTCTTTCAAATGAATAAATGATGTACCCTGAACATATATGGCAGCACTGTTTGATACCAATCCTGGACACTAATAGTGACAAAATTTTCCTTTTGAGAATCATTGCATATGTGAATACTTATGGGTATGCATTTATCACTTAGATGCCAATTGCTATGACCTAGCCCATTTTTTTATAACAACATTGCTATTATTCATCTTCACTTGAACAAATGATGTCAATTGATCATTATGGCATGCATACTATAGCTGAATATATCATTTTTGACTCCACCTTTTGCACATTCTTATTCTCTTCTGCACACACATCACTTATAACAACAATACTGATATTTGATTTTGTATATGCCTATTGTTATAAAAAGGATATCACTATTTTCTATAACTTTTATTCAGAGGTGATAATGTTCAGAATAGTGCTAAGATAAAGTACTTATGTGATTTCAATAATGTATAAACCATGTGTATAAAATTTCCATTTTTGATAACAATACAGTTAGATCTTTTACATATGCATTCTAATCTGTAACAACATTAGTGTTCTCTATTTTCTGAATTATCTTTGTGCAATGTTTCATTTGATTTTTTGTATGTATGCACTGCTATCTGATTTTCTACATCTGCATATTTATTATATTTCAAACCACATTATAAATGATCTTCTCTTGCCCATAATTGAGTAACAGGGTTACCTCATTAGTTAATTGCAATTCAGTTCTACTTTTGGAATCTTCTCTGTTAATGGTATTAGATCATCCCATTTTAATTTGGAGCATCCATCTTTTGGTTTTCAGCATCATCAGTGTGCTCTACATATTTGCATCAGTAGTGTTGAATTGTAACAACATGTATGCACTTTGTAACAATTATTATGTACTACATTTCTTTTGTTTCTGCATTTTATACTTTAGAATTTATGAACATCTCTCTCTTGCACACACCACCAAGTGCACATGTTAAGTTAATGAATACAATCAGCTAATCAATGTTTGTATGTAAATGTCATGTGGGATGACATTTATGTATGAATGTTTGTTTGTTGGTTGGGTTTACTGGCCTAATATGTGGATGCTCTGCTTTCCTAAATAGCAACTCCTCTTCAATGCAGGATAACAACTATATGTGGTAAAAGGTTTCATAGAATATGTCCCTTTAATACTTTATTTAGTTATTGCAGATGTATACCTTTTTATTGCAGTGATGTTTATATGGATGTACAACTCTGAAGGCTTGATTGTAGCATGCTATTTTAGGTATCTATGTATTGCTTAGATCCAATTTGGATCTAACTATCTTCTCTCTTCATGATGCAGGACAAAACTGTAAGAAGACTTAAATTGAGACAAGAATGTAGAGATAACAGAAAGATTCAGACAGGGACATAAAGACATGCAAATTCAGATGACCAGCTACCAGAATGCAAAAGACCTCTACAAGGCAATGCTTAGATCCCTAAATCTTCTAATGCTCCTTTATTACTTTCATCATTGTACATCATCTCTATGTTCACAATTGAAAGATGTAACCTATGAAGGAATACTTTTTTATTACAGTCACTTTGAATGTTCAATGTAATGATCAATTATGAAATTGAAAGTTTAAACCTGATCAATACTTAGAGAATATACAATGTTAACATGAATGCAAAAACAATGTATTTTGTCTTCAATATCTGAATAGTAGTGTTGAATGGATGTACCTTTATGCAATATTTCTGATGTTTATAGTTGTAATTCTGCATGTGTACTTTTATCTTCTGAATTTAAACAATTCTGCAACTTAAGACAACAACTTATCAAATCCACAATTCAATGTAAACAATTATCGATTTACCAATTTAGTGTGCAACTAAACTGACAATATTTTCTGGCGACCTCCTAGGGGTGTTTGCCTGCTAAACAAAATCTGACCAGTTGCCTTTTTCTTATCCACTAGGCCAAAGTATTCAAATTTAGGAACAAATGAACTTCTTAAACTGAAAACCAACTAAAAAATGAAAACTGAAACTAAACTAAAACTTGTGTCGACCAGCACTTAGAGAAAGCAAAAACTATCAATGAACAACACTTAACACTTCATCATTGCTATCTGAACCTATGCTTATGATGTGATACAATATAATTTTTCCATGTATCATATGATGGACATAATTTAGATGATGATGATGCTATCCAAAAATAGAAACAAACTAAACTCAAAGGTAAAATGAGCTTGAACAGTAACCTCGGTTGCATGGTATAGGTGTGGGCATGATACGTATGATATGGGACAACAAAAATTATCCATGTCTCATATGATGGGTATGATGTTCATGCACATATCATGTGATTGATCTTGCTATTTCTGTTCATTCTAACCTTCAAAACTACAAAGCAAACTATCTGAAAAATAACTTCTCTTTCCACCATGGTTATATTATTGAGGTATTCATCATTTATAATTCAGAACCCTGATGGATTCTTGATTATGCACGGTGTGTATCTTATTAATGTGACCATGATGGCAATAGAAGTACTAACTACAACTAAATGAAAGGAAACTAACTATGTGCAAAGTACTTATTCACACCAAACTAACCTCAAAAGTAATGCTTGAGGTGGATCCCATTAATTGGGATTGGCAATTCTTATCCTTCCATATTTGAGAGCTGAAAAGCATTATGAGCCTTGCATCCTATAATAAAAAATAGATCATCCCAAATGGCATCAAATTTTGAGTGCTTACCAGGTTTACTCTTCATCTCATCCCATTTTAGAACCAAATCACCTTCTTGAAAGACTCTTGTGACAACTTTTCTGTCAAATGTTTTCTTCATTTGAACATGGTGTTCTTCCAACTTGTGAAAGGATTCTCTCCTAATATCTTCTAACTCTATCAATTCAGCCAACCTTATCTCCATAGGCTACTGGTCCAGCAGGTCCAATTCCTTTATCAGGCTCAAACTTGGTAAGTCTACTAAAATTGGCAATCTTGCCTCTCTTCCATAAACCAGTTTGTAAGGTGAGTTACCTATTGAGAATTTTGGAGTGATTTTATCAACCCACAAGGCTTGCTTTAACTTGTTGCTCCAAACTCACTGGTTGTCTTCAATAATCCTCTTGATGATGCGAATCAGGTTTTTATTTATTGATTCATCTTGTCCATTACCCTGTGGGTAATAATTAGATGAGGTAAGAAGGTAAACATTATTATTTACTGCCCAATCAGTAATTCTTGTGCCCAAAAAGGCCAAAGCATTATTAGAAACAATGGATTGAGGTGATCCGAACCTTGTAATCAGATCTTCAAGAAATTCAGAACTGAAGTTTCGTTTGTCTCTTTCAATGCAACAACTTCAGTCCACTTAGTAAAATAATCTATTGCTGTCAATATATATCTATGACCTAAACTTGATAATGGGTTTATAGGACCAATAAAATCTAGGCCCCACTTGACAAAAGGTTGTTCAACTTGAATTGGATTAAGAGGTAAATCTGCTAACCTTTTCTTATTTGAGAAAGCAACACACTTCAAACACCTTCTCACCCAAATGAAGGCATATTTGTATAGGATTGGCAAAAAATAGCCAACCTTCATTATCTTTAATGTTGTAGTCCTTGCTACAAAATGGCCACCTGCTGGTCCATCATAGAATTCTTTTAGAACCTTATTAATTTGATCTCCACTGATGCATCTCAGAAATACACCATTATAATCCCTCCTATACAGTACATTATTAAGAAAATAATTATTCATGGATTGAAATCTAAAGTACCTTCTTTTTTATCTTTCCAAACCTTCAAGACATCATCCTGTTTGCAAGAAATCAACCATTTCTTTCACCCAATCATTCTACAAATCTGGGACAACAACTTGTTCATTATCTTCTAAAGCCAAAATCACTTCAGAATCACCTTTTGGAGTGTTATCTCCATTTCTAGCAAGATGTTCACATAAACCCTTACCTCTTACCAGCTTGGTAACTTTAATTTCAATGTCATATTCCATTGCCTTTGTGATCCAACCTTCTCTTTTGGTGTTGAAGTCCTTATTCAACAAAAACTACTTGACAAAAGGATGTGCAACCATCAAATTTATCTTATTATTAGAAAGCATATGTCTAAATTTCTTTAGACTTCTAATTACAACAAGTGCATGCTTTTCAACAAATGAATAATGCAGTTCATAGTCCTTTAATCCTTGATTGAAAAAGCTATTGGCTGCTCACAACCTATGTCATTTTTATGAACTAACATGGCAGCAATACTATCAACATTCCCATATGCATACAAAATGAAATCCTTTGAAAAATTAGGATTTAACAAGGTAGGGGTAGTAGCTAATGCTTCCTTAATCAATTCAAAATTGAGTTTGCCTTCTTTGGTCCATTTGAAAGCAATATTTTTATTGAGCATGGCTATTAATGGCATTAGTAATCCAACGATATCTGGAATGAATCTTCTAACAAAGTTGATTCTTCTTAAGAAGTTTTGAAGGCCCTTTTTATGAAGAGGAAGTGGTAAGGAAAGAATAACACTTACTCTTTCAGGTTCAATAGTGATACCCTCCTTTGAACCAATAAATCCCAACAGTTTGCCTTCATGGAAACCAAATATACTTTTATTGGGATTTAAAGAAATACCGTATTCCCTGCATCTCTCAAAGATAACTCTTAAATGTTGAAAGTGTTCTGATACATTCTTTGAGAATACAGTTATATCATCCAAATAAAAAAGTACAAACATGTACATCAAATTTATGAAAACCTTGTCCATAGCCTTCTGAAAGGTAGCACCTGCATTAGATAAACCAAATGACATATTTTGATAATCCATAGTTCCCCATTTGGTTATAAATGCTATCTTGAATCTATCCTCTTCCTTCACCAAAATCTGGTTGTAACCAGAGAAACCATCTAGCAATGAGAACCGTTCTGAACCTGAGACAACCTGCAAGATCTGTTCCATTGAAGGAAAAGGATGTCTATCCTTTAATGAAGCTTTGTTCAAGTCACGGAAATCAACACATAATCTAATTTCTCCATTATTTTTCCTAACAGGAACCAGATTGGATACCCATGAAGTATGTTTGATTGGGAAAATGATATTGCTCTCAATCATCTTATTTAATTCTTTAATCATGAGAGGCTCTAGTTTTGGATTTATTGGCCTCTATTTTTGCCTAACTGGCTTGGCTCCTGGTTCTAATTCAATTGTGTATTGGGAAATATTAGGATCAAATCCTTTTAAATCTGAATAACTCCAAGCAATAATATCATGAAATTCATTGCATAAGTTAACAAAGGTTTGACACTCTTCAAGTGTACATACTTTCCAATTTTCAGCACTTTATCCTTTGCAACATCAATTTCCTCATAATGTTCTTCTTTTATCTGCAAGCTGGATTTATCCTTTTTGAATTGATCATTAGTACCAAACATAGATTCTAAGGTCACAAGACCTTTGGGCATCTTATTTGTCCTCAATTGAATGATCTGATCTTTGTATTGCTCCTGCAATCTTTGCTGGTTTGGCTGTGCAAACTCAGCTTCCTCTCTTAAAAAGTTAAAAATATGCTGGTCAGACTCAAAAACTTGCCAACAATCAGCATTGTTAGGGATAGCAGGTCTAACAATTACTTTAACATAATTCAGCCCTTTACTATTTCTGATTTCTGTTGGGATATCATACTGGGCTCTAATAGCAGCAAGCCTATCAAAATGTTTGTTCTGATTTCTAGGAATGGATTGTCGATTAAAATCTTCAAAACCTTCAATCAAATCCCACACAACATGCTTTTAATTTTTTAACAAATCATTCTTAGTTGCATGCACATTCCTAACTTGATTCACAATTAATTCTGAATCTCCATAAACTTGCAAATAGCTAACAACTCTTTTAATGGCCCACTTCAATCCATTTATGAGGGCTTCATATTCAACAACATTGTTTGTACAACTAAAAGTGAACCTAAAATAAGCATAATACCTTTCATTTGTTGGTGAAACCAGCATACAACATCCTCCTACACCTATTTTTCTATGTGAACCATCAAAAAACATCTTCCAAACAACATTAGATTACTGATCCCGATCTAGATCTGCATTTTTTATCACAGCTGGAAGAAAATCAGAAACCTCATGGATAACATAGTTACCCAAACTTGGCTCCTTAATCTGTTCATCTAAAATTCTTACATTGTCAGTTGCTCAATCATCTAACAACATATCAGGAAACTTACTTATTTGTGTTTGAGCTTCAAAAACATCAGGTATTTCCTCTTGATCAAATGATATAATTGCTGATTCATTTCCAACACTAGAAACATACTGTTCAACACATAATTTTGCAATTGGTTCTAAGGGTATAGTAACCTTAGTACCGTACCTTGTGCAGAAAAGCATGTGAGTCCAATCTACTGATAGATAACCTCCTATCTTGGGAGTAAATTCTCTTGGCAAGTATATAGATAAGTTAGGAGGCAAATATATAATGTACACATCCATAGGAACTGAAAAACTAGGAAAAGCATGCAGCATTAAATCAAGATTCCTTATAACTCCTACAGTTGCAACTGCTGTCCCATCTAATTGGACTACTCCTCTTTCAAGTGGCTCATACTTGAGGCCTAGCTGGTCTACAATTTTCTTTGGCATAACCAAGCTAGTAGCACCAGAATCAATCATGCAATTGTGGACTAGGTGTTGTCCTATAATGATAGTGACATAAAATGGAGGAGGTTTGATCAACTTAGCTAATTGTTGGGGTGTGCTTGCACTTGCAACAACTAAAACCTTAGGGTTCTGCTGAGACAAAACTTCATTAGATAGTGTGAGTGCTTGTAATGCCTCTTGTAACATGTCCTTTTGGCCTGGAAGAGCCAAAACATCCCACATGGACAAGGGAACATTTTTCTTCTTCAAATGATCAACAATATTGAAGATTTGAATACTAACCTTTTGGTGTTGTTTTAAAACAACATGCTCACTTGCTGTCTGAATTGATTGTTCTACTCCTTTTTGAGCTTGTAACTGCTACCTTTTCTATTATTGTACTACAACATCAGGATATTGTACTTTATCATTTGGTTGTTGATCATTTCTAGCCTTTACTTTTGACCTTTTTCTTGCTGCTCTAGGTCTCCACACTTGATTGGGGTCAAAATTTGCTGCTAAAATAGCTTCATCATTATTGAAATTCACCAAAGACACATCAAGATTACCTTGTGTTTGTGATTGATCATATTGTACCTCATATTGACTATTAACCAGCTATCCTTTTAGAACATCCTATCTTCTAGCTTCAAGTGCATGAGGGCAATCCAGCCAATAGTGCCCATCATTGTATGTGTTGCACCATTCTGCTTCTTGCACATAATTAACTTGAGGAATTACTGCTAACTCCTTGGAAGTACTTGGAGTTGCATAATTATATGCTTGACCGGCTCTTTGATTGTAACTTCTTTTCTGCCCTTGAGCTTGTCTTGGCTGATTTGAACTGCAAGCTTGATTCAATGGCCTATTTTACTGGTAAGCAGCTTGTGGAGGCCTATTGTATTGGCTTTGCTGCCTCTTCAGGTTTGTTATCTCATTGCCATAATTCTGCAAAGTTCTTAGAATGCTGTCATTTGTGTCTTTTAGCTCCATAGTCCTCTCCTTTATCTCCCTAATAGGAGTTGAAGCACCATGTTCCTCTGCTAAAACTTGCATATTAAGTGCTGGCAATGGAGGAACGACAAAAATAGGTGGTATGAAAACTGGTACAACTAGTTGTATCTCTGCACAATAAGGCATTGGAGGCCTTGGAGGTAATTTTCCATCTTGTATCAAGCTGTTCTCAGCTCTAACATCAATATCATAAGTATTAGGTAAGGTATTACCTCCCATAGACTGTATCATAAGCGCAATATCACTGTTAAATGCTTTCAAATAGAATAGAAACACATAGTCATTAGATGGCTTAATAGATCTTGGAATTATGTCCCAGTTCATTGAAAACAAAAGTTGAAATCAGAAATATGGTCATTGATATTTCTCTTAATAGTAATTAACTGCTCAACCAAAGAAAAATTATCTGATCTATCTTCAAACTTACTGATCAAAACAATACCTAAGTCATCCCATGTACTAATAGAGTTAACAGACAAACTTCTAAACCAAACTAATGCTTTACCCTTAAGCAATACCGCTAATAGTTTTAATGCTACATCATTATGAGTAACTTGATGTAATCCACATACAGTAGCAATATCTTTAATATGCTCAATTGCTGAAATATGATTCTCACCATTGAAATATGTCAAACCTTTCAGTGCTACTGGTGGAATGTCATGATGAACGACAATTTGCAATGGGCTGCCAACATCAAAGGCCACAAATGAAAAATTTTGCGCCATCTATACTAGTGGTACTTGCTACTGAACTACATATGGTACTTGCTACTGAACTACAGATTGAAAAATAGATTTGTTAACTTGTGTTACCTTCCTTTGATATGTTTTCAATCCAGGGGTAGCGGTGCCACTTGTAGATGTTACAACATCAAACTGATCCTTTGATGATTCCTCAAAAAAGGGTAATTCTGATCTAGAATTGTCAATAACACTTAAATCTTCAGGAAAACCAAAATATTTAATAATTACCTCGTGGCTATCAGAAATTGCAGCTTGATCCTCAAAGATAGGATTTTCAAACAGTGAAAAATGAGACCCCAGCAAAGAGACTCTTTCTCCTACAGCTTGAGATGCTCTGCTTCTTCTTCATGATCTATTGCCTCTCCTACTAGGCTGTAATTCTTGATAAATGAATCCTTCACTTTTTCCTGTTGTTAGAGTTCTTCTCATGAAGACAAATCTGCAACTGAATCTGCAATAAAACCTTTAACCAAAGTTGCCAGGTGCTTGGTAAAATACCAAAACAACAATAAGAAATAATAACTTTGAAAGAACTATGTAGCAGTTCGGTCCCACCGGGCATGCCAAAAAATGTTGTCAATCAAGATTACGCCTATAGTTGGATACATAATCTAGCCATCCTGTTGAAACATGGAAACATTCTCCTTGGTGGATGAGAGAACAAATCTCTGGATTCTAGGCCAGTTCCTATTGGATTTGGGATATCACCTAATACTGACGTTTATGGTTTAGGGAAAAGGGAGAAGGATAAATGGAAAGAAAACTAATAACTAACTAAAAGGTGATACACCAAATGGATTTAGATTTATCAGAATTGTAAATCTATACCTACAAGACACACATCACTAAATTCTGCAAAGATTTTCACTTCTCAACACCTAGGATGGTTTAAAATTCACTATTAGGGTTTGGTGCCACTAATGGTAGGAATTCAACTAGCAAACAGGTAATTTTTGCAAAAGGTTAATTCTTTATAACTTAGAATAGGAATTTAGAGCAATTCACTAATTTATGCTTGAAAGGGATAAACACTTAAATGCAGAAAAACTTGAAAGGATTGATGACAAAACTCATAAAAGATATGTGAATAATAAGTCCAACTTTATTATCTTCAAAATCTACAAAATTGGTTACAAAATACAAGAAGTGCAAAGGAATGATATGTTCAACAATACAACTTTTCTCTCAAATTCTGAACCCCTCCAAATGAATAAGAAGTTTGAATATATAGCCTCTAAGGCCAATTTCAAAAAATGAAATCCCCCCTTAAAAGGTGCTCCTAAATAGATAGTTACCCTATTTTTAGGCTCAACTGATGCTAAAAAATATAGCTTTTTTAAAGAAAAAGCCCTCCATGATTAAAAAAACCCTTAATTTTAAGGCATAAGTCATGCCTAAAACCTAGATTTAAACTTATATCCCCTAATGTTGATATATTTTGATTTACCTCTTTATAATATATATCAACATATTACATACATATTACAAAAACATAACCTAACCCTAAATGTATAAACCCTAACTCCATACCAAAAAATTGACACCATAGTCTAAACAACCCTAACTCAACAACATATTTCTAAACTCATCACACTCGACATTTACTCCATGGTAAATATGACCCATAAAATATCACTGACATATCATTTGATGATGATGTCGTGGCACTTGCAGTGGTGTTGTCGTGCACTGTGGTTGACAGAAACTTAACTCATTCTGCATTGTGGACTCCAAAGTTTTTCGGTTTTCAACATAGGCATTTTCATTTTGCATTATGTAGCTTTTTGGAAGAAAAGAAGTTTAGGGTTTGTGCCACCAAGCTTGTCTAAAGTTCATCTATGGTTGTCTATAGTTTACTTTGCTTCTCTTGTACTGTGGGTTATGTGTGAGTCTTCTGCATGTTAACTAAAACCATCTCTCTGTGATTGTCGCCATGCTCTATATATGCATTCATTAGTGAACTCAGGTTTAAGCTGGAGTTTTATCATGCACTGCTTTGTGTATGAACTCGGCCTCCTTTGTTTCTCTCCATGAATTCTGCATACCATATAATATGGTGTTTCTCTCTTTCTATTTCTAGTTGAACTCAAGCCTTTCATTCATGCTTGACAGGTAACTTTGTGTTTGGATGCCATGAAAACATGGCATTTCTGCATGTCTTAGGAACTCAGGTTCCAGCTTTCTCCACCATGGCTGGTAACTTTAGGTCTTCATGCCATAAAATATGGAGCTTCATTTACATGAACTCGACCTCCTTTGTTTGTAACATGGGCCTTTCTCTTCAAACCAGAGTGATAGAGAGTCAAGACTCTGTGTAAACTGTGAATCTCGGCTGCACTTGTATTTTGACTTCCATGCCATAGAATATGGTACTGCCTTCTCTTTTTGCTGATCTAAACCTTGGGTTTCGACTTTAGTTCAAACTCAGGCTGGTGTGAATGGTTTTTTAAGTTTTGAGCTAACCACTGTAAGTTTGGGCATGGTCTGAGCTGTGGTTGAAAGATGTGGAGTTTGATTTTTATGGACTTGGTCATGAAGCTCAACATATTCCAGCCACATCTTTAGACTTATTCCAAGCTCATGGTGTACCTTGAGTTTGAAACTTAGAGAAGTGGGAGTCTTTGCGGCTTTCACTGTGTTGCAAATTTGACTCGGTGACTTTCACTGTGCTACAACTTTTGCATTTGGATTCCACCATGCTCATCTTTTTTAACACCAGATAAGTAGCACATCTACTCATTCTGTTATCTTGCATCTTTAATTGAAATAGATGTTTAATACAGTCGACATGCTATAATTTTTTGTATGCTGGTTAAGATTTTGGGTTTAAATAATTAGCATCTTTTCTGGCAACAAATTTGGGTCTTTATTTGCTTTTCTATTTTGTAGCTTTAATGTTGACCAAACTGAGATACCCGCATGGCTCCTTTGTGTTATCCTGATGTAAACCCTAGATATATGCAAACTATTGGTGTTTTGTTGAGAAATGAACTCCAGAACTCTTGACTCATTATTTTTTTGTTCATAACTGTAGTCTATTTATGGTTCTCATTAGAAGCATGACAACATTGTTGAATCAAAACACATCCTCTCTTTTCTGAAGTCGTGGACATTCGTTTGAGCTGTGAAAACCTTTATGTGTTTAATTGTCGTAAGAATTAATACATCTTCTTTTTGTTGAGGCCGAAGTATGTATCATTTGTCTTACTATCATAGAACATAAAATATCTTTTAATGTTGAAGCCGAGAGCATCTTTTTCTATCTGCAACTCTACATTGAGTTGATATTGCTGTTATACTCTATGCTCATTTAAAATAATAGTGAGTTATTATCTATAAAAGAACTCGACACATCTTCTTTTTGTTGTTGAGAAATAAACATTTCTGGTTTGAACTAAACATATTACATGTTTAATTTACAGCATTCAATCATAATTTTTTAAACATAAAAACACTCCTACTATTGAAGCCAGGAGCAATTTTTGTTGAACTAAACACATTACATGTTTGATTTCCACTATCACTTGTTTGAACTTTTCTTTTAAAAATGCAGCTTCTGTGCAAGAAGTAATGTATGAATACACTGTTATATAATTTTATATGAATCATCACCCATGGGGTTCAAGCATGGGCTCATGACTCCCATGGGCAATATCCATAATATGAAACTCATTATGCACATCTTCTGCTTGACTGTATCTGTTACATGCATTGAACTCTCCAAATTGATTCAAACATGAACATTGTAATAACAACATTACTTAGTTGATGAACACCCATTACATTCATTTTCTAAGAGCATGAATTACCACAACACCATTTGATTCAGAGTCATAAATGAATACACCCTATTTTGGCTCCATTCTTATGAACATATGAATAAATGGATATCAATGTTAATATGCATATTCCTTTTCTTTTAAGAGCATTAAGTAATCACACTGTTATGTTGCCTCTTTCAAATGAATAAATTCTATACTCTGAACATAGATGGATGCAATGGTTGATTCCAATCCTGGACACTAATAGTGACAAACTTTTCCTTTTGAGAATCATTGCATATGTGAATACTTATGCCTATGCATTTATCACTTAGATGCCAACTACTATGACCTAGCCCATTTTTTATAACAATATTTCTATTATTCATATTCACTTGAACATATGATGTCAATTGATCATTATGGCATGCATACTATAGCTGGATATATCATTGTTGACTCCACCTTTTGCACATGCTTATTCTCTTCTGCACACACATCACTTATAACAACAATATTGATATTTCATTTTGTATATGCTTATTGTTATAAAAAGGATATCACTATTTTCTATAGCTTTTATTCAGAGGTGATAATGTTCAGAACAATACTAAGATAAAGTACTTATGTGATGTCAATAATGTATAAACCATGTGTATATGATTTCCATTTTTGATAACAATACAGTTAGATCTTTTACATATGCATTCTAATCTGCAACAACATTAGTGTTCTCTGATTTATGATTTATCTTTGTGCATTGTTTCATTTGATTTTCTGTATGTATGCACTATTATCTGATTTTCTACATCTTCATATTCATTATATTTCAAATAACATTATAAATGATCTTCTCTTGTCCATAATTGAGTAACATGGTTACCTCATTAGTTAATTACTATTCACTTCAACTTTTGGTATCTTCTCTGTTAATGGTATTAGATCATCCCATTTTAATTTGGAGCATCCATCTTTTGGTATTCAACATCATTAGTGTGCTCTGCATATTTGCATCAATAGTGTTGAATTGTAACAACATGTATGCACTTTGTAACAATTGTTGTGTACTGCATTTCTTTTGTTTTTGCATTTTATACTTTAGAATTCATGAACATCTCTCGCTTGCCCACACCACCAAGTCTACATGTTAAGTTAATTAATGTATGTAAATTTCATGTGGGATGACATTTATGTATGAATGTTGGTTTGCTGGTTGAGTTTACTGACCTAATATGTGGATGCTCTAGTTTCCTAAATAGAAACTCCTTCTCAATGCAAGATAAAAACTATATGCAGTAAAAGGTTTCATAGAATATGTCCCTTTAATACTTTATTTAGTTATTGCAGATGTATACCTTGTTATTGCATTGATGTTTATATGGATGTACAGATCTGAAGGCTTGATTGTAGCATGCTATTTTAGGTATCTATGTATTTCTTAGATCCAATTTGGATCTAACTATCTTCTCTCTTCATGATGCAGGAGAAAACCAGAAGAAGACTTAAAATGAGGCAAGAATGCAGAGATAACAGAAAGATTCGGGTAGGGACATAAAGACATGCAGATTCAGATGACTAGTTACCAGAATGTAGAAGACCTCTCCAAGGAAATGCTTAGATCCCTAAATCTTCTAATGCTCCTTTATTAGTTTCAGTATTGTACATCTTCTCTATGTTCACAATTGAAAGATGTAACCTATGAAGGAATACTTGTTTATTACATTCACTTTGAATGTTCAATGTAATGATCAATTATGAAATTGAAAGTTTAAATCTGATCAATACTTAGAGAATATACAAGGTTAAAATGAATGCAAAAACAATGTATTTTGTCTTCAATATCTGAATAGTAGTGTTGAATGGATGTAGCTTTATGCAATCTTTTCGATGTTTATAGTTGTAATGTTGCATGTGTACTTTTATCCTCTGAATTTAAACAATCTACAACTTAAGACAACAACTTATCAAATCCATAATTCAATGTAAACAATTATTGATTTACCAATTTAGTGTGCAACTAGACTAATAACAACATCATTTCTTGGTATCATAAGAATTTCCCCTTCATTTTGTTACCAATGACTTTCTATTTCTTATATCCCTATCTTGAGGCATTGAGAACACCTTGTTTGTATTTTGGCATCAATGAAGGCAACATACATCTTTTCTCTATGTTGAAATAATATTTCATTTTACTCCTTTATGGTAATGTAATAGTTATTTCATGATACTATGGGTTTTAAATAAATGATGCCCTGTTCACTAATTTGTGTTCCTTCTATTCTCATCCTTGAACTATCTCCTTGCTATTATGATAACATCTGTAATAGGAATAGTTTATTATTTTTACTGTACCTTTGCATTACTTTACCCTATTATGCTCATGTGGCATGATTTTATCATTTATTTCTTTAAAGAATTTACAACCTAAAAATAAAATTAGATGATTCACTTGATGATATCTCTACCAATGATTGTTTCTTTTATAGACTACAATTGTCATTATATTTTGACATATCCTCAATATATGGTATATGTCCTTTTCCCTTTATGAATATTCTGAATTTTTATGTACTGCACCTTATCCTTTGTCCTAGAAGCTTTTGCACATCCTGATATTTATATTCAAGGTCCCTACTGCTTTGATGGCCCCATATTTGTTCGATAGCTATACACTATCCCTGGAAATGATTGTGCTTGCAATATATACCTATTAAATACTTCTATTCATCTTCCATTTAGGTATCTTCTTCTAGAAATTCTTATGCTCTAATTTCAATGATCGATCTTATCTTTCATACTTTTTTTGGTATTGATATGTTTGTTCTATTAACCCTGTAGCAGTATACCAATCTCTTTCTGTAGCATTATTTTGTCCTATAGTTGATTTGTCTTATATCCATGTGATGTTAGAACTTAGTTCCAATTTTTGGTTAATATAACGGTATCACTTAGTAAAAGTTCACCTTCACTATATTGAATCAACTACTACATTTTTAATCCTATAACAATGTATAAGTCTCTTTTTCAAATTTGGAACTTTTTTAGCCATAACTTGATGACTGCATCATCGATGCTTAGCAACCTCATCCAAGAAAATATGTGTGATTTGTAACAGTAAATCATAATGATCTGTTGTTATGAATAACATATGTTTTCTAGAAGAGGCAACATGTTTTATGGAGAAAAATGTATCCACTTGTGATAAAAAAAAGTCCCAATTACAACATGCTAGGCTCAACCCTTGTGGGAGCCCATTTTAACCCACTTTCTAAAATATGAATGATATCAACTTTAGATGTTAAAAATTGATGATTATGATACCTATACCTTCACAATCAACAAAATCATTAGATAAAAGATGAAGCTATGATATTTTCTTTTCTGCTTCCTTCAATCTGATTTGATACCTTTATTTGAGAAAACAATGCATGCACTCATGATATGTAAATATACAATTGTGACCCTGAGCTCCAACACAACTTTTTAACTCTTCTTGCAGGTGATATGATCAATGAAAATCAGCTGGAATTGGAGTTGAAGATAAATACTAGATGATGCCAACATCTATAGGGATTTGTCATTCTAGGAAATGACGGGTCCCTCTTCCTTATATATTAATTTTGTAAATACATATGTCTTTAGAGTTATTCCCACAACTTGTGTGGGCTATGTACCTTATTTTGATAAATAAATGAACTATTAATGAAAACATATGTATAATTTTATAGTGTAATACATTTTCATAAAATGATGAAATATTCTTTTATCAACAATTTTCTTTCAGTTAAAACACTTAAACTGAAAACAAAAATATGCACCCTTTAACTTTTAACTTCAAATGCCTTTCTAGATCTACCTAATTGAGATAGAAGAAAAAATAGGTAACATTTTTGGTGACATCTCATTCTTTTTTTCTTTCTAAACAATCATACCACATGCCTTATGCAAAGCCATTGGGCACAAAGTCTTAAAACTTAGAAAATTGAACCTTATCTCAACTGAAAACTAAAAAAAGAACTAGCTACAAATTGAAACACACCAAACTAAAAATTGAAACACTAACTCCTAAGTTGTTTTACTTGATTATGTGCATGTGAAAAGTGTACAAGTACCTGCAAGATGCAAACACACACTTAAATGAATCATTACATTATTATCTTATCAAAATATGAAATCATCAACATAACATCAACTAAACTAATTAAAACTGACTCATTGCCTTCTAGTAGGCAGGAGTTTAGACTTTTCTCTCAGGTCATCACAAAAGTCTAGTGATTACACCTATTCTTGTAACATCTTAAAACGGAAGCACTTCCATGTTAAGAAAATTTAGCCCTCCTTAGGGGATGTTTTTGACCATCATCATATTGTTCCCTCATTTCTGCACCCTCTCCTACTTCTGTGCCTATTTAGGACCCTGATTGGGCCTCTCTAGACACTATCTATCCCACCTGGCACATTTTCTAGGGGTTCTGACTCCCTAGGTCAAGGTCAACCTTGACATTGACCTAGGTAAAAGTTGACCTAGACCTTTAATTAGGTCAAGGTTGATCTTAATTTTGACCCAGGTCCTCCTTTCTAATTTGAAATTTTGTCGGCTGCCAGGGGTCATTAAAAGTTCATTTCTCGCTTTTGGGTCAGCTGTTTTGGGTTCCGAAGTGACGACTCTTAAATTATATTTAATATAGGTCCTCTTATAGGGATATAGGTCTAATGGGAATTTAATTATCCTATGTAGGATTCTCTAGAATATTTTTCCCTAGATTCATATATAAGTAAGACTTCTCCTCTCATTTTCTCTAAGATAAAAATACTAAAGAAGTGAAATCTAAGCACGAAAGTTATATACATGTTCTCAAGCTTTCACAGTTCAATCAAGGTTTTCAAGTATTCCTCTCAAGAATTCAATTTCTCCATTGAAGATCAAGGATTCCAAGCAGACAATCATGGAGTTTTATGGTTTCTAATATTGAGTCCAAGCTTTCATATTTACATACTTGTTTACATTTAAAGTATAAATTGCATATCTATTGTCATAGCTTCATTATTAGATCTACTTCTAGCATTCTCTATTTCAGTTATTGATTTCAAGGTTAATTCCTAAATCAAGGTTTGACTAAGGCAAACCCCTCCCCCCAACAAAAAAACCATTTTTCTCGCAGGGACAGGTTCATAACAACGAATAGGAGTGCAGATTCGGATACCCTTTTCAGAAAACTATCGGGATCTAGAAACAAATTTTATGTCAGACTGTGCAGGTCAGAATTGGAAATTCTGGGTCAAAATCGACATTCTGTTCTGGGTCAGAATCAGAGATTCTAGGTCAGAATAAATTTTTTTGGGTCAAAGGTGACATTCATTTTTGGGTCAAAATCAGAACTGAGCCAGATTGGAAAAATATTTCTGGGTTTTCTTTGTCTCTGCATTTCTGTTCTTGATCCGGTTGCAGAATTTCCAGAAACTCAGTGTAGACACCCAAAAACAACATTATTTAGATCTATAGCATTTTGAGGTTAGTACTTATCTTCAATTCATTTCAATTAAAGTTTTAATCTTCCTAAATATATTACACACTCTCTTCTATAAAATGGAATATAAGGTTTTCCTCTTTATTCTCATTTCCAATCAATTGATTCATTTATGCATTGATCCTTTCTTTGGGGTTAATCAATTTGGATCCTTCCTTTGTGTATTTGAGGTTAAGAGGAACATATTATCTTCCTTAGACATCATCAACACATAACAATCATTACATTCAATATATATATATATAAATCATCCATTTTTATTCTTTACATTCATTTTGGTGAACCCGCGATAGACAACACTTTCTTTTTGGTGTTAGATGCTTTGCCTCTTTTCCTTAGATACTAGCTCTTGCATACATACTAAATTAGTTTTCTTTTATGCTCTTGCATTTTAAAATACAAAAAAAATCTACATACTCATAAAAATATAAAAACATTTCTTGCATTTCATTCACTATGAGAATCTTTAAGAAGCTTTGGTGTATGGTTATTTTCCTCATTCTTCTTCTTTTAGAATCTCTTTTATAGTACTTATGATGTTTATGAAAGTATCATCCATTTCATCATGTTTGTTACTCTTCACATTTCACTCACTCATGCTATTATGAGATCAAATAATACTAGTCTTCCCACTTTCAAAACTTTCATTAAGGATTTGTGTAGTGGACTTATTTCTCTTTTGGATTATGTGAAGAATTGGGTAGATGATACCCCATTTACTAATCTTCCTAATCCTAATCCTATCATTCCTAATATAGTTACTAGTCCTCCTAATCCTCATCCTATCCTTCCTATTCCATTTCCTAATATTCCTACTCCTATTTCTCCATCTTCTATCCCTAGTTCTTCCCACACTTATGATGGGGCTCAAACTAGGATTCATGATGCAGATGTGAAAGAATTATTTCATTTACCTTCCCCTTCTTATCCGATCCATGATGATATTAAAGTGAAGAACAAAGAAACCTTTTCTAAAACTACCATTCCACCATAAAAAACATTTTCTCATGACCACTATAAACAATCACCTCCTATAGAAGCTTTACAAGATATGTACACTACCAGATATAGATAATCAAGGCTATACGGGTTTAGGGCTCGGTGCTAATGAACATGGAAGTAAAAACCTGATTCATTTATCCCCTAAACAAGATATGCATGGTATAGGATTCCCGCCTTCTCAAATCAAGGTGGTTGATCTTAACTATCACCCTCCTCTCCATGTTCTTCTTCCAACACCTTCCTTAGATCACCTTGATACTCCTCAAGATGTGGATAAGAAAGTGTATGTCCAGTTAATGAATTCTAAGGAAAAAATATTTAAACCTATGCCAAAAAATGCTCTCTCTAAATTAAAATGTCCTTTTCACTATAGTAATACACATTTAATTGCTGATTGTGTGCATTTCAAGTTATATGTTAGAGGAAGAGCTTCTTTAAGAATTATATCTCATTCTCGTGCAGTATTTTAAAATTTCTTCATAATTTTGATATCGGGCATTCCCCTCATTCTTCTATAAATTAGATAATTTTTATCCTCTTGTCTCTTAACTAGGGGCAAGAGGTATTTATTTCCAATCTTCTAAGATCAATTATGCTCTTAGCATGTATTTTGTTTTGAGCTTAATCAGTTATTCTTTCTATATTCTATCTGTATGATTTTGTATTATGATACATACTTCCTTCGCTCATAATCATTCATGACATCTTTTCTAGGATATTTGTTTTGTAAAGATATCTCTTTTCTACAACATCTCTTGATACAATTGGTATATCCCTTTCTTTCATTCCTAGGGGGAAAGGTTTTCCTTCTTTCTCTATCTAAGGATGTACTTTCCTTAGCTTAGTGGCATTTGTTTATTCTACAACATTATTTCCTTATAAAGATTTATGTTTTGGGCTATGGATACCCTCTTATAAAAGAGGTGATTATCCTAGGTCATCACATCTTATTTATTTTGAAAATTATGTTCTTTATAAACTCTTTCTCTTGCTTTGGGTTAGAGTTGGCTTCCTTCATTCCAAGATTCCTCTTCCTCTTGATCCCAGGGGGCTTGATGATCGAATATTTGGTCCCTCTTTTCTTTTCTTTGGAAGATGAAATTTTATCCTAAGTACTCCTCTATGGTGGGGGTCTTGCTGATAAGATATATTCCTCTTTGAGGATCCTTTTTCCATATGTGACATATCCATTTCACGATTATCTATGCTCTTAGAGGTAAGGGTCAATACTCTTTGCCAAGGATATAGTGTATATTGTTGTTAAATAGGATATCTCCTTACCTTGTGAAGTAAGTATCCTCTTTCTCTTCCTTATCCTACCTAGTAGGTAGTCATGATAAGGAGGGGGGCATATATAGGGTCTCCCTTATACTATAGCTTACATTTTACAACATACTAAATCCTCAGAAGGTAATGCACATAAGTTGCTAAATCCTAAAGAGACACACATTTTTAATTTTATTTTTGCTAGATCCCTAGAAGGTAATGCACATAATTTGTTAAATCCTGAAGAGATACCTATTTTCCAATATGCTAAATCCTTGGAAGGTAACGCAAATAAGTTGCTAAATCCTGAAAATTAATGCATTTTATATTCCATAGTGATACAAGAATGTGGATCTATGGGTATTCCAAAAGCCATCAGAAGACCCATCAAAATTACAAAGCATAGTTCATGGGTGAACATGTTGGGATCTCCCTCCTTGGTGATTCATGGTAAGGTGGGCATCTTACTAGGCAAGGTAATCACTTTCTCTTTTCTCTCTTTTGCTTTCGTGTTAGTAGGATTAGATCATGAAGCTATGTTATTTATAGTGTTTCTGTTGTCTTGCTTATGTAGTCATGCATGCTTTCTATGTGTTGCCCCATTTTTGTTCTTCATATTTTTAGACAAAAATGGGTGTATTGTATGTTAGTAATGGTCTTAAAATCATTGTGTAAATCTTGAGTCTAGGTCTAGATTTCCCCTTAGGCTAGGAAGCCTTTATCAGATTTTCCCAAATTAAGTTCTCCTTTTGTAAACCGGGGGGGGGGGGGGGGGTTATCAANGGGGGGGGGTTTATCAATTTCATGTTATATATTGGGTAGGTTAGACTCCCAAATCCGATAAAGGTCACGGTTCGAATATCTCTAACATTTACTTTATGTGAATTTGAAATTTTTGGCCTTGATACTTCATTTTGGTATATTGGCAAAAAATCAGTTCTGAGCTTCACCTTGGCGGAAAATAGACTCTCAAGGGTATTTTACACCAATATGTTTTAAGTGACAAAAACAAGAAAATGGTGACCTTCAGGAACATTGGTAAGGCCTAAGGATATAACAGGGTTATCAGTTTCAGTTGGGTCAGTAAAATGTGAATATTTGGCCCTTGGAGGAAAATTGATTTTCAACCTTCTCCTCAGCGGATTTTCACTTGCAGAGTGCGTTTTCCGTAGATGACAAGTTAAAGAATATCAGTGGTTGGTGAAAGTTAGGAATAAATGATTTGAAGTTAAAATGACTATTGCACTCAAGAGGAATCTCTACAGGTAAAATAAATGATCAAATGATGAAAGATTTAAAGTAAGAAGTCTCCCGAGCGGAAAATCAGAATTTAGCTTCTCCTCGGCAGGCTTTGACCCATTAAGGCTTATTGGCAGAAAAATGGAAAATAGCTTCTCCATTTCTCCAATAGGAGGGTTTTGACTCATGAGGTGTATTTTCTGCCAGATAATTATACACAAGGTCTTTAAAGAAAATTCAATCTCACATGTGACTTAAGGCATAAAAGAAAGATAATGAAGCTATCACATGTCATTGAAGCATTGTAAAAAGGCTAAAATTACCCTAAGTACATTTATGAGTAAGGAGTACTCCAAAATTATTTGTCCACCAAAGGAGAAGTGGAAAATTAAATTTCTTCTGCTCCTAGAAAGTTACCGTTATCCTTACCCAAAGTGAAAAGATACTTTCTAACGGCCCGTACAGGTGAGGTAATAAATTCAAATAAATCCATTTGATTCATAACAAACATTTTCATATTGATTAGTATTTTTTACTCATGTGGCATGGGAAGTAGGGAATTAACGGTAAAAAGTCAAAATTTTATAAAAATCAAAGAAGTGCAGTAAATAAGAGTTACCATCTGTCTGTAAATTTTCCTGAATTAATCTCTGATTCTAGATGTTTCTTGCATTCATACCGCTAAGATAAAATTTTGGTTCTCAATTCAAGTTGATCAAAGCATGGCCACAAGATTCATGGGATTCAATGGGTTGAATGGTATTACATCTGAATGACACAAAATCACACACTTCTCTAAGGATCTTTGACATGCACAACTTACAGAATAGATTGAACACATAAAAGATACACCCCATTATGGAGAAGTTGAAGGAGAATGGGTTAGTTGAAGCTGAAATATTTCCTATTGCAGTTCAACCCCAAGAGCTTGTCCGTGAATACATGGCCCATTACAATTTGGATACCAAGTAGATCCTTTTACCCAATGACATAGTGTTTCTCTCTATCGATCAAGACTTTGTCCAGAATTGCCTTCATATTCCAGAGAAAGCTGAATATTCAGAGACGACCTACAACTGAGTGGTCACTGAGTATGGAATAAAGAAGATGACATGGAGAAAGCAGTTGATGAAAAATTGGTTCTAGAATCCCAAGAGCACCAACAAAAAATTTCCTAAGACACTTTATAGCACAGACCTAAAGCCAGAAATTATAGATATCCTGTTATTACTCCATAGGATCAGAGGTGAGAGCGATGCATTTAACTTTGTTGAGCATCATTTCTTTTTAGTCCAAGTGATTTTCTCCTAGCACAATTGTATTTATTGGGCTCACATGGTAAGAGAAAGTCTTTCAAATGCACTTAATAGAGCTAAATACTAGAATGAGTTTTACATGTCTTCATTTTTATTGTATATCCTAGCCACAATTTAAATTTGGCTAGGGCTTCCTAGGTTGGAAGAATTCCCAGATGATGTAAAAAGTTATGAATTCTTTCCCTGTTTATAATTTCATAACAGCTATGCTGAGTATATCAAAGTCAATGATGCATTTACAATGAGATTATATAGGGAGTTGCAAGGTTTCCCAGAAAGGAGATTTTCTCTAGGAGCTATGGAATTCATCATCCAATATGGGTGTTATTTTATCCAATTTGCAAATTTCTCACATATTTGTCTTGCAGGATTTGATGACTTCCCCTTGAAGGTGCCCAGGTATCCTGATGACATGATCATGCTGGTTGAATTAATGAGGCAAGCAATCCAAGTGAACCTGATTTGTGCAAGTGCCAGAAAGAAGGCTACGATTTCCCCATCACCATTGGAGCCTACAACTGTGCATCTCGGTCTTATGCAAAGAATGTTTTGAGTGCATTCTCAAAAAAATATCAATTGGAAACATATGATGTCTTGAGACCCTAGTACAACCCTATAAACTATGCTAGAGATTAATTGTAGATGGGTTGCACAATTCATCACACAGATGAGATAGAAGACTATTGGGCCAAATGCAAGGATGATCTAGAAAGTAGAGAAAGATTTTATGTGAGGTTAACCATTGAACAAATAAAAAATTTCAAAGTTAACATTGTAGTTGAAGGCATCAAAGATGATGGGGGTATATTTATGATGATACATACATGGAGAAGATTTAACCCCTCCCTATAAGATCTAAGCCCATTCTTGGTCAAGTCATCAATGATTTGCAGACCTTAATGTATGGGATCTACAAAAGAACAAAGAAATGGGCCCAATGGATGATGGACAGAAGGAAGAAGTCAGACAAGACATCTCCTCCTCAAAAGAATCTCACAACAATGACAGTGAACACTCCTATAGCAGCTTCAGTGACTATCCCAACCGTAGCTAAGAAACCAGCTCAACTAGCGGGCATAGGTGATGAACCTCCTGAGAAGGCAATGCCACTAGAAAAGACATGCAAAGATGGCTCAGTTCTTGACATTGGTTTGACAAAAGGAGTAGTTTCCATAGATACAGTTAGGCCTACAACTGAGCCCGTTAAGACTATGGAAACAAAGAAACCAGCTCAAGATAGCACTTTGGATGTGCAGGGTGACTCCCCGATTATAGTAGAGGTGGGTGAAGAAAGTTCCAACACTTCGGATACTAAATATGATGAAGAGGTCAAAAAGAAACCAAAGGTTACTTATGCCACTAAGGTAGTATCCTCTTCTTCAACTCTAGTAAATCCATTCACCTCCAGACCAAAGTCTACTCCCTTGGTCATCAGGAAATTATTTGTAGATGAATTGGTCTCTGCGACCAAAGTTACCAGCTTAAGTATTGGATCGAGAACACCCTAGAGCACAAAAGAAAGAGGATTGAAGAAGGAGATCCCAACAAGGATACTCTTTCATAGGCCTTACAATCTAGTTCGACCATGAGAAAGGTGAAGAAAGAAAAGATGCTATCTATCTTAGGCTGAGATCCATAAATTAGGCACTTCACCATGGAGGTAGAAAAGCCTACAAAGGAAGGCAGGTTGGAAGATTTGACTTCTATTTTTGAGCTACAATAATTTGATATGGGGTTGGATCCTCATGATACCAAGGTGGATTGGTGGAAATCAACTAATGTAGTAATTGAAGAGGTGTTTGAGGAGCTTAAGGATGGTAAGGTGCAACTCAAAGTAGAAGTCAATGAATTTACTAATTTCATTAGGATGTTGGTTACTCCAATTGCAAGCATTCCTAGCTCCCAAACCACTTTCAACCCCAATACCGCAGAGAATCAAGCCATCATTTACAAGTTTCAAGAAGATAGACACTTTGGGAAAATCAGCAAAAGGTGGATTGAGAGACTCAAATATGAAGGGCTCGTAGCTATTGAACAACTGGATAATGCTATCCTAAAGCTGGAAAAGGAGAGAAACAATGTTCATGAGAACTTACAAACTCTCACATCAAAAAGAGAGAAGTGTGAAGACTGCATAGTGATTCTGCACATGGTAGTCAAAATGAAAGCTAAAGAGGCAATAAAGGCCAAAATATTGTAGAAGGGAGATGAACCCTTAATTTAATGGCTTCAAAGCCTGCAATTTAAAGCTGAGATGATCATCCAAACTGAAGGAGGGTTACAGTAGACAAAAGACAAAATCAAAGAAGAACATAAAAGATATTTTGGACTTCTCAAAGGTATTCACACAGCACAGAGTCACATACAAGTGGCCAAGGAAAAGAACTAATCAGAGTGGTTAACATGTAAAAATCTTTCTCTTATTATGTAGATAAGCTGGCAGAGAAGTATTCCTGTCACCTGGATAAAGTACCGGAGCTCCAATAGTTGAGCGAGTGCATATATAAAGCTATAGAGGAATTGAAAGATTGGGTGCGGTAAAGAATTTGGCCGAAGCTCATTCCCGATGGCTCATCAGATATACTAATGTCCATATTAATAGACATGAGGATCTTGTTCCAATCATTACAGCTGTTACCGCCTATAAGGAAAAATTAGATAGGGGATAGGAAAGAAAGACATAAATATATTCCCCCCTATACTAATTTTTGATAGATTTTGTAATTGATAAATGTTCACTTATCATTTATTATTTTTGGTTAGAGAGGTTGAACCATTTTGGTTACATATTTTATAATGGTCAATCTCTAAAATCTATATGTACTCTATTGAAAATCAATAAAAGGGTCGGCTAAATTTTGGCATAAAGACTTCATTTTTCTAAGTCAAAATTGTTTATGTTTGAATGCCAATGTTTTAACTGCTCCATTGCAATTATCTTTCTGATTAATTTGAACTTTTATTTATATTAGATTTTCAGTTCACGATTAAACCAGAGTGTTGTATTAAGATATAATGCAATTATTTGAGGGAAAATCAGAGTGTTATTCAAAATCGTGAGAGAAGTTCTTGTGAATTAGATTGATTTATCATTATTATGTTATCATTGATCTTTCAGTTTTGCATTTGTATCATTATTATCTACCATTGCATTACCAGTTTTAGGAACTTATATGATTGATAAGATCTTGAGATTGGCTAGATTTAGAGTTGAATCTATTCGCCTAAGCTAGTTCCTGTCTAGCCCTAGCTTGGATTACCTCTTCTGTTCTTGGGTCGAGAACACACCCCTATTAGATTAGGAAAGAACAAAATTTATTGAAGATAAATCACTTAAGGGAGCTATACTTGCAATTTTAGAGGGAAATCAATTATTCAGTTACATTTCCCAAATGTTGTATTCGATTGTTTCTTTAATATTTGGGAATTTAAGAGTTAAAGTGAAAAAGAACAATTTGTTTACCAACAAATGTTTGGTGACTCTGCTGGGGAGAAAAATAGTCCCTAGAAAAGAAGCAATATCATGAGGAAAGATGGTGCTCCCCCATGAGAACATGATTCTTGTGCTTCAACCAAACCTTGGATTCCAAGAAGATCAAGAAGATATCATTTCCTCACTGAATACTCTTTCCTGGAGATATAGAAGAAACACTGAACATTATAGAAATGCCAGCCAAGTGCTTGAAAAAGAAGAGGCAAGAGCAGAAGCACTTGAAAGAGCCATCCAAAGGAGAAATTTAAGAAGGGCACAATGCTGAGAAGAGCACAAAGCTAGACTGAAAAAATAATTGAAGCCCTAGAGTCTAAAATATTTCTTAGAAGTGTAAAGAAAGAAGGTGGTACAGACCCAGTCTTTAAGAGACTTTTAGAAATTGATTTTTCTCTACTTGAAGTACCTCGCCAAAAGAATAGAAACACTAAGACAAAAAGAAGACCTTCTTCACCTCCCAAACAATCAACCCCCTTATCTACTACCTGTCAAGTTCTAACCTTGCACAGAGTGGTTGCTCCTCCTATTGTAAACCTAACACCTTATCAACCTTAGGTAGTTATGGCAGCTCCTTGGGCTGCCATAGTTGGTCCGCTGCAGCTAGTAGCATATAACCCACTTACCACAGGGTCAAGTAAGAATTTTCCCAATTTCTCTAGAGATGGGAAAGTATTTATGGATGAGCATATTTCTGCTTTCTTTGCATCCATTAATATCTTACCAGTGTGTGAAGAGGATGTTGCAGTCAGGTTATTTGTTGAGACTTTTGTTGAAGGCGCAGCAGATTGGTTTCATCACTTGCCTAATTCTTCTATTAAAGATTGGGCTTCTATGAGAGTGGCTTTTGAAAGAAGATTTAAAACTACCAAAGATGAGCATGCTTTGATGACACAGTTGACTTATATAAAAAAAGAGCCTTCTATAAGCATGAGGGATTTTGTTTCTAAATTTAACAAGCTTGTTAACCATATTCTAGTAGTTGACCGACCCACTGCAGGTAATTTGAAGACATTTTTCATAAGTGCTATGCCACTTGATATTAGCTATGACTTAAGAAGGGCAAACCCAACCAATTTGGATGTTGCATAGAGAATTGTTGTAGAGTTAGAAGACCACATGATCTTGGCAGGGAATTGGAAATAAGAAATACAAACTAGGGCTAGTACTAGCAATACCACATCATCAGATGAGATGATCCAAAAATTATCCCATGAGTTCATCACCTTGAAGAGAAAACTTCCTTGATTTAACAATCATTATCAGCAAAATTTTTAGGACTAGTCTGGAAGAAATAATGACGTGAGAAATACTGATGGAAAAACATTACAATTTCCTACTCTACAATAGAGGATAGCCATAGAGGCTCCTCCCAAAAGGGGAAACATGTGCGCATTTCACCTAACAATAGATCATGATGGAGAAAGTTTCCCTAACGTATCTTGTTCATGGAAGATGCATCAAAGAGATGAATGGAATGCTGGAGTATCTAGAGCTGAACTGGATTTGTACTCATATGGAAACTATGAAAACTTATTTTTTGAGTACGTATTAGATTCAGAGCAAGATGAGACATGTTATGCTACTATAGATGAGACATCTTATGCAGTATTGACCTAGAGTCAGAAATAAAAAGTCCCTATTTCCAAACCTCCACCAAAAAATAATGAGGCATCTACTTCTTGCTCTAAATATGTCAACCAAGGAGTGAAGGTTCTACAACTGGGTAAAGAACAAAATTATTTTGATATTATTCAATTCTGTAAAGATTCCAGAATTTAGATTTCCCCTAGATAATATCTTAATTCTAACCCTATAGAATTGCAAAAGTTAGTGGACTATTGTAAAGGAGGTAACCAAAATTTTAACCAAAATGTCATGAATTAAATAGAAAATAAGTCTATATTGACAGGTCCAATTGAGTAGGGAGAGTCATCCATTTTGGCTACCTTCCCGGGTCAAAATCCTGACCCATTCTATGTGTCGTTATTTATTAATGGTTGTAGGTTAAATAATTGTATAATAGACTCCGGTTCCTCAGACAATGTGATGCCATCAACTGTAGCAAAGGCTTTAGGTCTCACCCTCACTAAAGCCCATGGTAGATGTTACTCCATGGATTCTAAAGAGGTCGCTTTGGTTGGGGAAATCAAAGATGCTCAAGTAGTTTTAGCAGCACACCCTAAGAAGAAAATGTTATTAACCATTTTAGTTGTTGATATACCTTCTAGTTATGGTTTGTTGTTAAGTAGGATATTTTTCAAAGATCTAGGAGGAAAAATAAAGCTAGATTGGTCTCAGGCTTTGATCCCAGTAGGCAACAAAAGATAAAGTTGGTTCCTGAAGAGAAAGTAAAGTTCACAGTACTAAAATATGATGACCCCAAAGCCCAAATTCTGTACCAAGAATTAGAATTTGGAAACAAAATTATGTTTGCACATAATCATGATAAAGAACTTGAACCTACAAAGAAGGAAAATCAATCCTTCGCTGAAGGAATGGCACCAAAGATTTGGACTCTTTAGTTTGACGGTAGCTGTGCATCGTTAGGATCTGGTGCAGGTGTAGTTCTGATATTGCCAGATAGGGAATGTGAGCCCATGACTTGCAAATTGGAGTTTGGGAACACCAATAACATAGCTAAGTATGAGGCCCTGCTGCTAGGAATCATTGCTGTGAAGGAAAAAGGTGTGAAAATCTTAAGAGCTCGGGGTGATGCTGAGTTAATTGTGCACCAAGTTAAAAATCAATGCTCTGTGAAGAACCATAGATTAAAAAACTACAGGAATAGAGTATGGGATGAAATTGAAGCCTTAGACACTTTCTCCATTGAGTCCATGCCAAGAGAATTGAATTCTAAGGTGAAATCTCTAGCGGTGTTGGCCTCATTACTCCTCCTTCATGCAAATTTCAAAGATAAGAAGTATCAAATAGAGGTTTTGTATAGATTGTTTGTACCTGACAATGTGGAGGATTGGCAGGTGTTTGAGGATGACATGAATCTTCTTCTCTTTTTGGAAAGTGGTGGTGACTTTCATAAAGATGCTCCTTGTAGTCATAAAAGAAATTTTCATGCTAAACAGAAGAAAGATAAGTCAGGGATTATCTAGCTGCAAGGTAATATAATCCCTCCTCACCAGGTCACACTTGAAAAAATTTTCAATAGGCATGATACCTTTGTTAAAAAGAAGAGGATTGAGAGAGGTACTACTACTGGTGAATATGAGGGAGTAAACATTGGGAGTGAGAAAAACCCTAAGATGATCAACACTGGGAAATGTTGTACTGAGGAAGAGAGGAAAGAAGCTAGAAAACTCTTTCTAGAGTACCAGGATGTCTTCACATGGAATTATGAATACTAAAGAGATTTATGGATGGGAAATTCAAACATCAAATTCCCTTAAAACCTGGTTCTACTCCATTCAGGTAGAAGCAAAGAAATTACAACCCCAACGTTGCTGATTCTATATTTAGGGAAGTTGATAAAATGCTTAAGGCTAGGATCATATACCCTATCCATCATTCCACCTGGGTAGAAAATATAGTTCCTATGAGAAAGAAAAATGGGGAAATAATAATATGTGTCGACTCTAGAAACCTTAACCAATCTTCCTTGAAGGATAACTACACTCTTCCCAACATAGACCACCTATTGCAGACCATGGCTGGAGCTAAGATGATGTCCATGTTGGACGACTTCTCAGGGTACAATCAGATAGAAGTGGAGGAAGAATATCAACACAAAATTCCCTTCACTACTCCATGGGGCATGTTCACTTATCATAGGATGCCATTCAAATTAATCAATGCTGGGCTACCTTTCAGAGAGGTATGGATCTTTCCTTTAGTGATATGAAAGTGTTAGTCCAAATCTTGATCTTTGTCCTTAATATTACTTTTTCAGAGTCGCCTTGTTATTTTGTGTATCTCAAGCTGCCTAAGTCCTCGTGTGTAAAATCCCAGTGAAAGTTCTTCCCTATGTTCCGTCCTTCCTCGTTAAAGAGATAAAAGTCTTTTGCTAACATATCTTTTGAACAGGTTTGAACAGGCTTGAACACCTATGAACAACCTTGAACTTGTTCAAGGGCGTTCAAGGATGTTCAAACTAGTTCATTTTATTTATAAAGCAGAAGCAGATGATTAGCATTTTCACTAAAGGAAGGTGTTTTCTAATCATCAGATTACAAAACTATGGCCAGTCTAGGGTGGAATATTATCGGTTAAATGTTTTGGCCCTCGGTATCAAAGTGTTGGCAGGATATTAAGGAAGGATATTAAGGAACGGGCTTGAACGAAGGTGAACACATACGAACATCATTGAACTTGTTCAAGAGTGTTCAAGGATCCTTAAAAATGAAAGGTGGCATAAAACAAGGACAACCGCCATCTTTTCAGGCATGGGTCCCACTTGGGTAAAACTATTAATGAAGAGGTCTTTTCAGCGGTGGCTAAATCATGTCTGAGCTGTCGAATTAATGAGGAGTTCGTGTGACATAAAAGTTTGTGCAAAGTGGCAGTAAATGATTGCGTGTGGGAATGGTCACTTCTCTTTTCGAGACATTATTGTCTTAATTATGGGTAATTAATTACTCATTCTAGATGTTTCCCTTAAAATCCCTCCTTGGCATTCATTTTTGAATTACTGTTATTCTCTC